>JASDQU010100136.1:73349-173298 GCA_032191745.1 Picea mariana | reverse complement strand
TTTTTGGGTGGTTTTTTTTTTTTTTTTTAGCGGATTTTACTATTTTTAGCGGATTTGTAAATTAATCCCGGATTAAGGGATTAGGGTTTTGGTATCTATGGAATACCTAAAAACATTGTATATATTATATGGCGAATGGTGAAATTCGATATAATGAAAATAAGAAAGGTTTTCCCGGTTGAGGTTTTCCGGTATAAAATCTCTGTGTACACTGTGTATGAGCCATTGATTAATTTCTGTATTGCTTAAGAATCTATATGCATTGCTTTACTTCGTAGGTTTAAAACTTACAGATTTCTCCTCTGGGGCCACTGAAGGTAGCTTAACTTCTGCAATCCTAACTCAAAGCAGGTGAGAGAAAGATGAGTCTTTTTCTTCCAGTGGGATACTATGAGAAAGGGGTGTTGGAAACAAGGGTTTCAGAAAAAGGGAATGGCCTTAGAATCACGAGAAATGGCTATTTGCATAATCAAACATAAATTTGATAACATATAGGTAGTATCCCTCCCCTCCACCTTATGGATTTATTTATACCAAGAATAGTTGGTTGGAGTAGTTATGCATGGGGAATATGAGGTTAATAACCTGGAAAACTCGTAAACTTCGACCAAAAAGGTGCAATTTGCCCACATTTATATTGTTTCAGTGCATTATGGAGGCATACACATGTTTCCAAAGGGAAACTAGTGTATTTAAACTTGTATATGCATGTCGTTTGATCAAAAGTAGCGTATGGATTGCCAAAAGGTGTTTCTTAAAGAGTTTCATAAGAAATTTTGATTCACAACCGCAAGTAGATTTGGGATCAAGGCCAATGAATGCATCTTAAGCATATGGGGTGGCAAAAGATGCTATAACATAGGGGAGATAAATTATGTTGTGTATCTAGACACAATTTAGTTTTGTACTCAAAATGTTTTGTTTCTAAGTTCATTAATCTAATGTTTGAGCCTTTAATAACTCAATAAGGTTAGTTAAAAGTTGTGTCAAAACTAAGACTTTAGTTACTTATAGTGATTTAATCTATTATTAATTATACAAGTGAGTATCATTTTCTCAAAAATAATTGTACTCAAAATGTTTGTTTCTAAGTTCATTAATCTAATGTTTGAGCCTTTAATAACTCAATAAAGTTAGTTAAAAGTTGTATCAAAAATAAGACTTTCGTTATTTATAATGATTTAATCTATTATTAATTATACAAATCAATAAAGTTAGTTAAAAGTTGTATCAAAAATAAGACTTTCGTTATTTATAATGATTTAATCTATTATTAATTATACAAGTATCATTTTCTCAAAAATAATTGTACTCAAAATGTTTTGTTTCTAAGTTCATTAATCTAATGTTTGAGCCTTTAATAACTCAATAAAGTTAGTTAAAAGTTGTGTCAAAAATAAAACTTTCGTTACTTATAATGATTTAATCTATTATTAATTATACAAGTAAGTATCATTTTCTAAAAATGATTGTATTCAAAATATTTTGTTTCTAAATTCATTAATCTAATGTTTGAGCCTTTAATAACTCAATAAAATTAATTAAAAGTTGTGTCAAAAATAAAACTTCCGTTACTTATAATGATTTAATCTATTATTAATTATACAAATAAGTATCATTTTCTCAAAAATATCTTCATTCATATTTTAAAATATTCAAATACAATCCACATGGATATGTGGATTGTATAGCTTGAAGCCTATATTCTATCATTATTCACTTCACTTTATACTTGTTATTACTTCACTATTTGTAATGATAATTACATTTTAGATATAGAAACATTCCAATAATGTCCACATAAGGATCTTATTAACCTTAATCATTGATTGACATTCACTTTATGAACCATTCATTCTACTCTTTTGTATCTTGTGCTAATATATGAATTTCGCATGGAATCTTATGGAGGAATCTAAGAAGGTGGGAATCCATTTCATATTAGGTTGTTTCCAAGTTTTAGTTCAATTTTCAATGTATCTTAGGGACCAGTCCAAAAAAATAAGGGATCTTAGTGTGAATATGTCTCTATAAAACGGTTTGCAAGAATTTGCATAAACGTTTTTAAGTGTAAAACTCTTCATACTACTGGATTTCAAGATCATTTAAAGGAAAATTATACATAAATAATAATAGAGGGAATGCGTAATTAATTAAAATATTTTTTAAAATTTGTTTTCTAGTAAATCAAGAATGGACAACAATTAAAACTCAAAATTTAGCAATAATTGTGTACCTCCTCATTTTTTAATGGATATAAACAAAAATGATTTTTTATGGTTAACACAAGCGGATTGAGATGTGCCTAATTAATTTTCTTTCACACAAATGGGGTATTGATTCAAGTAATCTAATTTGTAAATAAAATTGAGAAATTTTAAATATAAATTTTTTAATAAAAATTTCAAAAGTTTTTTTTTCTAAATTTTTTAATGTAATAATTGAAAATCATTTTTTTTTTGTTTTTCTATTTTTTTTTTTTTTTAAGTAAGAAGTAAAATATATTAAAAACCTTCCAGAGGCAAAAGGGAAATCCCAAGTACAGTGGTAGTCNATAAGTAATATTGAAAAAAATGGATAATCTCTAAATTATTGAAAATAAGATAAATATTTTTTTTAAGTAAGAAGTAAAATATATTAAAAACCTTCCAGAGGCAAAAGGGAAATCCCAAGTACAGTGGTAGTCCTGCTATGCTTATTGGACTGCCCCAACAGAGGGGAAACCAGCCTAATCAGCAGCTTAGTCATCAAAAGTTTCATAATGCCTACTAACAGTAAAGTCTGAGACTACATAAACATCAACAGAAACTGAAAACAGCTGACACGACCTCTATAGCCTAGACGCTTGACACGTAACCTGGCCAGGTGCCTTGGAGATCCCCGGGCCAAGGTTTCTCTTCGACAATCGTCGTTCCATCCCCCCATTGCACTTCGACCTTCGCAGTGGTGTCAATGTTCTAGCTGCTCCTCACGGTGTCCTGCATCTGAGGCTTGGCCACAGTCTCGCTATCACTCTGCTTCCTTCCGAGCTCTTCTGCACATTGCATCCCAACATCCTCACACTGGGTGGTTGCTTCGGGTTCCTGCCTCAAGTTCACGCCCCACGTATCCTCTTCGACGTCAAATGTATCATCATTTGGTCCAGGCTTGGAGGTTGCTCCTCCTGTGTCTGAAAGGATAGCCTCATGCATAGAGGAGAGGAGATGGAGGAAGAGCGCTACCTTCTCATTGTTGAGCTGTAGTCAAAACTGCAAATCCTCCACCCCCTGGCGAAGTTCGAAGACTAAGCCATAGAGGATGGACAACTTGTCCTTTAACTGCTCGCCGTAGACTGTATCCGCAGAGGGGTTCTCCTTATGAACTTGCTTGCACGAGGACGAAGGGTTCTGGTCTTCTAAGGATCCTGGAAGAGCCGAGAAAGGTGGGTGGGGTGGTGCTGCCATCGGTGGTGATTGAAAGATGCGCGAGGCCGAGCTAAGCGACCGAGGGACGAGTGAAAGGCTGTGGACATGCTCCACCGTCTCTGTCGAAAATCGAAGGGAGGGGCTAGTGGGAGGTTGAGCAGAGGGAGGAGCCGAAGGCCGACGAGGTCTCCAGGGAGATCCCCGTCGTGGCCTCCCTCTCAGTCATGGCTTGTGGTTAGGCATGGGAGGTTCGTTGCAGCGGCCGAAGGTCCAGAGGTGAGGGGGAGTCTCTGGGGGTCCGCCAGCACTATCCCGAGTCGGCCATGGGCATGAATGGGAGAACTCCTCAAGCCACCAGCATAAACAGTGAAACAAAACTAGAAACAGCGCCATAGAAAATGCGTTGGATGGGAGATGCATTAATGCCCGCTCCATCGACAAGAGGTGTATTAAAGTCGCAGGAGGGTGGCGGGTGGTGGCACGAGCCCATCACATGGCTCCGTGCCCCGCTGTCGTGCTCCGTCCTCCTCCAATCGCCAAGTGTTCTCCATTAACACCCCATCCGGGGGTTTTTCTAATTTTTTTAATGTAATAATTGAAAATCATTTTATACATTCATATGTAAAATTAACAGAACATAACCAATTAACCAATTATAATCATAAAACTTAATCATTACATAAAATTATAATGGGAACTTATCTTACATAAAACTTGAGCATCTAAATCGTTGCTAAGAAGTGATTTCCTTCCCATCTATATGAATCTAATGTGGACACCAACCTTGATATGCGTTATGAGGTGATGAGAGAATAAATGCATGTCGGTTTACTTCCTCACATAGATCTCACATGAAATAACAATGTTGGTTTACTCCCTCACATAGTACATTACCAATATCACACTTGTAACAACCACAACAAGCTAGTAAGATTTCTTTGGGCATGTCATGGTAGGACTAACTTAATTACTTCTTCACAATAATTCAAACATCCTTGTAAGAAATCTAAAATGAACAAGACTAAATCATTTTTAGGTTAAATAAGTAAATAATAGATAACAATCAAAATGAACCATGGAAACTTTAAACATAAAATCAATACTTATATGTGTCCAACTTGCTTTGATGAAGTTCATGCCCTTGGTGCAAACTAGGCCTTCTCCAAATCCAAAGTAGTCAGGTTATTGGGGAAATATGCACTCATGGTTGCTTTTCCTCCTAGCCAATGTACAACCATAGATACTAGTCCTACCCCCTGTAAAAGGGACCTCAAGCTCAAACACTAGATTAGTTTCTATCAACGTACCAACAACTAACCCCAAATTAGTAGGAAGCAAGATATCACATAATAATTTATCAATAGTGTTTCATCTTGGAACTACACATGGACAAGGCCACAACTTTCAATTTAGTGGAAAGTCCATTGGAAAATATCAATACCTTTGGTCTACATGCTATAGTGTGAATCTACACCTACGACCCTCAGGTTATGGTGTATATTGGGAATACATTTCAACACCTCTAGCTTGTAATAGCCCCGACCTAGCAAGACAATTGTGGCCTATTATGGTAGGACTAACTTAATTACTTCTTCACAATAACTCAAACATCTTGGAAAGCAAATTAAAATGAAATAAAACCAAATCATTTTTAGGTTAAATACGTAGGTAATAAGAAAATAATATATAATAGTCATAATAAATTGTGAAATATTTAAACATATAACTGAGAACTATTTGTGTCCAACTTGCTTCAAAGAAGTCCTTTCTCCTAGTGCAAACTAAACTTCTCCAAATATAAAGCAACCAAGCTATTGGTGAAACATGCACTCCAAATTATTTTTACACCCAACTAATGTACATCTAGAGATATTAGGTGTGCCATTCATGTAGGGGCCTCAAGGTCAAATAGTAGGTTAGGTTCTCTCAACACATCAACGTCTAAAACCATATCAGTAAGCAACAAAATATTACATAGAAAATCAACTACAAAATTTCATGCTAGAATAATGCATACACAAGGCCACAACCCTTACACCACATGAAAATATCAACATCTCTGGCCTATTGGATATGGTGTGAATATTCACCTTTGACCCTTAGGCTAAGATGTATATTGGAACTACATTTCAACACCTGTATCCTAATAGCTATGGTGTGAATCTACACCTTTGGCCTTCATGATATGATGTAGATTGACTGCTACAATGTACAACACCTCTAACAATTGTGCTCCCACTTACAACTAGGAACATGAAAAATAACCCTTCAAGTTGTAGGCTATCATATTCCCTACCTCATCTACCCACCAAAAATACAAATGGTTACTACACAACTACACTAAATTGACACAACAACTCATGGAAACAACAACTCACGTATTACAAATCTCAAGGGCTTAAATTCCAAATCAACAACTCATGTATACCACAAAAATTCCCAAAGTTGATGCAAAACCTCCAAATTCCAATGCAAGGTACTAATCTAACATAGGCCTAACTACCTAAAGGATGGTCCCCCAAATGGAAGATATCACTTTCAAACAAGTTATAGGTAGTTAGGGTTAGGTCACACAAGGATAGGTCTCACAATAGGTACTCTCAAAGTCACATTACTAGTTGTTGGAGATAGAAACATTAAAAAAACTTCACAACAACATATTTACCTTTGAATAATAACCATCCACATTTAATCCCTCACATACATAACTCATAGTCAAATCGGGTGCAACAACTAGGTGTGAGAAAGAGTTCCCTTTTTCGGAAGTGCATCAACCTCGATGACTAATAAACAATAATTCAGGTTGCTCTTGACATATGATTAGTGTTAGTGTGTGTCTCAAAGATAGGTCATGAATACATATTTAATCATATATTATCAATAAACATGTGTATCATGCATGCAAAATCAACTCATCTAATAAATGTAATCACATGCAATGAAAACATCATCATGTATCATAAGTCTAAGCATAAACTACTCATCATAGTTAAAACACAGTCTAGGTGTTGTAATCCTAAAGGGTGTTACTTAGTCACCATCATTGTGCTCAAGAGGTGTGTTACATACATGAAGCAAATAAATAGAAATTACCTCTAGAGGGAAGCACCTTTGCTTTCACCCTATTACTAGACCTTAGATTGTAACATGCCTACCTTTTCTAGCATTGTTAGGATATTTAGGGGATGGGAGAAGGAACTTAGAGATAAGGTAGTAGCAGAACAAAGCTATA
This sequence comes from Picea mariana, assembly GCA_032191745.1. Lineage (NCBI taxonomy): Eukaryota > Viridiplantae > Streptophyta > Pinopsida > Pinales > Pinaceae > Picea > Picea mariana. Next base: position 166,662 of record JASDQU010100136.1, on the reverse strand, counting down.
CCTACTCTCTCTTTTCTCCTCCATTTGTTGAAGTTCCCTTCCTTTATTTTATAAGAGGTGGCTAGGCATTTGAACAATTGTAATTATCGCCTCTTGATTTTCCTCTAGAAATTAATTTATGGATATTTTAATTTCAAATTTGGAGAGTAGGAATTTTGAAGGGCATATAGGTCAAAGCAATTAGGATTTTGGGCCAACTAAGAGTTCAACTCAACTAGTGTGCACTTTTCTTAAACTTTTACCATGAAACATTTTTTTTTTCATATTTATTCAGTAACTCATTCATATTATTCGAAAAATACAAACAATAAATAAATAATGGAATTAATATGCATCCATCGTCTATCTGTAAAAAACATCATAATATATATAAATAGAGACCAAGTTCATTGCTCATTAACTGTACACAAACTACTACTAACTTTCCATATCCAACAAAACTAAATCACATAATCCTCATGCATCATCAACATATATGCACAGTCCCATTATACATCTTGTTCAAAATAAAACACAGTCTTAAACATCATAGGAAATGTTCATAATATCCCAAATCAATCAAAGCAACTCTATTAAGACCATGGAAATTTCCATTGCGGTAAGAAATTAGTTCCCACTCAGTCACACCATTTTCAAAAGGAGGGAATTCTTAGTAATGGTGCCTAAAATAATATCTCTCTTCCTTTCACAATATGTAGCTACAACTAGAATTTATTTATCATGGTTATACACAATCATGATTAATGAAAGTAACCATACCAAAACAAACTGACCATAATAAATTCTTTCAAAATGCATGCATGCAATTCCCAAGATCAAGAATCAAGGGTGTTTGTATATGGCAATGAGTAGGTATAAAAAGGAGAAAAGTAACAAGGTGACAATATGGGAGAGGACCTCTTGGAAAGTAGTTTCGCATGGCACTCAAACACTCTTCATCCAACATTCAAGAGTACTTCTTATAGCACTTAAGCCCCCATACTAAATAATCACAAAAACCATAACTAGGAAACTTGTCATACTTGGCTTATACTTCAAACCAATATAAACTTGATCCATCAAGCTCAACTACAAGTATGAAAAAAAATACACTTAATACAATATTCATGTTGAAGGCTTATAATATTGCAAACTAGTTCAACTTTCACTTTTATTTTAGACATGAGCTTAGCATTAAAATCTAACCATTGAATAGATTAACATGTTAAAAGTCAAACCGCTATAACAACGTGTAACAAAGTTTGGGCATTAGCATAATTTGCACTTACAACCCTCTTTGCACCCATACCACATGCAAAAATGCATAGAATATCTAGAAAAGAGTGCAAGTAATAATAGCTATGAGAAGTTAATTATAGAGGGAAAGCTTGCATAGCTGCAAAATATTTCATTGGATGGTAAAATATCCCCAAGTGAAATTATGTCCGCTATTTGTATATAAGGAATCAAGCAACTAAGCATAGAGATAATGTTGTGAATGCATCAAAAGAAATCCTCTATGTTCCTCGTGCATAACACACTGTTAATAATAGAGGGATGATGTAGGATCATTTTTCCTCCTAAATTGACCTTGTTGATTAGGTCTTAGGGGTCTTTGAATTTACTAAGGGAGTGGGTTCCCTAACTTGAAATTATTGTAAAATCTATCTTTTTATTTGAAATCTAGAAGGATAGAATTAGTTGGATTGAGGTTGGAAAATATGTAATCGAATCTTCCTTTTTTGAGTAGATTTCGAGAGTTTGTAGTGTTTGGAGAGATATTAAGGTGAGGTGTAGATCTCTTGAGGATCTTGTGGATCTGAGGGATCCTAGGAATTTGTTAGTGGAGAGATTTTAGGAACTAAAACAAATTCAAGTATCAAAATCCTTTGGGAATATGTAAGCCAATGGGCATGGAAAGTTCTAAGTTAGATAGATAAAGGATAGAGAGGTGTGAGTGAAAGAGGCCAAGTGTGTCCAAAAGGGCCAAGCAAAGGCCAATTAAATGTAAATAAGGTCAAGGAAGGAAAGAAAAGCCTTGTGTAATTTTATGTATAGTGAATGTGTAATTGGTCAATAGGAATATCATTGTGTTACGTGCTTTTATGGCGTAGATGTTTATTCCTCCTATCATTGTCTCAATCTATATGTATATTACCTGTGTGTGTTAGGTTGAGAATGAAAGTGTGCAGGGGTGAGAGACATTGAATGTAATCTTTGTCAAATGAAATTTTGAGCCCAAGGAAACAAGTTCATTGAATGAGATTGAGAGGAGGATGAAGTTCCTATGAACTTCGTGGAAGAGTTGCAAAGAATTGAATCCAGGAGCGGCCAATTCGACACAAAGGAGAAATCAAGGTTCCAAGGTTGCAATAGATTCGAAACCCAGAACAAATAGTGACCCTTGATTGTCCTTAGATCGACGAGAGAGATCCCTAGTCTGTCGAAGTGTAAATTATCGGAGGACATAGTTGGAGGAATAATCAGATAGATTCTAGTCTGATCAATGGTGAAGATTGATCAGAGGATGATATTGATGGTGGAGGTGATAGTCCAATGACTATCAAAGTTACTAATTGATCAGAGGGTTCAACAAAAGGAAGACCCCGACGAACAATACAGATCTATTCAAAGTGAACCAGATCAATAGATCTAGAATGAGGCACGTGGTAGTCTACTATTGGATCCGGAAGCTAGTTAGAGTTTGAAGCGTTCAGAGTACCAAAGAGAGTCTAACGACCACACTCCGATAGAGAAGCTCGAAAGGTTGGAGTAGTTCCATTGTCTCAAAGTTCTAATTCTCAGACTGACTCTAGTCCATCAGAGTCTGAAAATTTCAGCATGGTATAACTCCATCGGACCAGATCCATCGAAGTGAGGCTAGTGTGAAATACTCCAAAAAGAGGGGTCTGAGCCATCAAAGTGGTTCAGTTTGCATCAGAGTCAATAGTTCGGAGTGTTCTATTTATTATGCATTGATGCATTCAAAAAAGGGGAGTTCGATGGTCTATGGGAGTTAGGTGCCGACAGAGGATGAACTCCGACAACCCAAGGTCATAATCTGAGGTCATATACAAAAAGGGGCTTAGCACCAAAGGTTAAAGGAGCCAATGAATGGGGCTTGGTGCAAGGTTATGACACTTGGTCACGTATAGGATAAGGATATTAGCATTGATATGAGGATGGATTAAGTTAATCACTTCTTTCATAATACATTAGAGAGTATTTTGGGCCCAATCGAAGAGTTGTAGAGCAACTTGAGTGATGAAGCTACAAAAAAATTATTCATAACTCTACATATGTGGGTTTTAGGCTGGGAGGTCGTCATCAAGTGGTATCAGAGCATAGTAACACTCTTTAGATTTTTGTAAGAGATATAGAGCTAGGAAACAAATTTCAAGTAGAGGAAATTTGAGGTTGAAGAATTGAGGTCATTCAAACCAAAGAACAAAATTAAGAAGAGATGTTGAGAAGACAAGATCTTGGAGTAGATCTTGAAAGTATTGGGCTGATGTTTTTATAATTAACTCTGGTGAAGATATATTTGTGATTGCAGGTAGTAACAACAGGAGAAAGGAATGGTAGCAGCATTACAATCAGAGGAGTTGTGACAGAGGAAGAGGGAATAAGCAAAGCTCTCAAGTGAAGAAGCTTGTGGTAGAAAGAACCTTGCGGAAAGGGATGTCTTAAACACTTCCAGCTAAGGAATGGAAGTAAGGGGAACAATAGAAGTTATTAAAAGAGTTTGAGTAGATGCATAGCTAGATAAGAGTAGAGGATGCTCAGAGGGTTCTAGTGGAGAAAACTAGTAATACCAAAAGGTCAAGTTCAAGAGAAGCTTGATGAGGTATTGGGTAGTAGGTGAGGAGACTTACTATAGAGGAAGGCTTGATGCAACTTAGAGTGGGAAAGGAGAAGCTCACAAAAGGAGGAGATGGAGATGACTATTGATATTCATGACAAATATTCAGAGGGAAGAAGCCACAACCATAGGAAGGAGAATGCCAAAGCAATTGGCAGAAAGCAGTTAAGTCAAGAGGAATTTGACAAAGAACTTGTTGATTTAAAGGAGAGACTCAGTATAATTATGGAGCTACTACAGGAAAGTAATGAAGACCAGAGACGAGGTTGGAATGTGAAGAAAAAATTAAAGTGGCCTATTGTGCCTTTGTTTATGAGGAAATTGATGCACATAATAAATGTTTTCCTCGGGATAGAGGCAAAGTTGAAGAGGAGGCACATATTGAGTGCTTGGATGGAGGAGGAGAAACTTAGAGGAGTTGAGTTTAGACATAGGTCAAGGACAAAAGAATAATTTCACTTCTATGAACTTGATCAAGGATCATTCCTTGGAGAGGATGATGATGGAGATGTTGATGGAAGACATATTGAGAGTCTCATGGATTGTCAGGAAATTTCAGATCAATATGTGAGGATGATTTCAAAGGCATCGAATGAGACCATAGGGTCTTATGTTTTTAAGCCTAATTATTGGTGTGTGTTTGTAGGTAATCAGAGTCAAGAGTATGTTATGAAGGAGGAAGATACAACATTGTTTCATGAAGGTGATCAAGATCACGGACAGTTTCAACAAAGTTGTGTAGAGCTTGAGAGACAGGAGAAATAAGCTATCATAACAGTGAACCATATAGAGATGTCTCATGAAAACAACCTTGAAGATGAAGAAATTGAAGAAGAACATCCAGGTACAATGCTGATGGAATATGAAGAAGAACTAAGTTTGCTAGAAGAATGACTAGAGAATCCTAAAGGAGAAGAAGATTGCAGAACAATTGCAGAGATAGAGCATCCAAGAATGATTAATTGTAGCATGGTGAAGGGAGAAATTGAAGGTCAAGACACATGATTGTCTTGTGAATATGGAATTATGCTACATACACAATAGAAATGTGTAAACCAAAAGATTGTATTGAGAGGCAATAAGGAGGATGAAGGTAACCAAGAGACTGCCAAAGATAACTCAGAAATTAAAGAAAGAACTCATGTACCAGAGGAAGCAACAAAATACCTATACAATGAAGATATGTATGGGGTGTTAACAGTCATTCACTTGGATGATGATGAAATTAGAGAGTTGGAAAAGAAAATTGTTTGTTGTAGTATGTTTATTTTTTGTACAAGTACATATAAGGGTGAGAGTTATGAAAGTAGCATGTATCTCAAACACTTATGAAGAAGTGTATGAAGAGGAGTGGAGCAAGATGCAGAATGGAAGACAAATCCTGAGAGAAGTTTCATAATTTGAAGAGTATTCCAATGGGTTTAATGACATAAAATAAATTAAGGCCAAGGAGTTGCCAACAACTATGTGGAGTCCATACGAAAGACATGAAAAACAAAAGGCTGAGTTGGGGATTGAAATTGATGAACTATGGGAGGTGATGATGAAGAAGTCTAGATGGGGATACCATGGGATGAGAGGGATAGTCATCCACAAATTATAGTTGGTTGAGAGATATTATATCAACAAGGTGAAAGGCAAGCAAGCAAGTACGATATGAGATCATGGAAAGTCTTAGACAAAGATGAGGTAGCAAGACAACAAAATAAAGTTTTGGATCCTGGAATATGGAGGACAACAATGGAGGAGTTATGCAACATAACATATGGATAACTTCAACAATGTGATCAAAGAAGAGTGAAGTCAATTGAAGACACATGATTAGGATACCATGAAAATTTTAACCCTGGGAGTCTGATGCAAGAGCATTTTGCCTCCTAAATCGGCCTTGTTGATTAAGCCTTAGGGATATTTGAATTTACTAAGGGAGTAGGTTCCCTAACTTGAAATGATTGTAAATTATATGTTTTTATTTGAATTCTAGAAGGATAGAATTAGTTGGATTAAGATTGGCACATATGTAATCGAGTACACTTTTGTTGAGAAAATATTGAGAGTTTGTAGTGTTTGGAGAGATATTAAGGTGAGGTGTATATCTCTCGAGGATATTGTGGATCTGAGGGATCCTAGGAATTTGTTAGTGGAGAGATTTTACGATCTGAACCAAATTGAGGTATTAGAATCCTTTGGGTATTAATATGTAAGCCTACGAGCATGGAAAGGAGACAAGGTATAAGTTATATAGATAGAGGGTAGAGAGGTGTGAGTGAAAGAGGCCAAGTGTGGCCAAAAGGGCCAATCAGAGGCCAATTAAATCTAAATCAGGCCGAGGAAGGTAGGAAAGGCCTTGTGTAATTTTATGTATAGTGAATGTGTAATTGGTCAATAAGAATAACAATGTGTTACGTTCTTTTATGGCATAGTTGTTTATTCCTCTTATCATTGTCTAGATCCATATCTATATTACATGTGTGTGTCAGGTTGAGATCCCCGAATGCAATCTTTGTTAAATGAAAGTTTGAGCCCATGAAAACTAGTTCGTTGAATGAGATTAACAGGAGGACGAAGTTCCTATGAACTTCGTGGAAGAGTTGGAAATAATTGAATCCAGGAGAAGTCGATTCAGCACAAAGGAGAAATCAAGGTTCCATGGTTGCAACAGATTTGAAACCCATAATAAATCATGACCCTTGATCATCCTTAGATCGACAACAAATATCCCTAATCTGTCGGAGTGTTTACTTTCGGAGGACACAACTAGAGGAATACTCTGATAGACTCTAGTCCGATAAATGATGAATATTGATCAGAGGAGAAGATCGACGATGGAGGTGATAGTCCGATGACTATTGGAGTTACTAATTGATCAGAGGGTTCAACAAAAGGAAGACCCTGACGAACAATCCAAATCTATTTGGAGTGAACTAGATCAATGGATCTGGAATATAGCATGTGGAAATCTACTATTGGAGCCAGAAGCTAGTTGAAGTTTGATGCAATCAGAGTGACTCAACCAAAGAAAATACGACAACTACACTCCGATAGAGAAGCCTGAAATGTTAGAGTGGTTCTAGTGTCTCAGAGTTTTAATTCTTGGAATGACTATATTCCATCAGAGTCCTAAAAGTCAAAGTGGTATAAATCCATCGGACCATATCCATCGAGCGAGACTAGTGCAAAATGATCTAAAAAGAGGGGTATGAACCATCAAAGTGGTTTATTTTGCATCAGATCTAATAGTTCAAAGTGGTCTAAACCTTATGCATTGAGGCATTCTGAAAAGGGGAGTCCGATGGTCTATGGGATTTAGGTGTTGATTGAGGATGAACTATGACAACCCAAGGTCATAGTCCAAGGTCATATGAGAAAAGGGGCTTAGTGGCAAAGGTTAAAGGAGTTGATGAATGGGGCTTGGTGCAAGGTTATGGCACTCGATTGCGTGGAAGATAAGGATCTTAGCACTGATCTGAGGAGGGATTAAGTTAAGCACTTCTATCATAATACTATAGAGAGTATTTTGGGCCAGATTGAAGAGTTATAGAGCAACTCGAGTGCTGAAGCTGCAACATAATTATTAATAATTATGCATATGTGGGTTTTAGGCCAGGAGGTCATCATCAAGGGATATTATATTTGAACTGAGCTAGGTTTTGTTGCATAAGACAAATTAACCATCAAAGGACCAATATTTATTATCAAATCAAACCCTAAAAATATTTTTAATGATATGAACAGTGCACTCCTCATCTTGTCATGGCTTGCACTTGATTCCATCAAGGAAAAATTCTACCATGATACAAGGTCAAAATAATAAAACCAAGACTCATGTGGATTCCATACAAGTGCTTGGAAAATGGCTTTAGAACCACCAAATCACCATAACCGAAAATCACCCACTAATGTGAAATGCTACCAATAAGATCAATCTAAGGCTATGTCAATTTCTCAAGAATGAAATTGAAATGAGGTAGGGTTGTGGGGCCTTTCATTTCCCTCATTAAGTAAAATCCAAAACCAAATGGTTGACGAAGGTTGCAACTCGAAAAACAAGCAAAGGAAAAGTCACATATAGTGCATGCATGGGTATGAGACCTTGGGTTGAAGATTCAATAATATATTGTAAACAATAAAAGGGAATGAAGGAATATAGACATGATACTCAGACTTGAATGCATGCAATTATTCAAACAATTTTTTGCCTCTACATGTAGTATTCATAAATAGAAAACAAAGCTAGCAAACATAAGGGAAAATCACAGGAAAAATGGGTTTCATTTTGGAGGATGAAAGAAATATAATAGAACAACTATTACAACTCTTACTTCAAGCATGCAATACACCCACATAATGAACAATATTTAATGGTTTTTAGGCCCACCTTGCTTCCATCATGACCGAGCTACTTGAGTTTCTTCATTTCCATAGTTTCCAAGCTTTAAATCCACAAATTATACCTTCAGGATGTCTCCCAAACACTATGTGAGCTTAGATTATGTTACCAAGATCAGACCTCACCCTTTGGGGATTAAAAGCTCAAAATCAAATGGAGGAGAGCCAATATTGAGGATGCAACCAAATATCATAGACATTTAAGTAGAGGGAAGAACTAGGTACCTTTAATCTGAACACCAAGGGACTAGGTATATAGAAATTTAGGTCTCAATGAAACTATTTGTAGAGTTAGAGTACAATAGAGGGATGAATAAAATTCCAAGTGAAAATTCCAAGGATGAAGCAGGTAAAATGCAATGTAAACTTCTGAAATTAATCACATCCACTGGATCAAATTGTAGGGATGAAAATACAAACCAACATATGCATCCACCTCCCTTAATAACTCTACATTGAATTCCTTGTACAAATGGCCATGTGGCACCACAAACACAAAGAATCCACTATTTCAAATCCCAAGACAATCAATTGAGTAGTGGGTAAAAAAAATTGCAACTTTTGTTTCCAATGCCTACACTTTGCATGGGTTACCTTGCACGTTTTTTACCTTGTGCATATATATACCAATGCTTTGGTATGGTCAAGACCTAATTTTTACCTTGTGCATTTATATATTTTTTCAACATAATAATGAATGTAATCACAAAGGAAAGCACATAACATTCTTGAATTTGATCTCGATGCACTCATATTTAGTTAATGAACTAAAAATGTTTGCATTCACCATGCTTGTTTTGGTTGTAGATACCCTAGACTAACACAAGACAATATCAAAGAGAAGTCATATTCACCATGTCAACCACCCCTAATAATGTATGTGTCATTGAAATACTACCTATAATCAAATGTAGCAAGGCCAAAGACAATATACAACACATGCCTAAACACATATTGGCAATGAACTAACATACAACATGTCATTATTTCCAATAATTTGTAGAAATCATGGACACAATCACAAGCAAGTGGTACCTCCGAAATCAATATAAATACAGTAGAAAAATCATAGAATAAACCGTAGATTGATCACAACTCATCAACAAATGAAATAAGCATAAATGGACTATCAACTAGAAACCTATTCTAGTGTCTTTACGATAAAGCACACTTGGAGGATACCATATAGTGCCTAGCAGGGGTATGGGATAAATGATCATAAACCAAGGTGATATTAGTTCTTATTTAGGGTTTTGGAGGCTAATAAATCGATATGTATCTTCATTGTGATACTTCACAATCATTCCCAAGTTGACATTTTTAAGGTCAACAACTGGCAACACCACTTGGGATGTTGTTTCATGCTACATTTGAATTGGAGCATCTTTGGATTTGGCATGATAAGGGATACTTGGGCATGTAGGCATATTCCAACAATCGAACTTGGACAAATTGGATAATGATGGTGAGGAAGGTACAATAACTCATATCCATCCTTGAAAGGGGTAGGAAATGGACAGAGTTGGGTTAATGTTCTATAATGGGAAAAGAAAAATGGATCATGAATAAAAATTGGGAAAATTTAATAGTATTATCAAGAATTCAAAATTTCCTAGCATAAACATTAGAAACCTCTTGGAAAGTTTGCTTCTATTTCATAATGTGAACCTACCATGCCATTAAACTAACAATAACAATGCTAGAGATAATTGATAAAATAACATACCTAGATACGTATAGTGGAGTGGGAAATGTTGTTTGAAGTCTCATTAGGCTGTATAAGTACATTTTGTTAAGTTTTTATTGTTGTTATTAGGTTATTTCCAAATTTCATGAGCATTTAATGCATTTCAAAAACAACAGTATAAAGAGGATCACTGAAAGAAACACAATCACAAGGTACACAACATTTTATCCTGGGAAACCCTCATGGGGAAGAAAACCCAAAAAAACTTCCTCAATAATAGATTGTCGATACAATGCCAAGACTAAGACCAAAACACCAAAGACAGACCAATACCAAGCATGTGCCTCTCTTCTCCTTTGTTAGACTTCTTCCTGCAACTGCAACTACCTTCAAGATATGTGCATTAGATGAGTGAGTGAGTGTGTTCAAATGAGACACCATCCTCACATATAAATACAAGTTGTGAGGTGGCGCTAGGGTTGTGTCTCTTCACTTGGTGGAGCCGACTTCTCCCAAAAGTGGCTAAAACCACTTTATAATTACTATGGGCCGAATTTACAAATACCACCATACAAATACATGTTGACCAATCCAAAAAATGGGATTTGATCTTATACAAGACCCAACTTGATCAATCTGCAAAAGTGGTTCTGATCTATATACAATAATAACTCAAATATAATTAGAATATTCTTTGAAGTTACAATATTTCAACACTCCCCCTTAACGAGAAGGGTATTTTACTGACATGACTAAATACAACATCATCAAGAGAAGGATAGGGCATAATCATCATCAACATCTGGAACATTGACTGTCACATCTATAAATCATCGAAAGTTTTTCTCATCATCAATGTCATCATCATTTACAACATAGAGCTGGAGTAACATCATCATCATCATCAACATGAAGCTGGAACATCAACATCAATATCATGGAGTTGGATCAACATCATCAATAACAGAAAGATGGAACAACATCATCAATCAACATGACATTGGAACAACATCATCAATATGTGAAAACATAATGAGATGGGTGCTTCAACAACAACATCACTGGTACTTTTACAGACTGTCCTTACAAAACCTTCGAGATCTACCCAAAAATCATAGGATTCCCTAGGATATAAAATCCTAACTAAGCTACCACCACTGACCACAACTGGAATATACATGCACATGTACTCTGACAGACCATCCTTACTAGACCTTCGAGATTTTCCCAGGGATGATCAGTCCCCCAGGATATAAAATCCTAATAGAGATACCCATTGTTGGTCAGGATACCATAGTATCATCAACATCACTCCCTCTTTCGAGGGAGGTCCTTTCAGACAATACCAAGATTGTCTCAGAAGTACTCAAACTTCACATGAGACAAAGTCTTAGTCAACACATCTACAACCTACTTATTTTTTCCAACATATTGGATCTTTACAGCTCCCCTCTGCACCATATCATGAATGTAGTAGTACTAGATATCTATGTGCTTCGACTTATCATGGAACATTGGGTTCTACTTCATCTTTATACAGCTCTGGTTATCGCATAGAATCATGGTGGCTTCCATCTCCAGATCGAACAAACCTATCAACAAATTCTGAATCCATATGGCTTCACAACTGGCGGAACATGCTGCAATGTACTTTACTTCTGTCGTGTTGAGAGAAATAATGGATTGCTTCCTGCTTTTCCATGAAGTCATGGTTGACCCCAAATTGAAACAACATCCTGAAGTGCTCTTTCTGTCTGAATCATTTCCAACCCAATCTGAATCAATATAACCATATAGTCTGAATTCATGATCTCTAGTATAACAGAGACCATAATCTAATGTACCCTTAAGCTATCTCATCACATGATTTGCAGCTACAAGGTGAAAACATCTAGGCTCCACCAAATACTAACTCAAGGTGTTCACAACAAAGCATATATCTGGCCTATTATTCGTCAAATACATCAACGAACCAAGAATCTATCTGTATAGAGTAACATCAACCAACTCTGATGAAGTATCAACTAGGAACTTCAAATTGATTTCCATGGGTGTGGTCACGACTTTACATTCCAACATGTCAAATCTCTTCAATATTTCTATTGCATACTTCCCTCAGTTAATGTATATCTTCTTTGGGCTCTACCAAACTTCAATACCTAAGAAATAATGCATCGGTCCTAGGTATTTCATCTCAAATTATGCAGCAAGCTTCTTCTTACAATCTGTGATCATATTTTCTTCTCCTATCAAGAGTAAATCATCCACATATAGTAGCAATATAACTGGCTCATCATTCATAGCCTTGAAGTAAAGGTTAGGATCAAATTTACTCTTAGTAAAGCCAAAGCTTGTCAAGAAACTATTAATTCTTCCATACCAAGCTCTAGGAGCTTGCTTCAACCCGTACAGAGCTTTCTTCAACCTACAGACATGAGTCTTTCTATCTTCAATTTCAAACCCTTGTGGTTGTTCAATATACACTTCTTCTTCAATAGCACCATTTAATAAATTTGTTTTCACATCCATCTGGTGCAACTTCCACTTCATTTTGGCAGCAAGAGCTATGATGGTTCTGATAGAAGTGTATCTCGCTACAATAGAAAATGTTTCTTCATAGTCAATACCTTCCTTTTGATAAAATCCACGAGCCACAAATCTTGCCTTATGTTTTTCAATACTTATGTCTGCTGCATGTTTTGTTTTGTATATCCACTTGGAAGATACCACATCTTTGTTATTTGGTTTGGGAATTACTTCCCACATATCATTCTTCATAATGGACTGGTATTCTTCTGTCATGGAGTCCATCCATTATTTCTTCTGAATGGATTCTTCAAAGAAAGTAGGTTCCTTCTCTATGAGAGCACACATCAAGGCCATATAGCTGGAGAATGGCTTAGGATTCTTGCTTTGTCTCATGGTTCTTTCTGGGGAACCATACTTTTATGCGTCCTAAATGAGTTATCTAGCCCAGGCTGGCTTTCTCTTGTGAGAGATAGTCATACGGGGAGATTCTTGAGATTCTATCATATCATGATCTCCTAGAATCTCATCATCATGGGTAATTGCAACTTCCTTTACGAGTTTTACAACTCTGGGAGCTACAGGTTCTTCTTCATATACTTCTTCAAGCTTGCATTTTCTTGATCTCTTGAGTGTTTCATATTCATAAAAGGTTGCATCTTTGTTGATCTCAATATGATGGTATCCTTGTATGTATATTCTAAAGGCCTTAGAGACCTCACAGTACCCAACAAATATTCCATTCTTTCATGAAGGATACAACTTAGTTCTATTTTCTTTCAGAATGTGTACAAATACTAGACAACCAAATATTTTGAGATGGCTTACTTCTGGATTCTTTCCAGTGAACATTTCTTCGGGGGTTTTGAATCCAAGTGCACTATGGGATAATTTGTTCTAGACATATATTGTTGTTCTTGCTGCTTCAAACCAAAAGTGCATTGGAAGATCTTGATCATGAATCATAGTCTTTACTACTTTCATAATCGGTCTATTATTTCTTTCTGCTACACCATTTTGTTGAGAATTATAGGGAGTGTTGATCTCCCTCTTAATCCCGACATCTTTGCAAAAGTTTCCAAATTCTTTTGAAGTGTACTCTCCTCCATTGTTTGACCTAATTATCTTGATTTTTCTTTTGGAGAGGTTTTCTACTAAGGCTTTGAATTCCTTGAACTTCCCAAGTACTTCATCTTTTTATTTTAATAAATAAGCCGATGTCTTACAGTAGTAATCATCAATGAAAGAAACATAGTATACATACCCACTTAGAGAGGTTGATGACATTAGACCACATACATCTGAGTGGACAAGTTTCATGATTCCTTTTGCTTTACTATCGCTCTTTGGAAGGGGGTTATTTATGTTCTTTCCTTATGCACATCCCTTGCATACACCTTCATGATCAAAATTTAATTCTGGTAAACTTGTAACTACCTTGCTTACATATGGTAAGGATTTGTAGTTCATGTAAGCTAGTCTCATATGCCAAAGTTCACAAGGAAATTCAATAGAGTGAGTCAAGGCTACATCTGAGTGACCCTTTAACTTGTACAAACCACCTTCTTCTATTCCAATAACAACTACATCTTCTATAGTTTTTCCTTTAGACCACATAAGAACGTCACCATATACGAACGCAACCCTGGAACCTTTTTTTATCTAAAAGTAAGTTCTTTTTCAAACCTGGTACATAGAGTAAATCCTTCATTCTCATCGGAGTTCCCGAATCAAGTTTGTAGGTGGCTTCTCACATTCCTTTAATTGGATATAGATAATCATCTCCAAGTGAAACTTTATGGGGGGAATGCTTCTCTATAAGGATGGAGAGAGTGTTCTTCTGACCTGACATGTGCTTAGAGGCACCACTATATATGAGCCAAGTATCCTCTTCAGTTGTCATAGATCCTAAGAGAGAAAAAAACAAAACATATTCTTCAATCTCTTCTTTAGCTAACTTCTTGGGTGTCTCAAAATCTTCAGCAGGAGATGCACTGGGTTGAGGCGAATTTGTTGGATCTGACTATTTTTTTAAAATCCAAGTTTTACCCCCTGAAACTAGACTTGTGCACTTCTGGACTGGTGCTTCTGGTATTGGTTCTGGTTTCCTTGTTTTTTGGTATAGTACTAGTAAAAACTAGGGTTTGACATTCTGGAGAATCCAACCACTGAAAAAGTTCACTCAAGCTATCAAAAGATGTGTTAGGGAAAAGTGCGCTTCCTAAGGTGGTCTTTGGTAAAACATTCCTCTTCATTAAAAAGCCCTAATTTTCTTGTACAACAAAAAAAACATCTATATACCTAGTGAAAGATGCTCTATTCAATCAAGCTATGATCCCATGTTAATTTTTTACTGTTTTTATTAGGTTATTTCCGAATTTCATGATCATTCAATGCATTTCCAAAACAACAGTATAAAGAGGATCACTGAAAGAAACATGGTCACATGGTACACAACATTTTATCCTGGGAAACCCTCACAGGGAAGAAAACTCAACAAAACTTCCTCAATAATAGATTTCCAATACAATTCCAAGACTAAGACCAAAACACCAAAGCCAGACCAAGACCAAACATGTGCCTTTCTTCTCCTTCGTTAGACTTCTTCCTGAAAGTGAAATTGCCTTCAAGATATGTGCACTAGATGAGTGAGCAAGTTTGTTCAAATGGGACACCATCCTCACATATAAATACAAGTTGTGAGGTGGTGCTAGGGTTGTGTCTCTTCACTTGGTGGAGTTGAATTCTCCTAGAAGTGGATAAAACCACTTTATAGTTACTAGGGGCCGAATTTACAAATACCACCATAAAAATACATAATGACCAATCCACAAAAGGGGATTTGATCTTATACAAGACCTGAATTGATCAATCCGAAAAAGGGGATTTGATCTCTACAATATTCTTCGAAGTTACAATATTTCAACACCTTCAAGAGTTCTTAGGAAGCCATGTAATGATGAGATTCAAATGCAATGTACTTAGGATAACTCAAGAAAGTGAAAAAATGTTGAACCAACATATAGTAAATGCATATGCATCATTCAGAGAAGCAAGAAAACTAAAATCTAGACTTGACCAATCAAGGAAAAATGTTAAACCAAAAACAAGAAAAGGAAAATAACCCTAGAAAGAAGACCTAAAAATGAACTAGAAATTGTGTTGCCAATGATTGGGATGTTTTATTTTATGTTGTAGAGGAATATATGATATTATTGTGATAGTGAGGTTTTATGGATAATTATGTATGTAGTTTATATGTTAAGCTCAGTTTTGGTAAACTGGGATTGACTATATATATAACCAACATTTGGGGAGTATTCTAACTTGTAACTCTTCATCATAGTCCAAATAATCATACCACTACAAATATTATAACAAACAATATTAACAGGTGAACTCTAATAACATTTTTTGGGGTTGAATCCTATCACAAGAAAGGCATATGATTCTCACCATGGAATAAGCAAGGGATATTGAAGATGCGACCAAGAAGGATCCCAACCCATAGGCAGATACACGACACAAAAAAACACACAAAGGAGAAGAAATATAAGAGGAAATAATGAGGGTCGAAATAAGAAATACACTTGGAGGAACTATCAAGACCCTCATATTAGAGAATCAAGCACCAGGAATGAATTAGAAGACCTGATAATGGCCCTTCCAATGGAAATAAATCCACAACTAAATCCTAAACTGACATGTCACAAATATTGTATTCGATTCATCCGGGGATGGAAACTATTATTTATTCATCCTTAACACATTTTGGTAGGAAATACATGAAGTGGATCCGACAAAGAAATGGGAAATTTTCAAAGGATCACTAAGAGGACCAATACTAATATGGTATTGAAGTTGTGAAAATAATGAAATTTTCAACACATGGTAAGAATTTTCCAAAAATTTCCTAGATGTCTATGCATATGTAGACAAAAATCCATCAATATATGTAAGGATTAAGGATATCAAATAGATCAAAGGAGAAAACATGGTCCATTGTGATGCTAGACTAAGAAATTTGATTCAACACTTTGGCTATAATGTGGTGGAAATAATGAAAATAGATTTTTTATTCCATGACTTCTTGATGCAATTTTGGCATATGTATGAGCAACAAACTAAAAGAAATATAAGGACATTATAGATGCATCAATCAAATAGAAGGAGAATCAGTCAATAACACGAGATAGAAAAAGAAAGAAAAGGAATAAAAAAATGAAAGGTTAGAAGAGATAGAGTTGGAACTAAATAAGATGCAATGAATGAAGTGACATGAACCTAAGACAATATAGGGTTAAAATCCTCAGGATAATTAGGATGAGAACACATGACAATGAATATGAGCAGATTCAATTTCCATTGAGCCTGTTATCACATAAAGTTGTCATGGGTCATATGTAGTTATTGTTAAGACCTAGGTCTACACCTCTGCCATGTCTCTCTCTTTTTTTCATACCTTCCGATAAGTTTTTCCTCTTATGTTTGATAAAGTTAGGTCGGTCAAGTATGTTGTATGCACAGGGAAAAACTATGGGAAAAATGCAACATTCAGAGTAGTCCATTTTGGGCTTGAAATACAAGTAAACAGGTAGGTTCAATTTTTAATGGTGGAGATCCCATGTGTAGTTCATATTAACGACTCTCAGGTATTCAGAGTTTCAAAGTCGCGCAAGGATTAATGCCCAGACAAAAGCCCCAAAGTGCCGAAGTCCTGAAGTAATGAGAGACTACCACTTCAACCGGGAGAAAGTCACTTCTGAAGATATTCATGCCCGCGTTCAAAAGCTCTTGAATCCTAAAGCGCCAAAGTAATGAGAGGCTGCCACGTCAATCAGGAGAAAGTTACTTTGGGATATTTCCATCCAAACATCCCGAAGGACTGAAGTGACATCAGGCTAACACATCACTTCAGGCCCTACCACTCCATGGGTGTTTTTCAATTCAACGCATGGAACTTATCCGTTGAGGACGCATAACATTCATTTCAGGATACCACGTCCCTCTAGGCCCATACCACTCTAGGAGTTTTTCATGCTTCACAATCCAAAAATACCGAAGCTAGAAGTGTCAAAGTACCAAAGACACATGGTGCTCATCCATCAATAGTTGTGACAACACAATGACGTCAGGACACCACGTCGAATTTGGGAGATCATCCTCCGAGAGATATTCTTGCTCAGCATTCAAAGCTCCCAAATGCCAAAATTAGCTCCATATCTAAACATGGTTAAAAGGATTATGGAGTTGGCATATAGATAAATTTTAGCGAGGGCACTACAAAAGCAGGGCATTTACAGATCTTGGATTGCGACAAGATTGATGACCACACTTCATAGCGGGGACAGAAAGTGCTTGAGCACTAAAATCTTAGAGCGGTCCCACAATCGAAACCAAAATATAGCTAAAGAGTTATGTGGCAGTTGGTGGTGGATTGTTGGGGTTGGAGTGGTGTGGATCCAAACCTCGCTTGGCAACTTCTGCAATCATGTTCTTATATAGGGCCCAATTTGAGAACAACGCGTGGCAACAAACTAGGTGTTAAGCCTCATCCTGATCCCAAGGAGAAATCAGTGAATGAAAGAAGGACTAGTGTTTGAAAAATCGACTACCCCCTTAAATGGAAGCATGGGGGGCCAAGACCGGAGGAGGTTTTGAGAAATGGAATGACTGTATATTTCAGTTTGTAAGCCGGAGGGGCATATGTCTATAAATTGTATGTTATTGAAGATTCATATGAGTTGTTTCATCATATTTGTCTTCTATGTTTTATGTTTTATTCATCTTGTTTGAATGTATTGCTGATTTTAAGGATTAAAATTTTCCTTTGATTGATATATTCTCGATGCAGTAGAAGATCTATTGTAATCTTTCCTATTTATCATTGTTTACTGTTCAAACACATCTAAATTCTCTTTGCGGAGAGGATCTCTGCTTAGCGAACATTCATCTTCATGTTAATTCTCTTATTCTTCTATTCATCATTATACAAATCTTGTGTCTGATAGGGAGCTTAAATGCCTTCAATGAGTAGAATGGTTATGACTCCATAACCCAATGGTCCATCACTGATCTGTAGTGATACATGTTGTCTTTTCCTTTCTTTAAAGTCTTGTTGATCCCTGATCTCAAACTAAAATTAAATCAATTTGTATGTTACCAAGCTTACCCCCATTTGCAATAGTTTTAGTATAGTGGTGATTATTCCCGCCTGTCACGCGAGTGACCCGAGTTTGATCCCCAACAATGACGCCATTTATGTTATCACTCCAAGAGTCATCCCCATACTGCAAATGGGGGTAATCTTGGTAACATACAAATTGATTTAGTTTTAGTTTGAGATCAGAGATAAAAAAGACTTTAAAGAAAAGAAAAGACAACAGATATCACTGCAGATCAGTGATGGACCATTGGGCTATGGAGTCATAAACAGTCTACTCATTGAAGGCATTTAAGCTCCCTATCAGACAAAATATTTTTATAATGATGAAGAGAATAATGAGATAATTAACATAAATATGAATGTTCGCTAAGCAGAGATCCTCTCTACAAAGAGAATTTAGATGTGTCTGGACAATAAGAAATGATAAATAGGCAAGCTTACAATAGATCTTCTACTACATCGAGAATCTACCAATCAAAGGCAAATTTTAATCCTTAAAATAAGAAATACATTCAAACAAGATGAAGAATAGAACATAAAACATAGAAGACAAATATGATGAAACAACTCATTTGAATCTTCAATAAGATACAATTTACAACGACATGCCCCTCCAGCTTACAAACTGAAATATACAATCATTTCATTTCTCAAAACGTCCTTCGGTCTTGGTCCCCCATGCTTCCATTTAAGGGGGTAGTTGATTGTTCAACCACGAGTCCTTCTTTAATTAATTGATTTCTCATTGGGATCAGGAAGAGTCTTAACGCCTATTTTGTTGCCATGTGCTGCTCTTGGATTGGGCCCTATATAAGCACGTGATTGAGGAATTTTCCAAGGTCGGTTTGGATCCACACTACTCCGACCCCCGAAATCCACCACCAACTACCACGTACCTCTTTAGCTATATCGTGGTTTCGATTGCGAGACCACTCAATATTTTAGCACTCGAGCACTTTCTGTCCCCGCAATGAAGTGTAACAGTCGATCTTGTCGCAATACACAATCTGGAAATGCCCTACTTTTGTAGCGCCCCGACTAAAATTTATCCATATGCCAACTCCAAAATCCTTTTAACCATGTTTAGAGATGGAGCTAATTTTGGTGTTTGGGAGTTTGAATGTTGAGCAAGAATATCTCCCGGAGGATGATCTTATGAATCTAACATGGTGGCCTGACGTCATTGTGTTGTCATAGTTATTGATGGATGAGCACCATGTGTCTTTGGTACTTCGGCACTTCGGGCTTCGTGATTTTTAGATTGTGAAGCATGAAAAACTCCTGGAGTGGTATGGGCTCGGAGTGACGTGGTAGCCTAAAATGAATGCCATGAGTCCTCAGAGGATAAGTGCCATGTGTTGAATTGAAAAACACCCATGGAGTGATAAGGCCTAAAGCGACGTGTTAGCCTGACGTCACTTCGGGACTTCGACTCTTTGGGACTTCGGGATGTTTGCATGGAAATATCCCGAAGTAAATTTCTCCTGGTTGACATGGCAACCTCTCGTTACTTCGGTGCTTCGGGAGCTTTTGAACGCAAGCATGAATATCTCCCAAGGTGACTTTCTCCCAATTGACGTAGCAATCTCTTGTTACTTTGGGACTTCAGGAATTTGACACTTCAGGGCTTCTGTCTTGTAATGTCCCCAAGGCCGAGCCCTGATGTAAATCATGTTGATGAAATGAATTGTAATTGTGTTGTATATGCTGGCGAGCCAAGTTATATAAGCTGGTAGGCTTATGTGATTGTTAGGCCAGAGAGCCTAAGTGTTGAAGGCCAAGAGCCTGATTTTGTACATGTATCTATGCAGAACATTAATAAAAATATAAACACCATCACGTGCAGACCAACCACGATGAATGAGTGATGGGGGACTAAGATTCCATAGAGTGGGCAAGGGATTAGGGGTGGGAAGGTGGAAAAAGGGGCTAAGTGTTGAGCCTAGGGGCTAAGATAAGGGGCTTAAGTCCTTGGGCGTAATATTTTAATATTATTCCAAAAGACATGTGAATTATATGTTTTTCTCCTAAGTTCCTGGCAAGGGGAAAACATGTGCAAAGGGGATGCATGTTGATGGAACACATGCAGTTTCATGGGTGACAAGTGTCAACCCAATCCCATGCAAATAAAACGGCTAAGATGATCTTTGATGGGGGACCTCCACCATTCGACCCTCGACAACCTACGCATGAACCCATCCGACCTCTGCAAGGGACCACGTGCAATTCTGAAACCGTGGGGAAAAATCCTGTGTTGATTTCGGGGATAGCCTGGTTTGATTTATGGAAAGCTGAGACATCCTCTGTCTGAGTAGATTGAGCCTCTGTGTAGAACCTCTGTCCCAAAGCCATAACTATGAAACTATCCTGTCATTCCTGAGCCTATTTGGATAGCCCTTGTCTGATTTTCCCATTGGCTGTTGTGGCCATGCAGTGCTGGATTGCATATGGCTTGTTGGCCAGTTTATGCAACACTCTCTCTAGGTGAGAGAGGTGGTTGAAGATGGAATAACAGGTTGCTTGGCCCGTGAGTGACTCTTTCCAGGTGAGAGAGTGCGCAGAGGAAGGAGAGAACTCCTGGAAGGAACCCTATAGCTGCCACAGAGCTCGGAGACTTCCGGTTCGGCCTATTGCTGAAACCCAAGGCAAGGGAGGTTAGCATCCGAAGGACTGTCTAGGTGATAGAGAAGGTGTATACTCCTAGGGTGGAACAAGCATGTGGGGAAGGACAGTATGTGGGCAGTGAGTATGAGTGGTTCCTGGGAGAGAATTCCTTACTTGTGACTGTGTGTTTCCTTGTAACCTCAGCCTAGCCTAGGATTCCTTGCCTTGGGGTGGAGCTTAGTCCCAGCTCGGGGGTGACCCACTGTTGAGCTTGATGAGCAGTGTGGTCTACGGATGGGAGGTTCGTGGAAGGCCTACAACTGGTTGGTGGAACTACCACTGTTTCAAAGATAAGTACCAGATGATGTTTTAATTATGTTTTTGCATGTCTATGTATTTATAATTATCATGTATTCTGCTGTGCATATGAAATAACGATAATGCCATGTTTTAAAATTATGTTAGCAATAATTATTAGACTTACTCTGAGTTTAAATGTGTTTAACCTATTTTAAATGCATGTTGTTATATAATTAAGTATGAGATTATTATTCCACGAAGTAGCGCCTACCCGGCTGATAAAGGGGGCGTTACAGTATGGTATCAGAAGCGTAACAGCTACAAGTAATGAAAGAGTTTTACAGATGCACCACCCTTTAAAAGAGTAATTGGGGATTGGGTGTGTTACAATATGGTATCAGAGCCAAGGTTTCAACGCTGAGCCTAGATGGGCCAGTTGAGTGGTCTTTGGACTGGGAGTTTGAGGAGAAATTGTGTCTAGAGGACCAATTTCGGACCTTTGAATGCTCTTGAGTGTCAAGGAGTCACTTGACCGCGTTACCAAGCTCAGGAGGTGTAGCGGTGTTATGAAACCATAGCCGATGTGGTATTTGGCCACAAGGAGAGAAGACTCCACACCCGAAGTGTTTGAGCCGTAGGATTTGTTCGGGGGAAAGGAGAACCTCATGACCATCAGTTTTGGAAAACGTGTGCAGGGTTTAAAAACCCTTTAAAGTTGCACAGGAACGTGGAAATTGCGATACATGAAACCCCAAATTTGTTCAGACCGTCCATCGAGGGGAAACACATGGTTGTCAGACGGCGTTTTGACACCCGAGAAACCAAAAGGGAAGAACCTTGTTTTTGCAAGTCGCGAAATAGCGAAACATGAAATTCTAAAACAATCTACACCGTAGATCGTAAGATAGGAACTTGACCGTTGGATCAAGTGGAGGGGTAGAAAGCAATTTCAGGATTTCAGCAAACAAAAGTTCGAGAGGTATGGATGCACGAACCCCAATGCCTGAAACCCCAAAATGCCGAAAGGATCTACGTCATAGATTTGAGAAAGGACTAATCGTTGGATTTCAATTGGAACGGACGTGGACACATGAGTGTGTACCACGTGCTAGTGGGATAAAAGAAAAGAGAGAGTGGTGGGACTCGATGACATCACCGAAGGTAACGTGAACCTTCTTTAACGTGCCATGTGCTACCATGGTTAAGGGAGACAGTTGTGCTATGTGGGCTTGGAGGTTAAAGTAAATCAAAAATTTGGGATTCGCAAAGGAGGAGCACGAAGGCTCAACATTCCAACTCACGAAGTCACGAGTTGTGAGAGGTGCTAGAACTTAGCCCTAGCCTATGGTGATAGGTAGCGGGTGCTAGCGAGGAGGGAGCCATACCCGTATCGCATCTCGGGTATCGACGTTTGGAGGAAGAAGAGACGAGGGTCTTCGACTCGCAAACTCGCAAGATCGCGAAGTTGCGAAAGGTGCCTTTGGTTACAAAGGTAAGGAGAAAGAGGAAGCTAACACCCGAAAACCCGAAGTGCCTAAGCCCCAAAAATTTTTTGAAGACAAAAGAACCTTCAACGAATTAACTGTTGGATCTTTGTGGATCGAGACCCCGAAGTTCCGAAGTCCCCAAAAAAAAATTAAAAAAAATTGCAGAGCCAAACAGAGCTCAGAAAACTTAATGGAATCGAAACATTTTTCTTGTTCACGTTGGTTTATGAGTGTTGTAAGTTTCGTGAAGGTTTAAGGGCATGACAAACTTCGGTTGATTTCACATTGTGTGTGTAGAGTTCAATGAGTGTCAGGTCAAGCATGAATCTACGTCGAGTATAGAAATGGAAGAGGTGTGGATTGCCTCCATTTCAGAGAGCGAAAGAGAAGGAAGGGATGTCAACCTGGGAGTCGAAGGATCGAACTCCAATGGGCACAGAAAAGAGATGGATAAGGAAGGACGTATGATGAAACTCATTGAAAGATTGCAAAAATATGCCTAGGTTGGCCGAGCTGATAGTCAAAATCTCATGAGGGTCAGGGATGAGCAGGGAGAATTCAACTTAAAAGTGTTGAAGAGTCTAGAAAGAATAGAAAGGAAGTTGGAGAAGATGAGTGACTCAAGCAAGACAGAGAGTCGCAAGACCCTTCAGAGGAAAATAAGATCAAGAAGTGTCCAAACCCCTGAGAGAAGAAGGATATCGAGGAGTGGTAGCAGACATCATCGTCGCTCCCCAAAGAATTCCAGCAGGGAAGCACGCAGTAGTTCAAGCCTGTCCCCTACCAGAAAACACCGAAGATCTGGAGTGGATGAATTAAAGGGAGAGATGAACAAGATCAAGCCTCCAAAGTTCGATGGAGAACATAAGAAGGAGGAAGATGCTGAAACCTGGTTTCTTGGCATGAGGAAATATTTCCAACTGCAGAATTATTCTGCTCATGCAGAAGGAAGGATTGTGATTTTTCAACTAAAAGGAAAAGCATCCATGTGGTGGGATCAGTTTGTGCAGGTGCAACACATTAGTGAGAAAGATATCACTTAGAAGGAGTTCAAGAGGTATTTCGAGAAGAAATACCTGACCAAAAGGTATTATGATAGAAAGATGAAGGAGTTCTTTGAACTCAAGTTGGGCAGCATGACCATCGATGAATATGAACAAAGGTTTTTGGAACTACTGAAGTATGTTCCGTTCATCAAAGATGAGGTTGTCAATATTCAGAGATATCTTAGTGGACTGCCACCTTCCATTGGTGACAAGATTCAGTATGATGATCCTAAGACTATAGAAGAAACAATAAGAAGGGATAAATGATTATATGAACAACAGAGAGAAAAGCCTACCTTTCGGAAGGCTTGGGATGATCAGAAGAAGTTCAGGAAAGAGTAGAGGCAGAAGGGAAACAAGCCTCCTTTTTTTAGAAACAATCCTTAGGGACAACCATCTTTCAGAGAGCCCAGGAAGGCTGAAGTGGGTGAGCAAATGCCCAGACCTTCACCTATGGAGTGTTGGGGTTGTAAAGGGAACCATAGGTACAGAGACTGCCCCCACAAAAAAGATAAAGCAAGAACCATCCATAATGTTCAGCAAGCTGAAACCATGGAAGACATGGGCAACAGGATGCCAAGGATCTACACAGCCCTAGACAACAAGCAAGCAGAATTTCAATCACACATGATTGAAGTGGAAGGTATGATCAACAACCGACCACTTATTATTTTAATTGATTCAAGGGCTAGCCATAGTTATGTAGATCCTAGGGTGGTGGAAAGTTTGCATTTATCAAAAATAAAACATGAAAGGTCTTGGTTAGTGAAGTTGGCAACAAGAACCAAGAGGAAGGTCATTGAATGGGTTAAATTTTGTTCGATAGACATGAATGGATTGAGCATGAAGGCTGAATTGAATGTTCTGCCTTTAGGCTCTTATGACTGCTTAATTTGGATGGACTAGTTGGACCAGCACCATGCCCTCCTAGACTGTCATAACAAGAGGTTTACATGCCTGGATGAGGAGGGAAATCGGAAAATAGTCCAAGGAATTCGCAGAGCTATGGTTGTTAGAGAAATCTTAGCCATGCAGCTGAAGAAGTGTTATAGGAAAGGCTGTCAATTATTTGCGGCCCGTGTGGAGGAAGCATCCATAGATGAAGTCTCAAGAATTAGAGACCACGAAGTACTCACAGAGTTCAAAGACGTATTTCAGGAGGTACCTAGACTACCTCCAAAGAGAGACATCATTTTTTCTATAAATTTGATGCTTGGAGCAGCTCCGGTGTCGAAATCTCCTTATAGAATGAGTACACCAGAGCTAAAAGAGTTGCAATTGCAGCTCAAAGAGCTTCTGAAGAAAGGGTACATTCGCCCCAGTGTGTCATGTTGGGGTGCCTCGGTCCTGTTCATGAAGAATAAGGATGGGACATTGAGGCTGTGCATTGATTTTCGACAGTTGAACAAGGTAACTGTCAAGAACAAGTATCCTCTGTCGAGGATCGATGATCTTTTCGATCAGCTGAAGGGTGCGAAAATATTTTCGAAGATAGATCTCAAATCAGGATATCACCAAGTAAGAATAAAGGATGAGGACATCAACAAGACCGCCTTTAGAACAAGGTATCATCATTATGAGTTCACAGTGGTGTCGTTTGGACTGTCAAACACACCAGGTGTTTTTATGTGCTTGATGAATGGTGTATTCAGGAACTATTTAGACAAGTTTGTCATAGTCTTCCTGGATGACATCTTGGCATATTCCAAGTTAGAGGAAGAGCATGAACAATGCCTAAGGATGGTGTTGCAAGTGTTGAGAGAACACCAGTTGTATGCCAAGTTGAGAAAATGCTCATTTTATCAAAGACAGATCCATTACTTGGGACATACTATTTCAAAAGAAGGGATCCTTGTGGATCCTGAGAAGGTGGAGACCATCCGAGAATGGTCAGCACCAAGGAATGTGATAGAAGTTAGATCCTTTATGGGTCAGGCGGGCTATTATAGAAGGTTTATCGCAGGGTTCTCAAAGATAACTCACCCTATCACTTCCTTGCAAAGGAAGGAGAAAAAGCTTCAGTGGACTGAAGAGTGTGAAGAGAGTTTCCAGCGATTGAAGCCACTGTTAACCAGTGCTCCAATCCTGAGAATTGCAGATCCAAATATGGATTTCGTGGTGTGCACAGATGCGTGCAAGGAAGGGTTGGGAGGATTTCTCAGCCAAGATGGATTTGTAATCTGTTATGAGTCCAGGAAATTGAAATAGCATGAAAAGAATTATGCCACTCACGATTTGGAGCCGGCAGCAATCGTCCACGCTCCGAGGAAATGGAGACATTACCTCATGGGAAGAAGATTTGAATTGAAAACAGGCCATAATGGTCTGAAATATTTGTTTGATCAGCCGAATTTAAACGCTAGACAAAGCAGGTGGATGGAGTTTCTGTGTGAATACAACTTTGATATCAAGCATATCAAAGGGAAGGAAAATAAGGTGGTTGATGCACTCAGCAGAAAGGTGCATGAAATGCATGCTACAACCATTAGCATGTATAGGAAGGATATTAAGGATAGAAATTTGGAAGTTGCAAGTGTGGATTTGCGGAATAGAGACTTAGTAGCAAAGCTACAACAGAGTGGAAGGCCACAGAAAGAGGAAAGTTACACCTTGGGAGATGATGGAATACTTTTGTACAAAAACAAAGTGTATATACCCAATGTCCAGGATTTGAAACTTGTTATTCTAAGAGAAATGCATAACGTGACTTAGGCTGGACACCCTGGATATTAGAAGACTGTGGCAGCAGTCAAAAGCCATTACTTTTGGCCAGGTATGAAGAGAGAGATCACTGAATACATCACCAGATGCATGGAGTGCCAGAAAGTTAAGGCTGAGCATAGGCACCCAATAGGGTTGCTGCAACCTTTACCCACTCCAGAATGGAAGTGGGAAGTGGTGACCATGGATTTTATTATAGGATTGCCCAGAATGAGTAAGCAGCATGATTCGATCATGGTGGTGGTGGACCAGCTTACAAAAGCTGCCCATTTTATTCCACTGAAAACCACTCAAAAGGTAGCAGATGTTGTTGATATCTTCAGAAAAGTTATGCTGATAAGAACAGAACCCACAGACAATTCAAAGTGGGTGATCATGTTTTCCTGAAAGTGAAAACTAATAGGAGTTCCCTGAAGCTGGGAAGTTGCGCCAAGTTGGTAGCAAGATACTGTGGGCCTTTTGAAATCCTGAAAAGGATTGGGCTAGTTGCATACATGCTTGCATTACCTGCATCTATGACTGTACATAATGTGTTTCATGTTTCACTACTTAATAAATATATACCTGATGCTAATCATGTTATCGACTGGAATGTGATTCAGGTGGAACCAGAAGGTGTCCTGCAAGTGCATCCTGTGCGCATATTGGGCAGGAAAAACAAACAGCTCTGGAATCGAGCCATAGAGCTTGTAAAGGTCCAGTGGACTTGGTACGGTCCTGAGGACGCAACATGGGAGCATGAAGATGTTATGTGGGCAGAGTACCTACATCCTTTTGAAAATTTTGAAAAGCTTGTAGATACAGTGTAAAGTTGCACTGAGGACAGTGCAGAAATAAGGGGAGGGGGATTGTAATGTCCCCAAGGCCGAGCCTGATGTAAATCATGTTGATGAAATGAATTGTAATTGTGTTGCATAGGCTGGTGATCCAAGTTATATAAGTTGGTAGGCTTATGTGATTGTTAGGCCAGAGAGCCTAAGTGTTGAAGGCCAAGAGCCTGATTTTGTACATGTATCTATGCAGAACATTAATAAAAATATAAACATCGTCGCGTGCAGACCGACCACGATGAATGAGTGATGGAGGACTAAGCTTCTGTAGAGTGGGAAAGGGATTAGGGGCTGGAAGGTGGAAAAAGGGGCTAAGTGTTGAGCCTAGGGGCTTAAGTCCTTGGGAGTAATATTTTAATATTATTCCAATAGACATGTGAATTATATGTTTTTATCCTAAGTTCTTGGCAAGGCGAAAACATGTGCAAAGGGGATGCATGCTGATGGAACGCATGCAATTTCATGGGTGACAAGTGTCAACCCAAGCCCGTGCAAATAAAACGGCTGAGATGAGCTGTGATGGGGGACCTCCACCATTCGACCCTCGACAGCCTGAGCGTGAACCCGTCCGACCTCTGCAAGAGACTGTGTGCAATTTTGAAACCGTGGGGAAAAAGCCTGTGTTGATTTTGGGGATATTCTGGTTTGATTTCTGGAAAGCCGAGACATCCTCTATCCCAAATCCATAACCGTAAAACTATCCTGTCATTGCTAAGCCTGTTTGGATAGCCCGTGTCTGATTTTCCCATTGGTTGTTGTGGCCACGCAGTGCTGGACTGCGTATGGCTTGTTGGCCAGTTTATGCAACACTCTCTCCAGGTGAGAGAGGTGGTTGAANGGGGATATTCTGGTTTGATTTCTGGAAAGCCGAGACATCCTCTATCCCAAAGCCATAACCGTAAAACTATCCTGTCATTGCTAAGCCTGTTTGGATAGCCCGTGTCTGATTTTCCCATTGGTTGTTGTGGCCACGCAGTGCTGGACTGCGTATGGCTTGTTGGCCAGTTTATGCAACACTCTCTCCAGGTGAGAGAGGTGGTTGAAGTTGGAAGAACAAGTTGCTTGTCCTGTGAGCGACTCTCTCCAGGTGAGAGAGCGCATAGAGGAAGGAGAGAACTCCTGAAGGGAACCCTATAGCTGCCACAGAGCTCGGAGATTTCTGGTCTGGCCTGTTGCTGAAACCCAAGGCAAGGGAGGTTAGGAGTCGAAGGACTATCTAGGTGACAGAGAAGGTGTATACTCCTGGGGTGGAACAGGCATGTGGGGAAGGAGAGTCTGTGGGCAGTGAGTATGAGTGGTTCCTGGGAGAGAATTCCTTCCTTGTGACTGTGTGTTTCCCTGTAACCTCAGCCTAGCCTAGGATTCCTTGCCTTAGGGTGGAGCTTAGTCCCAGCTCGGGGGTGACCCACTGCTGAGCTTGATGAGCAGTGTGGTCTAAGGCTGGGAGGTTCGTGGAAGACCTGCACCTAGTTGGTGGAACTACCACTGTTTCAAAGATAAGTACCAGATGATGTTTTAATTATGTTTATGCATGTCTGTGTATTGATAATTATCATGTATTCTGCTGTGCATATGAAATAATGCTAATGCCATGTTTTAAAATTATGTTAGCAGTAAATCTTAGACTTACTCTGAGTTTAAATGTGTTTAACCTATTTTAAATGCATGTTGTTATATAATTAAGTATGAGATTGTTATTCCGTGAAGTAGCGCCTGCCCGACTGATAAAGGGGGCGTTACAGTATGGTATCAGAAGCGTAACAGCTACAAGTAATGAAAGAGTGTTACAGATGCCCCACCCCTTAAAAGAGTAATTGGGGGTCGGGTGTGTTACATGTCCAGTCGTTAATCCTTGCACGACTTTGAAACTCTGAATGCATGAGAGACATTAATCTAAACTACACATGGGATCTCCACCATTGAAAATTGAACCTGCATGTTTGCTTGTATTTCAAGCCCGAAATGGACTGCCCTGAATGTTTCATTTTGCCCATAGTTTTTCCATGTGCATACAACATACTTGACCGACCTGACTTTATCAACCAAGAGAGGAAACACTTATAGGAAGGTATGCAAAAAAGAGAGAGATAGGGAAAAGGTGTAGACCTAGGTCTTAACAATAACTACATATGACCTATGACAACTTTATGTGATAACAAAACCCATAACACATTGGAGTAATCTAAGCATAAATTCCCCAAGAATCCAAGAATTCAACAACAACCCTACAAACCTAGACACCTAAAAGAAAGAAATAGAGGAAAATTTAGAAGTTGTGGGTTGAAACAACGACGAGGTATTAGTGTATATAGGATACAAATGCAATCAAAGAACCACCATAATGTCTATATTTTATGAGGAGGAAAAGTATCATGCAATTGTTATGCTTGTGACATGTGGGGACATACAATGAACAATTTCTATTTTGGTATTCCAAGAGTGACTGCATGTTTGAATTGTGGACCCAAGAACCAAGAAACCAAACAATGTCCAATGTTAATAATGGAAATCTAGGAGAAAAGTTGTAAGATGATATAAATCAAATGACTAGAAGAATCAAAAGCGTATCAAGTTTCAACTAGAGTGATATAGAAGGATATCACAGACCATGGTCTAAAGCTGAAGACAACATGTATTTCAAACTATAGAAGGAAATGTATAAAAAAGAAATCTTAGCAATAAGATATTAGGAGATAAAGGAGAATGATAAATGAAATAAGGAGAACAATAACAACCAAATGAAGGATCTAATCGAACAACTAAAGAATTACTCCATGAATAAACAATACCTAAGGAAAATCAAGGTTTTTTTTTAATATCTACTAAACATCGATGAAGGCCAGAAAAGTGACCAAGAAGAAACCCAAGTACATAAAACAACTCTATTTTTCAAAAGGAATTTACAAATACCTATAATATTAATGGAAAAATAAATAAAGGATATAGTAGTAGATCTTTGGGAAGAAATTAACAGCATATCCTCCAGATTCTTGGAAGTTACATAAACCAAAATTGAAATAGGGTAGGATAGTGATCAGGGTGGAAAATCATGTTACTTGCACACTATTGATGAAGGCCAGAAAAGTGACCAAGAAGAAACCCAAGTACATAAAACAACTCTATTTTTCAAATGGAATTTACAAATACCTATAATATTAATGGAAAAATAAATAAAGGATATAGTAGTAGATCTTTGGGAAGAAATTAACATCATATCCTCAGGATTCTAGGAAGTTACATAAACCAAAATTGAAATAGGGTAGGATAGTGATCAGGGTGGAAAATAATGTTACTTGCACACTATTGGTAGGATGAAAATAATAAAAAATGATTCCTATGGCATAAAAAGTTGGGTAATGTTTGAGTATAGAATTACCCAAATATGCACACAAAGTATTATTTGGAAGACCATAGATCTATGCCATGAGAGAAATAATATGATCCAATAAAGAATCCCTCATATTTCAAAAGAATAGAAGGAAGGTTAATGTACCTTTAGATAAGACAAAGAAAGTGGTAGAATAAAAAACTGATGTCACTGATAGAGACAAAACATTGGGACCACACTCGAACATGGAGAACATGTACACAATGACAAAGTAATCTGAACAAAATATCAATGGAGATGGTGTGCTACACATGGAGGTCTCTTTGGGACAAGAGTCCGATGAGGTACTAAATGAATGGGATTAGGAAAATCGTGAAGTATATCCATGATACATCAAAAACATATTCAAAATCCCTAAAAGCAATTAATATTTACAAGGATGGTGACAAACTAATTAAGCACATAAATAAGTGTGAAAAAAAATTAAATTATCATAGGATGAAGAGAATGTATAACAATTTATAAACACACTTAGGACAATACCCTTCCAATGGTGGATGACAAACTTTTTACCATGCTCGAATATAACATGGGTGAAAATAAGAATGTTGTTCATATGCCTATTTTAGAAGATAAAAGGTGAAAACTATTGTGGATATTATGGGGCATTTAGGTTACATTACTTACATAGGATAATGCATATCAAACAAAAGTAGATATAGGGTTGTGGATGTTGGCATCCAAGGTTTTTGGGAAGTTGTGTGTGCACATGCATGAAGAAAAACAAAAGTAGATATAGGGTTGTGGATGTTGGCATCCAAGGTTTTTGGGAAGTTGTGTGTGCACATGCATGAAGAAATACTACCTGGTGTTAGGAATGAGTAGCAATAACACCATCACAAGGAATCAAGAAGAGATTGCATGTAGATCAAATCTAAGCGTATTTTTAAGAATATTTTGTAATTGATTATTATAACAACACTAATGATCATGGGAAAAGGTATGAGTGAGTTGGAAAGTTAGTTAGGATTTCCATCCTCCAGGAAGATTTGGGGGTTTCATGCAGACACGCAAATCATGTGGGTATTTTTTTCACTCAAGGGAGTGGAGTAGAGTAGTGGAGGAGAGAACATAGAGTTCATGATTGAAACAGAGAGTTGATCAGGAAAGAAAGATAGAGTTCCATGTCTAGTTTTTTCTAAGTCTTGCATGCATTTGTAATAGATTTAGAACTATGTAGGAATGAAGAAAAGTGATCCAAAATGGATCCAGGAACCAAAATGGGTCCAGGAAGGCCCAAAAAGAAAACCACTCAGAATCGCTTCAAAAGTTACGTGTGTGTAGGCCTCATCGTTACGAACCCAACGCAACTTGAACAGGCTTAAACATACATTGTATGAGCAAGATATCACGTTTTGTTCATTTTTCCAAATAGGCAAACATTTTGTTGACTGTACAGTGTTGATGTGGCAACTGACCGTATAATCTGTAGGACCATACAGTGACGTGGAAGATGCGTTGGCATGTTGAATAGGTAGTTGATGGATGACAGGTGGGTGAGAAATATTGTGACACATGGCACCACTGCAAGAGTGACATGTGGTGCGTCCGTACAGTTGAGTTGGCATGGGGTGATGTGGAAAGGTTCGTACAGTCGTGCGACACGTGGCAACTGACTAGACTGACATGCTGACTGGGTAGGTGTTGAAGTGGTACGTGATCTGTTAGGTATAGAGCGAGTGTTACGGTGCCACATGGCCCAGTCGTGGGCTGCCATGTGGCACCCCTCCATTGGTTGGTTGTTGTGGCAAAATTGTATGGACTTTATGGGAGTCGAACCCGTGACCTTTGATTCGGGCATAACGATTTGTCAGGGCCGGGCTACCAACCCACCCATGATGGTTCTTGTTAACTATAGTCGCAATGTAATATTTGAATGTTAATGGTGTTTAGTTTGGCAGATTTAAGGGCTGGGGCCTAGCCCCAGCCCCCCGACGCATTCCATAAAACCTTTACCACGAGACCTTTCGCTTAACCTTTGGTGTGGATATGTGTATGGTTTAGCCTGGTTTTCACTTCCATCTCCGATGAGTTCACGTGTAATTACCATATGACCCTCATTTATACTTTGGTGTGTGAATATGTCAGGATAGCGCCCGGTCATCCGGGCTAGCCTGTCGACCAGGGCTTACGACCAAGGGCCAAAACTAGCAGAGGGTCGTGTGGAGCTTGGGGAAGCGACCATATGGCCAAGAACATGTGACCAAGACCAAGAACCGGAGCGGCCAATGCACCAGCACTAGCCCAGGGCCACATGGAGGGTGCCCATATGACCAAGAGCCTTGGATTCGGGGGCTGCGTCCTGGATTTTTTTCAATTGTGGGTTGTAAACTTTATTATATGATTTTTAGTCATTTTTCAGCCAGTTTTGAGAGATTTTGGTCATTATTAGAGGATGTGGAGCTATTTTTGAGGCCAGATCTTGGGGACAAGTTGGGAGTTTGTTGCCAACTTCAAGCCTATATAAACCAGAGGTTCTTGTCAGCCTTAGATAGGTTCAGAACAAAGAAATGTTGAAGAATTGAAAATCCAAAGCCATTTTTATGCAAGGAAGCCATTGAGAATAACAACTTTGTGGGTCATTTATGGGAGCTTTGTTCATTCATTTTCAGTGTTGATGCAGAGCCCCTATCCCTCCTCAGGGCTGCACAATCTCCCATTCAGGATCTTCTGGTTTGGAAGCCGAAACGACTCTTCTGGTCCCGAAATGGAACCCTTCAAACGAACACCCACACAGGTCCCTCCACAAACGCTCAATTGAATTTTCCAAGAACCAAGCACGAGCTCCTACAGTACACGACCAAGAGTCGTGACCGCTCCCTTATCCTTCCTGCCTTTCGCTATTTCACGATTCGGGGTGTTGAAGCACCAAGAACTCCACCCTCCAGCCCGCAATACCTGAGTTCACGAAATGATCTGACCTCATTATTTCGTGATCTCGTGACTCGGGATCTTTAAGCACCAAGAACACTAACTCCCAGCTTGCAATGTCCAAGTTCGCGAAACAAACAGCCCTTGCTATCTCGCGACTCGGGATTTTGAAGCACCACGAACACTGCCTCCCCGCTCGCGATGTCTGATTTTGCGAAATGGACAACCCTCGCTATCTCGCGATCTTGTGACTCAAGATTTTGGAGCACCATGAACACTGTTTCCCAACTCATGATGTCCGAGTTTGCGAAATGGACAGCCCTCGCCGTTATCCCCCTTGCAGCTCCACCTTATCCAATGACTTGCGGGATTCTGACATTTCTCCTCGAGGACTCTCCACCGTCCGTTCAGATCCCTGAGATCTCTCTTCTTGGATATACATAGGGTTAAAGCCTATGCTCCTACCTCAAATCAGATGGTCCGTGGGGTTCTCCACTGCGATCCAATGCTCGGCGACGTTCTTCCTCCTGATCTTTTACTTGCTTCAGACTTAGAAGATTTTCTAAGTCTTCGAAGACTCGGTCTTTGTTCCTTCCAGGGGATGAGTTCCTGGATCTCGATAACACTTTCTGAAGCATTATCCCTCTTGAGATTTAATTTGTGTAGGCCTCAAATTCCCACGCACTCCTTGCATCTAAGGGATTTCGATAGCTCAGATCCAAAGGATTTTCTAACAGAGAGATTCCTCCTGATCTCCTGACGTTCTCTCCTTGCTCAATGCACACCTTGCAGAGCTTCAATGAAGAGAAACAATTGAAAATGGAAAACACTCACAGTTCTATCCACTTGCTCATGAAAATAGAAATAACAGGAAAACACACACAATTCACAAACCATACATTTGGGTCAGTTTTCCATTCTGTTATATTGACAAGTGCCCAATGGCTACAGAATACATTCAAAATTATAGTAACTCAAAAAAAAAAAAAAACTGAGATCTTTTGCAAACTCACAATTCTCTCTTACAGCTAAATTTTTCTCTATATTTCGGCTCTCTCTCTCTCTCTCTCTAACTGTGTGTACAAACTTCTACATAACAAAAAAATGTTTCTAGGGTTTCCCCTAGCTACTTGCCTACCCTAAAACTCGTCCTATGATATCTTAGATCGGTCTTATTCTAGAGTCGAAGTGAAAACTCCTGCTCTGTTTACAATTTTCAAAACGTGCCTCAAAGGGTAAAATTTGGCACCGGTTCAAGCGTGCCTCCAAAAGGTGAATTCTGGCACTGAGTGAAGGCGTATTTCGAAGATGGATGCAACTATCAATGTTGAATTTCTGGATGCACTCTCACGTGTTAAGTGGTCTTGCCTTTGCGCGCTTGCCAACGATGCTCTTGCATCATACTCCCCTTGACAAAAATTCATGGACTCCTGTCCATGAGATCCTCTACTAACTTTCCCTACTTCTGGATAGTAGTTTCGTTTTCCCAACTGGAATCTTCTATTGGGCATCCCTTCCATTTGAGCAGATACTCAAAATAAGTCTTCCTCCTGGTCTTCTTGCCAATCCTCTGATCCAGAATTTTCTCCATTTGTAGCTTCTCTGCCACAGGCATATGCTTCTCCCACTGAATTTTTCCTTGAGCTTCTGACCCTTTTGTGTCATCTTTCTTGTACGGATATAGGTCTGAAACATTAAATATGGGTGAAATGCCCACACCATCTGGCAACTCAGGCGTTTGTATCAAACTTCCTCAAGATCTTACAGGGTCCTATCTTTTTCATCTTCAACTTGTTGTATGTTCCCCTACGGAACCTTTCCTTCCTGAGATGTGCTAAAACCTGATATCCCACTTCAAATTGAAGTTCCCTGCAATGTTGATCAACTATGTGCTTGTATTTCTGGTTAGAACTATGTAATTGTTCTTTGATCTGACTATGGAGTTTATGCATTTCAGCAGCAAAGTCCTCTGCTCTAGCACTCCTTATCTCACCTTGTTCCAAGTTTCTCAACTCAAACACTCCCTTGGGTTGCATTCCATAGAGTATTTGGAATGGAATCCTTCCAGTGCTCCTGTTTGGTGAGTCATTGTATGCAAATTCTACTTGTGGAAGGATCTGATCCCACTGGTTATGGTGTTTAGTAATTAGACTTCTCAATAAGTTCCCCAAACTTCTATTTACCACCTCAGTCTGCCCATCTGTCTGAGGGTGAGAAACTAAGTTGAAGGACAACTATGTCCCCATATTCTTCCACAACATCCTCCAAAAGTGACCAACAAATTTTGTGTCTCGTTCTGAAACAATGCTCCTGGGTAGACCATGAAGTCTCACAACTTCTCTAAAAAACAGATTTGCAACATGTGTTGCATCACTGTTCTTCTAGCATGGGATGAAATGAGCCATCTTTGAAAACCTATCCACCACCACAAATATGGAATCGAATCCCCTTTGTGTTCTTGGCAATCCCAACACAAAATCCATGCTTATTGCATCCCAAGGCCTCTCTGGTATTGGAAATGGTTGATACAATCCAATGTTTTGTCTTTTCCCCTTTGCATGTTGACAGATCCTACATCTGTTTACAAATTTTATCACCTCTGTTCTCATACCTGGCCAATAGTATGAACTACTCAACTGTGCAAATGTTTTATCATGACCGAAATGTCCATCCAATCCTCCATTATGCTTCTCCTTCAGAATATTGTCCCTCATTGAGCATCTTGGTATGCACAATTGATTCCCTCTGAACAACAATCCTTCCTAAACCATATACTCTGCCCACTGACTTCGATCTCTCAGTACAGGGCTTGTACATGCTTTGTAGGCCTCCTTGAAATCTGTATCATCACAATACATGTCCTTAAGGTGTTCAAACCCCAAGGTCTTCACCTGGAATTCCTGCATGTTCAAGCATCTCCTGCTTAACGCATCAGCAACCTTGTTAGCATTCCCAACAATATGTTTTATGACAAAGGTAAAATTTTACATAAATTCAACCCATTTTGCATGCCTCTGAATTAGTTTTTCTTGTCGGGTTATGAATTGTAAAGCTTGGTTATCGCTGTACAAGACAAACTCTTGTGGGACAAGATAATGCCTCCATTTCTTCAAAGTTTGAATTATGGCATAAAACTCCTTGTCATATGTGGAGTGTTTCCTCTTAGTCTCATTCATCTTCTCGCTGAAATAGGCAACAGGTCTGTTATCCTGACTCAAAACTGTTCCTATTGCAACTCCACTTGCATCACATCTTACCTGAAATGTCCTCTCAAAATTTGGCAAGATCATAATTGGTCATTCTGTTATCTTCTCCTTCAATATATCGAAGCTTCTTTTAGCCTCCTCTATCCATTTAAAAGACTTGTGCTGCTTCTTCACTGTATCCATCATTGGTGCACAAATTCCACTGAAGTCTCTAATCAACTTTCTATGAAAACTTGCTAAACCATGAAAGCTCCTTACCTTGAACATGCTCCTTGGCGATGACCATTCTCTGATTACTTTCACCTTCTTTGGATCCATCTTCAGTTCATTCGAAGAGATCACAAAACCCAAATAAATGAGTTATGTCTTCATAAAAGAGGACTTCTTCAAATTGATCAACAACTTCTCTTGTTGTAGCTTCCTAATTACTAGCGTTAGGTGCCTCAAATGCTCCTCTTTAGTCCTGCTAAAGATCAATATATCATCCATATATACAACCATGAACTTGCCAATGAAATCCTTTAGAATTTCATTCATCAGCCTCATAAAAGTACTCGGGGCATTCGTTAAGCCAAATGGCATAACTAGCCACTCATACAGACCTTCATTCGTCTTAAAGGCTATTTTTCATTCATCACCTTCCCTCATCCTAATCTGGTGATATCCACTTTTCAGATCTATCTTAGAAAAGAAATTTGCTCCACTTAAGCAATCCATTAAATCATCCATTCTCGGTAAAGGGAATCTGTACCTGATGGTGATCTTGTTGATGACTCTTGAGTCTATGCACATTCTCCATACTCCATCTTTCTTTGGGCTTAACACAATTTGTACTGCACATGGACTCAAACTTTCTCTAACCAAACCTTTATCCAACAATTCTTGGACTTGGTTCCTCACCTCTTCATTTTCTCAAGGTGTTAATCTGTACGCTGCCTTGTTCGGCAAGCTTTCTCCTCGTATCAAGTTGATATGATGACTGATACTCCTAATGGGTGGCAATGAGTTTGGCAGCTCATCCACCACCATATCAACAAAATTATACAGCAGCTCCTGAACTTCTTCAGGCAAACCATCCATTGATGTACTCGTAAGGATGACTCTAGGCCTCCTTATCACAGTGAATTGCATCTCCTATTCTTCCTTGACTTCTTTCAGGAGTTCCTTCCCACTCATGAGAAGTATGCTTGTGCTGGCTTCCTCTTTCGCTCTCTTCTCCTCCATTGGCAGCAACATATGCGTCCTACCATTCTTCTCCAATGTATATGTCTTTTTCCTCCCATCATGAATGACATTTCTGTCAAATTTCCATGGTCTTCCCAACAGAATATGGCATACGTCCATGGGAATTACATCACATAGGATTTCATATTTATATCCTCCTATTTTAATTTCAACAAGGCATTGTTTAGTGATTTTTACCTGGTGTCCTTTTTGCAGCCATGAGACTTTGTATGGCCTTGGATGTGTAGTTGTCTTCAACTCCAATTTCTCCACCATCTCTGTGGATACTAGGTTGTCAGTACTCCCACTATCAATGATCACCTTGCATACTTTATCCTTAGTCTTGCAAGTTGTACTGAAAAGACTGTTTCTCTGCACTGTTTTTTCAATTTCTGCATCTGGCTTTAAGAGAACTTTTCTCAACATCAGGGATGCTCCATCCTCTGCTCCTTCTGCTTCAACATCTCTTCATTGTTCTTTTGAAATGTGAGCTTCTCCTCCTTCTTTCTTCTTCTCAGGACATTCCCAAGACATGTGCCCTATCTTTCCACAATTATAGCACCTTACTCCTCATCTGCCTCTTCCTCTAGAAGAGTTTCCTCCACCACTCTGTCTCCCTCGTGAACTTCCTCCTCGTTCCAAGTGATTGTGTGGTTTCTCAACCTCTTCCTTAGACTGATGTTCTCTGTCATGGTTAAATTCCTTGCTTTTGCTTGGGACCGAGATTTTACCTCTTCCTCGTTGGTTCTGTTTTCTGGCCAGCTTCTCCTCTGCCTTCAACACAAACTGATAAGCATCCTCCATGGTTCTGAATGACATCATGTTGAGCTCGTCCTGGATCTCATATCTCAAGCCATTTATATATCTGGCGACTTTCTCTTCGTCTCTCACCCATTTTCCAATTCTGATGTTCAGCCGATAGAACTCCTCGGTGTACTCCTTGATTGCCATCCCTTTCTGTCTCAGGTTCTGTCGCTTCCTGAACAGATTGATCTGGTAGTCTTTGGGTATGACCTTAGTCTTCATTTTGGCTACCATCCTGTTCCAACTCTTTATCCTCTAGTTTCCTTTACTTCTCCTCTCAGCCTATAGTTCGTCCCACCACAGTGTTGCATGCCCTTTTAGCTGTGTGACTGCCTGCTTCACCTTATTCTCCTCATCGACATCTTCATAGTCGAAGTGTTTGTCCATGGACCTTATCTAGTCCAATAGTTCTTCAGCATCTAGATTTCCCTCATACATGGGGACCTCTATCTTAGCTCTGCCTCCCAATCTGGCAACTTCTCTCAACAATCGTTCTTCTGTAGCATCCTCTCCTGCAACTTCTTCAACCTCAACCCCTTCACTCTCTATGTTACTGACATCCCCAACATCAAGTTCTCTTCTCTGTGCTACTTCCATTGTTTCCAATCGAGTGCAAAGCTCTCACATCTCCCTCTCTACAGCACGGTTGGCTAAAGGCGGCTCTCGTCTTCTTAGCGACATTATGTTGACTGCTTGTCACACATAGAGTACAGCTTCGAGTTCTCTATCTCCTTATTTTGCTCCTTCGCCTGAAGTCTACAGACGAAAAAATTATGCTCTGATACCACCTAATGCAAACCCCCTATCCCTCCTCAAGGTTGTGCGACCTCCCAGTTAGGATCTTCTGGTTTGGAAGCCGAAACGGCTCTTCTGGTCCCAAATTGGAACCCTTCGAGCAAACACCCACATAGGTCCCTCCACAAATGCTCAATTGAATTTTCCAAGCACCAAGCGCGAGCTCCTACAGTACACGACCAAGCACCGTGACTGCTCCCTTATCCTTCCTGCCTTTCGCTATTTCTCGATTCGGGGTGTTGAAGCGCCAAGAACTCCGCTATCCAGCCCGTGATACCCAAGTTTGTGAAATGATCCGACCTCTTTATTTCGTGATCTCGTGACTCAGGATCTTGAAGCACCAAGAACACTGCCACCCAGCTCGTGATATCCGAGTTTGCAAAACGGACAACCCTTGCTATCTCACGATCTCACGAATCGGGATTTTGAAGCACCACAAACACTACCTCCCAGCTTGTGATGTCCGAGTTCGCGAAATGGATAGCCCTCGCTATCTCATGATCTCGCGACTCGGGATTTTGGAGCACCACGAACACTGCTTCCCAGCTCTCGATGTCTAAGTTCATGAAATGGATAGCCCTCGCCGCTATCCCCCTTGCAGCTCCACCTTATCCAATGAATTGCGAGATTCTGGTGTTTCTCCTCTAGGTCTCTCCACCGTCCATTAAGATCCCTGAGATCTCCCTTCCTGGATCTACGTAGGGTTAAAGCCTACGCTCCTACCTCAAATTGGACGGTCCGCGGGGTTCTCCACTACGATCCAATGCTCGATGGTGTTCTTCCTCCTAATATTTTACTCACTTCAAACTTAGAAGATTTTCTAAGTCTTCGAAGACTTGGTATTTGTTCCTTCCAGGGGATGAGTTCATGGGTCTCAATAACACTTTCTAAAGCGTTATCCCTCCTGAGCTTTACTTTGTGTAGGCCTCAAATTCCCACACACTCCTTTCGTCTAAGGGATTTCGATAGATTGGATCCAAAGGGTTTTCTCACAGAGAGATTCCTCCTGATCTCTTGACATTCTCTCCTCACTTGATGCACACCTTGCAGAGCTTCAATGAAGAGAAATAATTGAAACTGGAAAACACTCACAGTTCTATCCACTTGCTCATGAAAATAGAAATAACAGGAAAACACACACAATTCACAAACCATACATTTGGGTCAGTTTTCCATTCTGTTATATTCACAAGTTCCCAATGGCTACAAAGTACATTCAAAATTACAGTAACTCAAAAAAAAAAAATGAGATCTTCAGCTAACTCACAGTTCTCTCTTACAGCTAAATTTTTCTCTATATTCCAACTCTCTCTCTCTCTCTCTAACTGTGTGTACAAACTTCTACATAACAAAAAAATGTTTCTAGGGTTTCCCCTGGCTACTTGCCTACCCTAAAACTCGTCCTATGCTAGCTTAGATCAGTCGCATTCCAGAGTCGAAGTGGAAATTCCTGCTCTGTTTACAATTTTCAAAACATGCCTCAAAGGGTAAAATTCGGCACTGATTCAAGCGTGCCTCCAAAAGGTGAATTCTGGCTCTGAGTGAAGGCGGATTTCGAAGTCGGCTGCAACTGTCAATGTTGAATTTATGTACGCACTCTCACGTGTTGAGTGGTCCTGCCTCTACGCGCTTGCCAACGATGCTCCTGCATCAAGTGTCGTCAATTGTGATGGGTTCTTGAGATATAGCAGAACACAGCCAGATTAGTTTGTAATCCATTTGCCACTTTTATGATGTACTTTTGAAGCTTTGAAGAGAAATAATAAAGCCTCACCCACTGAGACAAAGGCCCGAAGACGTAAGCGAGATTGCCGAACTCCGTTAACAATTTTGGTTGTTATGGTTTGTTGATTCTTGTGCTTATTTCCAGATCTGTATATCTTATTATGGAAGCTATGATAAATCTTTAATTCTTCCTCTTTCTTCAAATTCCTAAATGGTTAATGAACTCATGTTTCAAAAACTCAACCATAGTCTTTAAAAGATCTTTTCAGATCAATTGGTATCAGAGCTAGTTGAAGGTTGGTTTTTGAGTTTGCATGATTACTAGGGAAAAACTGAATCATGGTGAAGGTGAGCTTGTTGAAGAGAATACTGAGATTAGATCAAGAAATTGGACATCTCAAAGTGAGAAAATGGCTTCTAAAGAGGGACTTTCTCAAGATGAGAAGGATTTTCGAAATACTCTTTTTGCCATGGTAGAGATGGTGAAAGTGTTGTATGAAGATTACTTGGAATGAAAGAGATCGGTTCAAGGGAAATATTCAAAGCACGACAAAAGTGGAGAAGAATTGAAGGAATTTTCTTCTACACCCGATGCAAAAATCATGTCTGAGGTATGCAGTGGAAGTAATTCATCAATTTCGCATTGTTCCCATCAAGATGGTTCTTTTGGTGCATTTGGAAAACATACAAGAGGTATAGGTTTGAAATTCCTAACCAAGATGGGTTATGAAGGAAAGGGCCTTGGAAATAAGGGCCAAGGTATCATTAATCCAATAGAGGTTGTGGAAATACCTCGTTATTTAGGATTGGGATATGATGAATAGGATATTGGAGAATGCTCCAAAACATTGGAAGAAAGTGATGCTTCAAATGACTAGCTTAAGTCATTGCGGGAACAATTCATGAAAGGTGATGGTGTATCACTCCATGATGGTGATAATGAATGCAAGTCATCTCCAAAGAAAAGTGAAGATAATAAATAAAGGTATAATGGTCATGGTTGTTCCAAATCTTGTTTTGATTATAAAATGCATAATGATGTAATCCAAAACTTGTGGAATATGTATCCTTGTACGTTTTGTCATTCACCCAGGCATTGTGTGGCCAAGTGTTGGAAGAGAAAATATTTGTACAGGAAATTTATATCAACCAAGAAGGAGACACGACATAATGACTCAAATTTGCAACATAAGAAAGAGAAGGGCAAACAAGATTGGATGTTGAAAAACTATTGCACTTATTGCAATAAGGGTGGACATCAAAAGGCTAAATGTTGGAAGCGTTATCCAGAGCTTCGTCCAAAGAAGAAAAAAAGGATTGTGCATGTACTCACAAAGGAAGAGGAAGTACCAGTGAAGCAATAGGAACAACATGAAGGAAATAAACCATTCACTTGGTTTTTCCAGAAATGGATGTCATATCTTCATTGTATTTTGCTTCCATTAATGTAATCACACATGTTGTAATGATGACCTGTTATAACATCATTTTGTACAACATAGTGTTTTGTTTTATCCTTATGAGTATGTAATCAGTAAGGTCAATTTTTTATCCTTTTGGAGGTCCAAAAGGTCTTAATGGGGAGGCATGATCCAAACTGGATCTAGGAACCAAAGTGGGTCCAGGAAGGCCTAAAAATCAAAGTGCTTAGAATTTCTTCAAAACGGACGTGTACATAGGCCTCATCGTGAAGAACCCAACGCAACTTGAACGGGCTCAAACGGACTTCGTATGAGCAAGATATCACATTTTGTTTGTTTTGCCAAACATGCAAATTTTTTGTTGATTGTACAGTCTATACAGTCCGTATAGTGTTGACGTGGCAGATGATCGTACAGTATGTATGGTCGTACAATGATGTGGCAGATGCATTGGCATGCTGACTGGGTAGTTGATGGCTGACATATGAACGAGTTATATTGTGACACATGGCACGTCTGTACAATTGAGTTGGCATGGGGTGACATGGCAAGGTCCGTACAGTCGTGTGACACATGGAAACTGATTGGACTAACAAGCTGACTGGGCAAGTGTTGAAGTGGCAGGTGAAATGTCAGGTACAAAGTGAGTTTTATGGTGCCACATGGCCCAATAGTGGGTTTCCACGTGGTACCCCTCCATTGGTTGGTTGTTGTGGAAAAATTGTAAGGACTTTATGGGAGTCGAACCCGTGACCTCCGGTCCAGGTGAAACGATTTGGCAGGGCCAAGCTACTAGCCCACAGATGGTGGTTCTTGTTAACCATAGTTGCAATGTAATAT
The DNA here is from genome assembly GCA_032191745.1 of Picea mariana. Taxonomy (NCBI): domain Eukaryota; kingdom Viridiplantae; phylum Streptophyta; class Pinopsida; order Pinales; family Pinaceae; genus Picea; species Picea mariana. The sequence continues at coordinate 122,791 of JASDQU010100136.1, read as the reverse complement.
TTGAATGTGAATGGTGTTTAGTTTGGCGGAGTTAAGGGTTGGGGCCTAGCCCCAGCCCCCTGGCATGTTCCATAAAACCTTTACCACAAGACCTTTCACTTAATCATTAGCGCAAATATGTGTATGGTTTAGCCTTGTTTTCGGTTCCAGCTCCGACACAGTCATCTGTAATTACCATATGACCCTCGTTTATACTTTGGTGCATGAATATGTGAGGATAGCGCCCGGTCGATCAAGATAGCCCGCCGACCAGGGCACGTGACCATTGCTTACGACCAAGGGCCAAAACTAGCAGAGGGGAGCGTGGAGCTTGGGGGCACAGCCATATGGCCAAGCACATGTGACCAGGACACAGAACCGGAGGTGCCAGCACCAGGCCAGGGCCACATGGAGGGCACCCATATGACCAGGAGCCTGGGATTCGGGGGTTGCACCCTGTATTTTGTCAATTGTGGGTTTTTAAACTTTATTATATGATTTGTAGTGATTTTTCAGCCAGTTTTGAGAGATTTTGGCCATTATTGGAGGATCTGGAGCTCTTTTTGAGGCTAGATCTTGAGGGGATGTTGGGATTTTGTTGCCAACTTCAAGCCTATATAAATGAGAGGTTCTTGGAAGCCTTAGACAGGTTCAGAACAAAGAAATGATGAATAATTGAAAATCCAAAGCCATTTTTATGCAGGGAAGCCATTGAGGAGAGCAATTTTGCGGGCCATTTATGGGAGCTTCGTTCATCCATTTTTAGTGTCGTCAGTTGTGATGGGTTCTTGAGATATATAATAACATAGCCATATCAGTTCGTAATCCATTTGGCACTTTTATGATTTACTTTTGAAGCTTTGAATAGAAATAAGAAAGCCTCACCCACTGAGACAAAGGCCTAGAGATGTAGGCGAGATTGTCAAACTCTGTTAACAACTTTGGTTTTTATGGTTTGATGATTCTTGTGCTTATTTCCAGATCTGTATATCTTATTATGGTTGCTATGATAAATCTTTAATTATTCCTCTTTTTTCAAATTCCTAAATGGTTAATGAACTCATGTTTTAAAAACTCAACCATGGTCTTTAGAAGATCTTTTCGGATCAAAAAGAGACTAGAGATCATGGTGAAGGCAGATGTTATGATTGTTGTATGAGTCTAGAGCACCTGGCGTAGACCTTTGTTATGGGTTTTTTTATATGATTATATTTGAAATGAATGAATGAAATAGAAAGTCCTTTATCTATGCAATCTCATGGGTGTTATGGTTTGATTGTATATCTGCTTTAATTTATGATGCATAATACTCTATTATTTAGCTATGGATGAATGTATGTATTTATACCCAAGAGGCTTTCCTATGTGTGTTGTCCCTTCATGTATTATATAAGACTATTGGTCTCTATGATTCTCATGGCATCTCATGTGAGACCTTCTTCAGTCCTAGATTTAATATTGAATATTCTGACACCTTGGGTTTTGTTGGTCGAGCTTGATGAACCCTGGCTCTTCAACCCCCCGGCGAGGAGAGAGGATAAGAACCAAAAAATGGTTCAATTTCCAATATCTTAAGGTTTTCTATTGCATGATGAAGGGAAAGAATGAGGTGGAATATATCTCAGGAGAAAATACAAGAATGATTATCTAATAAGGAAGACAAGTTTGCATGACAAGAGACTAAGAAACTGATAACCAACGTCGAAATATGGAAGCAGAGGTATATCTACACAGATTTGCATGAAGTTTTCTTTGTTGAGTTTCCTTGTTTATTGTATGAATGGTTGAAGAGGAACACAACCATTAACACTGGTATGGGAGTCCAAGAACCACTGGTATGGGACTAGACCATCGTTAATAAACTAAAATATATGGATAATAAGTCAGCTCGAGCAGTCGAATTCTAGTTCAACCAGGTGAAGGAAGGATATATGGTGGAGTTCACCATTGGATACAATGATTCTTTTAGTGAGGCTAAAAGAAAGTTTATGGCCATCCCTTGAAAGATATTGTTGGAAGAGATTCCCATGTGGATCAAGATGTTGTTTGTCGAGAAGAGGTTGATGCACATGGATCCCAATAGGATGGTTGAGTATACCCCCTCGCATGGATGGGGGGGATGGAAATAAGGGGGAAAACAAGAGAGAAAAATGGATCCAGAAGAGGTGAGAAGAGAATGGACCTAGAAGACTAGAAGAAGAGTCGAGAGATACACAAGAAGAGTTGAGCTAAGGAGGAAAGTTGAATAGAGGAGTGGAAAGAAGATATAAAGGGGTGAAGGATGAGGGGTTAGACCCAGAATGAAGAGAAATGAGACCGCACCAGGAGGATGCGGAAGAAATATTTACGTGATAGAGAGGATCACAAAAAGAGATAGGCCATCAAAGAGACACGGTGTTAGGATTAGGGTATCAAGTGAGGATACTAGGAGTAGTGGGAGCAGGTTTGGAGAAGACAAAGTTAGATCTCGTTGGTTGTTAATAGATGTAGTCACTTCATAAGAAGATGAGGTGTAGAGTAGCAACGCCGATGTGGTAATGGAAGGTGATAGACCCTTTTGAGAAGGGGAAGAGGCTTTATCTATTGTGAATGGATTTGTGTGGCTACATGTAGGAAGATCTTTGGGATAACTCACCGAAGATAATGAGATAAGATAGAGGAACCCCCTATTTGAACCACCCCCCTTGCACATTTGTAATCAAGAATAAAGAAGCAAAGAAAGTGAAGAGATAGGAGTAGAAGATGAAAGAGTAGAAGAAATGAGAAGAGAAGATACAAGATAAGAAGAGGTCGAAGTCAACAATACTTCGCAAGGAAGAGTTTCAATATTAGTATTTGTATCACCAACAACTAGTAGTCAGTCAAGATGACACAATACCAAGTTGAGTATGGAAAAACAAGACAACTCTGAGGCTACCTATGTTCCATGGGATGGCTAGAGGCGATGCAAAAAAACATTGGTTTACATGTGAAGCTATTTGGTTTGGTAAGAGAATAATGGACAAAGTGTCGAAGATAGAGAAACTAGAGACCACCTTCAGAGAAAAATATATGACATGGTATATGAAGTAAAAGGCAACTTGGCTAGCGGGACATAATAGGTCCTTGACAAATATTAAGAGAGATATTCTTGGGTATTTTTAGAAGCCTAAGTCAGAATCATAGTGTATCATTGAGATAAAAGAGATCAATAAATAGATTGGAGAAACCATATGGGACTATGACTAGTGATTCAAGATATTGTTGGATAGATTGACATTTCAAATCCAAGATGTCACAGGGAGTGGTTTTTTGTAGGAATACTACCCCACATTTGAGTTATGCTCACTCAATAGAAGGTGAGGACTTAGGTGGAGGTTGTGGAGATTGCAATGCACCTAGAAGCTACACTAGGAGGTGGTGAGACATCAACAGGGTTGGTGCAAGTGCAATCTCAGTTCACAAATCTCACAATGTAGTTACAAGATATGGCTAAGGCTAAGGTGGTGTGTGAGCATGTGTGGTGTACTATGTGTTGTTCAGAAGGTCACCATAGGAATGAGTGTCCTATGTTGGGGAGATACATGGTGAAGGTTGTGTTGAATCCATTTCCAAGTAGACATGATATTGAGTGGTGTGAGATATGAATACAATGGGGACATATACCTCCCCGGTGCCCAACACTATATAAATATGAGAAGGCTACGCATACTATGTTTTGTGATTTCTGCAAATACACAGTGCACGATGTGAAAAAAAATTGGTCACTTCAATTGATGAAGGAGCACACTACAGATGCATTATGGTTCCAAGAAAATAGAAATATTGATCGCAGAGGCACATATAGAGGAGGATACCAAGGAGGTTCGAGAGGAGGCTATGGATGAGGAAGAGGAAAAGGATATGAAAATGGTGGAGGAAGACCACATATTTTATTTAATTGTGGTGAAGTGGGCCATATGTCATGATTTTGTAGCAAAATGTGCACTCTCTATGGGTACTGTAAAATTACAAAGAATGTTGTAGAAGATTTCCAAAATTTATTAGCAAAGTGGGAAGAGAAAAAGGTGCACTACAACATGGTGATTGTGGAGCCATGCACAAATCAGAAGCCAAAGGAATAATTTGGTGTGCGGGTGGTAACCTGAGGAGGAATTCAGATAGGAATGGACTTAACATGTGAAGGAATCTCGGGTAAGAACATTGAAGGGAAGATCCAAAAAGTTGCACAAGCACCTCCCAAGTTTGACAATGTGCAACAAAATCAATTCCTATGCGATGCATAGAGGGATCTAAAGGAGGACATAGTGCATGAAGAGATCCAATGCATCACACAAAGGTCACTGGAGGAATCCCAAGTGAATGAATAGGTGAAAAGAACCACAAAAATAGTGAGCCACACAAATATCATTAGAGGAGGCCCACGCCCATGAAGAGTTACACCGTGTAATGCATAAATCATTATAAGAATCTCGTGTGCACAAGTATTTACAATGGCTGACACTGAGGTCACTGGAAGAAGCTCGCAAACATGAAGAGATGCAAAGGGTCGAACAAAATGCACTAAAGGAATGTGTGCGCAAAGAGTTATGGCGCACAATAAGAAGAAACACAGTGCAACACTTGTCATGAGGAGAAATGATCTAGATTGGATCATTATATTATTTTTCATCTATATTTATGCTTTTAGAGTGGAAAAAAATAGAGGAATCAACTTGCAGGGTAATTTTGGTGGCAGGTCGCATATTGGAAAATTGGGGTTCAAAACCTTTCAGAGCTATTTTGAGGCATTAAACGACATTTTTGGGGGTTCTAGTGTTTAAAACTTATTCCCACCACCTTGAAGGTGTTATATGCTCTGAGACCTTTTCAATGATGCAAACCATTTGTCGATTGGAGTTCTTATGCAAAAGTTATGCCTACCACAAGTTGACCTATCATGTTCACAACCATGGTATGAGAGGATGCCACATCAACCCCCATTAGCCATGCATATGGGGCTATCCACATGAGGTATTTCAAGAATATTCTACATGGTCCAAAACCATACCACAATTGAGGGTTGAGGAAGTAAAAAACCTATCCCTAGATGGCTATAAAGCTATGTTAAATATCATACCACTAGGAGGAGAAGGGGTTCCATCGAAACTATTATATTGTGTTCCATAAATGAGCAAAGAAAATGGGAGTAGGAAATAAGACAACAAAATAGAGGGGGTTAATGTTATGTATCATCCTATCAGGCCATGGGTCTTAGGTAACTCCATAGAGAGTGCCTTCTCCTTTGTACTTGCATTATTTCCGTACCAGAGAAAAGAGAGCTAAGCAACCTCACCTTCTAGTTGGGTTTTCTCTTGAAAGAGTTTCCAAGAGAAAATATTTTTGTTATCTTGTGGATGGTGTGTGATTTTACTTTATTGTTCTTTATTTTCTGCATTTCATCTATTTCATTCAAAGCATTAAATCAGTAACTAAATATTCTGGAGATCTAAAGGAAAAATAAAGTTAATAGTAAAGATTATTCAATATTTTATTAGATCTGTTGTAATGAACTATTCCAGTGGAATATCCACAACAATTTACAAATCATATTGGTATCATAGCAGGTTTTTCTTTTGGTTATCGGTGGGAAGTTGTAGGATCCAAGAATCAGCTTAAAGAGAAGTCACAGAAACCCTAGCCATGGTAGATGAGTCAATTCATAATAACCCTTGAGATCCAGCAGAAAATATATTTGAGCAGTTGGAAGTGCAAGTTCTCAACATCAGTCACAATATGAACCTCCTCAAGGCGGCACTAGAAAGCAAGCTCGAATCGTTTGGAGATGATGGAGGCTCTAACTCAAATATCGGATCATAGGGGAAATTGGGAGATCGAGAAGACTCATGAAAGCAGTCGCGGAAAGAATACAAGAAAGAGCAGTTGAGTTTGAGTGCTCATAACCCTTCACAGCCCCTATTCAATATGGAAGTGAAAGTGGAAACAAATCCATATCAAGGTGATATCGATGCATTAAAAATTGAATCATCTAGTTGCAACAAATAGAATTTTATTTATCATTCACCATATAGATGAAGGGAAGAATATTTCATTTTCTAGATTGAACTTAGAGGGTCGTACTTTAACCTGGTGAGAAATCCACATAGAAACACTTAGGCTCAAGGGTGATTCCCTGGTAACTAGGTGGGAGGAATTTAAAACCCTCATCAAGTCCCAATTATATCTTATTAGGTATGTAAAGGACCAATGGATCCAAAGGCACTACTTCAGGCAGAGGTAGGGGCAGAGTGTACAAGAATACACCACTGAGTTGAGAAAGATGACCATTATGCTAGGTATCTCTCCCAAGAACTCAGATGTACTCCTCAAGTATATGGGGGGTTTACAAAGTCATCTACAAAAATAGGTGATTCTCTTCAAGCCAAGGATAATGGATGAGGCGCGTGTACATGCATAATACCTGGAAAGCATAGGTCAAAATAAGGGGAAACCAAGTGGTTCGAAGAAAAAAGAGCACCGAGAATCTTCCAAGGACGGGAAGAAGAAGTTTAAAGGGGGGAAATATAAGAAGATAGTAGCCACTACACATCAGTGAAAATATCCCAATAACCATTGCAATAATTTCAATATTGATGACCACACTGAGGAAAAATGTCAGAAATTGCATCCAGAGCTAAACCCAATGAACAACAAGAAGGACTAAAAGAAAAAGAACCTTCTAGCCACATATTTGATCAATCAAGTTGAAAGTAGCTCATATTTTGATGAAAATATTGTCTACACATCTGTGTAGAAGGAGGTGAATTTGAGTATCGTTCATCACCAAGAAGAGAAGGATATGACCAAGCTCTTCCACATCAAGATTCAAGTCAAGAAGACCAATATAGATGCTTTGTTTGACTCTAGTTCATAGGCTAATCTCATAGCAGTGGATTTGTTCAACAATATTGGGTTGGAGGTTCATGATCATCCTATCCCCTATCCATTGGGTTGGGTAAACAAGGATGCAAAGATAAAGGTAACAAAACAGTGTAAGATTAAATTTGTTCTCAGTGCTGATTTTATAGATGAAGTGGAATTGGACTTAGTACCCCTTGATGTATGTGGAGTAGTGTTTGGAAGCCCCTACAAGTATATGAGGGATTCAATATTCATGCGGAGAGCCAAAAAGTATCGAGTGATCAAGGATGGGAAGTCCTACATCATCAATGCACATAAAGGCAAGTCAAATATCTCACTAGTAAGTGCCAACCAAAGCAAGATGTTGATTAGTTCTAGTAAGAAATATGTTTTTCTTTTCTTAAGAGAAAATCAGTCTGATGATGAGTCAATAGAGTGAAGGCGTCCCTGGAGGGGTGTACTAAAGAGCATAAACATTAGTTAGAGGAGTTGCTACATTCATACAGAGGAGTCTTCCAAGATCCTAAAGGGATACCACCCAAGAGGGATGTGGAGCATGAAATACAATTATTGCCAGACTCCCCATTGTTGAATATTGGGTTGTATAGACAATTTGGTCTAGAAGCGAATAAAGTGAAGAAGTAGTTGCAATAGTTGTTGGAGCAGGGTGTGGTTCGACCAAGTACCTCACCTTGTGGGTATCGATTACAGGGCATTGAACAAGATTGCACTGAAGAATCGGTACCCTCTGCCAAGGATCGATGATCTGTTAGACCAGTTGCAACATTCCAAGTACTTCACTAAGCTAGATTTGAAATCAAGATATCACCAAGTACGATTCAAAGAAGAAGATACTTGGAAGACTTCCTTCAAGACAAGGAAAGGTTTGTATGAGTGGTTGGTTATGCCATTCGATTTATGCAATGCACAAACTACATTTATGAGACTCATCAATGTTGTTTTATGCTCTTATCTAGATTCATTTGTTATTGTTTATTTGGATGATATATTGGTTTATAGAGATACCTGGGAGGAGCACATCTCACATCTTATGCATGTGTTAGAGACTCTGAAAAAGCACCAACTCCTGGAAAATCTCAAGAAATGATAGTTTTCTCAACACTCTTTGGTGTATTTGGGGTATGTGATTGATGGAGTGGATCTCAAGATAGATTCTATGAATATGGAGGCCATCATAAAATGGCTAGTTCCTAAAAATTTCATTGAAGTTAGGATTTTTTTGGGGGAAACACAATACTTGCAGAAGTTCATAGATTCATTTTCAGTGGTAGTTGCACAACTCCACACCATAACAACCAATGGTAAAAGTTTGTAGTGGGGAAGAATCAAAAGAATGCCTTTGATGGATGAAAAGAAATATCATTCAAGCACCTATGCTCGTGCTACCAAATTTGCATAAGCCTTTCAAAGTAGAGATGATTAACCTATGTAGTAGTACCCGATGTGAATATATTTTCCAAAGCATCAAAATCTTGTGACAAATGTGGAGTAGGAGGAGGAGTATTGGTGGATGATGAAACATGTGGAGGAGAAGAACAAGGATCTATGGATGGTGACACAAGTGGAGGAGGAGGAGGATCAGTAGATGGTGATGTATGTGGAGGAGAAGCAAGAGGATAGGTGGATGGTGCAGACACATGTGGAGGGGGAGGAGGAGGAGGATGATCAGACATGTATGGAGAAGACAAATGTGGAGGGGGAGGAGGAATGGAAGTGGAAGGATCATAAATATGTGGAGGGGGGGGAGGAGGAGGAGTAATACTAGACATGGATGGTGTAGACAAGTGCGAAGGGAAAGAAAGAGGATTGGTGGATGGTGCAAAATCATGTGAAGGAGAAGAAAGAGGAAGAGGAGGACCATGTGGTGGAGTAGAGGATGTGGATGGATCTGGTGATTAGCCAAAGGATTAGGATCATGAGAAGGAACCCTCAATATCTCAATGAGGTTTACGACACCGACAATATGACGCATCAACAATGTCATTTCATGAGGTAGAGTCGTCCATATAGTAGATAGATATGGTACCCATAATATGTCTCTAACTAGTGTGGGTACCACTCTATGAGTAATCATGACACCACATAGGCAATTCACCACTTCTATAAGGACTCTTTGATCCATCATGTGTGGCATGCAAGGTCTATGCACTACAAGTTGGGCCTCTACCTCCTCCATCTCCTCATCTTGTTGGGGAGGCTCATCCCCAACATATGTGCCAACATCTACAAAACAATAGATAATAATAATAAAATATTTGAAACAAAATGTTACAATAAATTACATGTGCATTAAATAAGACATAAAAATATGCAACTAGACTTCTCAAAACATAACCATAATATTACCTATATGATCTGGTGTCTCGAATGTTGTAAATAGGATATTTGGACATCCTCTCCAATCCATCCTTGTGTATGGGTACTGTACAATATTGAGGACATGACTATCCTCTCTGGCCAAAAGGTCATATACATCCCTACCGAACAGAGGACAGGGAAATTCGAGCTGGCACCTCTTAGGAAACAACTTCCCCCACATGTCCATACAAGCATAGGCCTAGTAGGAAAGTGGGGTACTACTAGTCGAGTGGCATGAACCCTCTCAAAAAATAATGTAAATAACTCTGACACGAATGGGAAGAATCTCGTCCCATTTAAAATGGTGCAACAATGATCTAATGCAAAACAAAATTGTCTCAAAAAAATCTCCAACCACCTAATCAATTGAGGCCTCTACACTAACTATCTACATAATGCAACAAAGAGAAACTAATGTGCTTCCCATCAGAGCTAGTGTGTGACAATGCAAAGATAATAAGGCATAGGCACCTAACCTCCTCTCAATCAAATGAATGTATCCACAACTGATCACCGCAGACCTAGAATTCTGAAGAGGAATGAATGTTCAGATGAACACATCTCTGCACATATGCTAGTTGGGTCTCTCCTGCAACAACAGGTGATAGATCAGGGAACTGGGGCCAAGCCTCCCCCCTCCTAGATAACCTAGTTATGAAATAAGCATCCCCCTTCGTGGGATGATACCATAAATCAAGAATGACCCTAAACGCCTATCGACCAAGATCCCAATGACGAATCAATTGTTGTAACAATGAAGTGTTCCCCCTAAGGGATGTGCCCTCCTCGTAAAACTTGAGGAGGCCAAAATTCATCAAAAGGGAACATGTATTCTATGAAATAGGGTGAGGGAACAACTCCCTCTCCCTCTCTCTAGCCTCCCACTCATGTACAAATGTGTACATTTCGACTCGTTGTTGTTCCTACTCCTCCTCCTCTCATTATTGACTTCTCTGATTCACATACAAATATTTTTAGGCACACATATATATAGATAAAATAAATTGAAATTATAAAACACACACATTATAACTTGTATTTTAAAAAATACAAAATTAAATTTTGTTTGCAAAAAAATGTAGAAAGTAACCAGTGTGCCTAAAACAAAGCATATGCACCGCCAACAATGCTCTATATCAGACAAACAACACCGCCATGCGGTGCTATTACTAACACATACCAGTGTGCCATGTTTCTTGTCGCACCACCACGTATTTTAGCAATGCATACCATATGACACACTACACCATGAAATTTTTAAATATTTGGCCCAGTGCCATGCTATTTACAACACCAATGTGTTTGTCGTACCTAAAGGCACCACTAGCTTAAATTAATTTATTGCATATTAAGTGGTGTGATGTGTTAATATGAACACATTGGTGCTATTGTGTTTTGCAGCACCGACATTAGATTTTGCTGTACATTGGGATTTTATAGAGCACTGGTAACAGGGCATCCAATGAAACGCCCTGGCAGGCCAAATTGTTCAATATTTTCATGATGCATTTCTTTTAACCGCATCGATTCATTTCATTAACAAAGACGCATTGTTGCGCTAACATTTATGGTGTGCAAAATTACCAATGCACATTTTTAACCTAAAAGAACTGATGCGCTAGTTCTACCATAGCACTGACATGTTTTTTAGCAGTGTGTTGTCTTTCATAATTCACCGGAGACAAGGCCTCACAAAAGACATGTCGCTATGTTTATTTTTCAAAACCTATAGCGGTGCATATTGTTGGCGTTTATGCACCAATGATCCACGTTTATTGTCGCACTACCACATATTTTAGCGGTGTGTCGAATAAGACACATTATGTTGATAGGTTATGAAATATTTGTCCTGGTGTCATGCTCTTTACAACACCAGTGCATTTGTTGGACCTATGGGCACTTCTAGGTTAGATTGTTTTATCGCAACTTAAGCAGTGAAATGTGTTATTATTAATGCATCGGTGCTACTATGATATTTTATCACTGGAGTTTTTTTTAGCAGTGAATTATGATGCATAAAACACCAGTCATGGGGCATATAATGAGATGCCTTGCTATGCCAAGTCGGTCAATATCGATCTCTATGCGGTTTTATTGACAACACTGATGCATTTGGTTAAAATGGTTGCACCACTATATTAAATTTTATGGATCATAAAGTTACTGGTGCGCTTAATTAAATGGAACATTTCGATGCGAGGAGAAACCAAGGAAGCGCAGTTGTGGGGCATCCCAAAAAACATACCGCTTTGTTTCTAAAATTTATTGCAGTGCTCTTCTTTGAATGACACCTATGTGTACATTTATATTAGACACACCGGTGGTGGTCCTTACTGTGAATTTAGCACAATACACATCACTTCAGGGTGAGTTGAAGCGTTCAAGTGCACCATATGGAATTGGATTTTTTTATTTTTTTTAAAAGGTCTAATTTTAATCTAAATTCAAATCTTAATTGGATGAAAATGAAAATAGGAAGCCAATAAACAATTTACCTAGACTCTTTTGTCTCGAGGAGGCATGGTTTCACCATTGAGAGGAAATGAAAATTCTTGGTAATTTCCAAAATTTGGAAATATATGGAATCTACCAATGTAGCTATCCAACTCAACGTAGAGCACTGGAAACAAGGCGTCTTTGGAAGGAGGGTGAGAAATGATGATTTATTGAGAGTTTGGAAGCACATGATGAAGTGTAACAATGATTTTTATTTTTTTTTACTCTAGCGTGGTGTTCTTGACGACAATGATATGCCCCGGGGCATAATGTTCAACAACACTAGTGTAGTTTAATCGATGCTTGTTATTTTTATTATAACGTATGACGATGATTTTGATCATTTGAGCACCGATGCATTATTTTTTGTGTGCATACTGGTGCATATGTACCTTAAAGGCACACTAGTAAAAGAACCTCCACAAAAACCTCCAGCCGATGACCTCCGCTATAAACTAAGAAGTAATTTATTTTGGGGGGAGGTTCCATAAAAACCTCTGCAAAAAGGTGTTCTCCTTGTACTGACATGTTGGCAATTTCCAGTAATTAATTGGTCAACTATTGTTGGTCAACATTCATTGCTTCCTATTTCTCAATATTTGTTACTTGCTACTACTCATCACTTGTTACCTACTACTGCTTATCATTCATTAAGATGATTACTCTACTACATGCCTACCAGGTGTATGACAGACTTGTACCAACAATTTTTCATTCTATCCTCTAGATATATGAGGTTGACATAATGTTAGAGAAGTGATTCTCGATATTCTTGATTGTGAACAGAGTCAATTGTGTGCTAATGTTTTTTGAATATTTCTCTTCTATTTGCATCTCTAATTATGAAGTTCATGATTCATATGTTTACTTATTTTTGTTGTTTATTGTGTGAGTTTATATGAAATTATATCTATAATTGTATTCTTTTGTTTGGTGTTTAGTATGACATTTGGCATGCTTGATTTAGTGGGATCCACAAAAAATGTTGTGCCCCCTTAGATTTATTCATCATCAATTTAATGCTTTTGTAAGCCAACATAGGACTCCAAACCCAATGGATAGACACTAGGCTTGTTGACTCAATCAATATTTTATTTAATTATTTTTATTATTTTAATCTATTTCAACTATAGAGTACATATTCTTTATTGATTATCTGGAAATTGAATAAGGGATACCCCCTACAATTAAAAAATTACCTACTATGAAGCAAGAGAGGTAAATGTTTTGGTGATAGTGGATGGTACCGCTAAAGTTTCCATGGGGTTTCTCCTAATGACGTTGGGTCTTTTCATCATTGAGAATAAAATTTGGGATATAACTATAACATACCCATTCTCCCCCAATCTGTAAGGGTTACTAGGACTTGGGTCTCTATATTGGGAAGGACACCAAATACACATCTCAAATACTAGAACAAACAAGCAATGTGAATGTGGTTTGTTTAATTAATGAAAACTCACCTCAAAATCTTATTGAAGGGTAGAGCACTAGTTCTAACCATGATACCATGAGTGGAAAACTGGTGAAGGGGATATGGGATTTCCTTGCCTACCAAAAGTTAACCTTCACCAAAGAGCCATTTTTCCAAATTGCCAAAAGATCATTTTGAATTTTCTCTCTCTCATTTTTCCCCAAGATTTAGTTAATGAAGGGGGTTGGTAGTTGAGTAGAAAAACACCCATGATAATGGAAATATGGAGAAATGACTAGTACAACTAAATAAATTCAGCTAGGGTACAACAGGTACCCAACCCGATCTCCATGATAGACCCACAGGTATCTCGAGATCATGAACCTTCTAGGAGGAAGGTGAGAACACATGAGAGAAGAAGCGAGGAGGAAGTTGGAGAAGGGGGAAATGGTGGGAGAACCCATAAGAAGAAAATCTTAAGAAGACATAACATATAGAGAGTGATTAGTAGGTAGGTGAAATTGGTTGGAGAAGAGACACCCTAAAGCATAGATTTGAACTATGAAACTCAGGCAGAGAACCCTAAAATCAAACTAAGAAAGAGGGTAATGAATTGATGTTTTATGGAAAGGAAAATGGCATTGAGAGGGGAGGGCGTGGAGGTAATACAAAGACAGTGAAGGGACTCCCTTGTGTTTAGGTAATCTAGATCAAGGGGATGGCACCGAGGGACCGTGGAGGCAATGAAGGGACTCCATTAAGATAGGGGTAATCCAGCTAGGAAGGCATCTTGGAAGTTCGTGGAGGCCCTGGCTTGGTGGTTAGGAAAGGGATTTTCTACTCTTGACTAATTGTGAGGGAGAGTGGCCTTCACATCCATTAAATTCCCTGAGAGGTCAAAGTTTCCTTGGTGGTATCATGGCCTGGAACAGGGGTTACCAATTTTATAAATGTTTAGTACAACTCAGCCTATGGTTGGGTGGAAAATCTCTTACCCTCAATCAATTAGCTTGGTTCAACAACTTGTGAATAGATAAGTGCATATTTATCCTTAGTTGATTTGGATGCTTGCTAAATCTATAATATTTTTGTGCTTATGTAATCTATGAAACAATATGGATTATGAGTGAAACCCAAGAGAAATGGAATGTATGTATGCAATGTGTTTTTTTCATGAATTGAATTTCCTTACTGGTTTGGAAGTCCGTGATGAATGGGAGATCTTTGTGTGCTATAATTTTTGAATGCTTAGTCATCCATTTTGTGGTTATTTCTTTCTTGAATGTGTATTGAAAATACAACATGGTTGAGAGCCAATTCTCTGGAAAAATGGTATGGTATGCTTGTGGAAGCATAGTTCACTCGATAAAGAGTTGAAAGAGATGAAAATGTCAAGTTTTAAGAATTCAAAGATTAATGAATTACCATGAATTCCATATTTCCTGTTTGCAGGCTACAACATGATTATTCCTTGCTTTTGAAAGTTTTAATACCATGGTTGGTATCCCTTGAATGATAGGGGTGTTAGGATGGTAATCATGAATAACACGAAACCCAGTAGTAGAATTATTTGAGGGCTCTTATTTCATTCGTCTTAATATCTTAAGGGTAAAAAACCTTGTAAATCTATGTGAAATTGACAAATTGACATCATGAAGTCAAGAAGGATAGAATTCTGAGTGGACTGGTGAAGATACAATATTAGAGTTCTAGTCGGATCAGAAGGCAGATTCCATTGAAATCCACTCTATTCGAAGTATCTGGAATCTGTATTTTAGAAAAAATCAACAACAAACGGGAAATATCAGATTCCTGGAAGTCCAGATTACTAAGGTTCTATCAGGCATGGTTCCTCTTTGGCTTACTCAATTTGGCATCTAGATATGACCTTTCCTTTAAAAGAGTTTAAATGTGTTTATGTATACTCAAATGTCCATATGGACAGAGTTCCACCGATGCAATTTCGTTTAGGAGTGACGCCAAATCGACATCCAAATCCAACCTTTATTTTAAAGAGTTCAAGTGCATCTTCTGAATACCTAGATGTCTGGATGTTCATGGTTCCATTGGAAAGGTTCCAAGCCATTCGACATTCGAATTTTATTTGAAGGAGTATTTCTTCAAAACTTGACTATTCGAAAAACCTGGATTTCTGTGGTTCTACATCAAGATTTCAATCTTCGAGTGCATCACCAAATTTTGATTTAGACCATTCATTTTACCTTGAGATCCACGCGCTATTATTTGCCAAGGGTTTATTAAAAGTTGACATGGCCACGTTGCTGACATGACAAGACCTGTGTATGCTAACATGGCATGACACGTGGAGAGGTATGTGGCAGGACATGAGGAAGTATATGCGACATCTTAGCTGACATGGCATGACATGTGGGTGATGATGTGTCATAACACCTGGATGTATGATTCTGAATCCATATATAGATTTTTATTTTAGTAAGACTTTAAGTAAAACCCAGATTTGTGGATTTTTGGATCAACATGGTTCCATTCAGTGAAATTCTTCTAGGTGTGGAGAGAAAGGGAAATCCATAATTCAAAATCTTTTTTAAAAGAGCATTTAAAGGTTTTCTGGATATTCAAATTTCCAGGATTCCATTCGCACAGCTCTGGTATCTAGGCACAAACTTTATTATATGAGGTTTCCTCTTGGATTTTTCGAATTCCCAGATATTCGAATTGTTACGATTCCCACTGCAGGGTATTGTTATGAGTTTACTCTCCAGCGCTTTAGAGGGAATTCAACCTATTGTTTTGAAGGGTTTTAAAGAGATATATGAATTTTTGGATTTTTGAATGGTTGCAGTTTCATTGGCGAGGTTCCACGCCCCATCTGACATCTGAATTTTCAAAATAAAAAGGTAATTCAGGGTATCCGGATCCGATCGGGCCTTCAAGGGTGTCTCTTAAGGAATCCTGGATACTAGATGTGGGGTCCATCGACCCTTCATCAAAGGAAGCATCCACATTGAATGGAACATGAGACATGGTCCACATGGAATGGATGACATAATCCCTATGGAAAAGCCCTATAACTTTAAGAGGCCATAAATTTCTCTCCAAATCTCATAATCAAGCATGGAGATAGTCATTGGAAAGCTCATGATGAGCAAACTTTTGTTGTAAGCTCACATATGGTGATTGAGATAATTTTAAGAAGAGTGATTTTGAGGGGAATGAGGAGAAATTTCACAGGCCCCACCCACCTAATGAAGTTTAGGGATTCATGTGTGTTATAGACTGGTATCGGAGCAATGGTTCAAACACTAGACTTGAATGGGATAGAAATTGACTCCCACGAAGATTTATATGCCAAGGTTATGATGTGCATGATAAAATTTTCTACACAAGTTTTCTTGAGATAGGGAAATGTAAACTTGCAATTGTTCAAAAGAAGGATTGCAGATTTCTTTTTTAGAAATTTTACATCTTCATCCTTGTTTTAACTAGAATGATTCCTACAAAAAATTAATTATATTGATGTATACTAACAACAAAACTATGAGTGTGAATGGAAGCAGGGGCAGGGTCCTAATTTTGTGCTACCGTAGGCCAATAAATACCTTCATTAAGGTCAAGTGTGTGCATATGTATTTCAATTTCATGATTATCTAACAATGGAATGTTATTTCAGCACGTAGAACACATAGTGAAGTGAAGGAAATAACAACGGAATGGTACAACATGGCATGGAAGAAACCTCACGGATTAGAGATGAGGAATCAGATGAGATGAGGGTTATAGAAAATCCTCCATACTTGGTCGAGATAGTGAGAAGTTTGAAGGATGAACTTTTGAGCTATCGGGATGATAACAAGAAGCTCATTAGAGAACAAGAGAAGAAGACATAGTTGAATGTTGTATTGCTACAAAGCTTGTCTAAAATACAAAATCAATTGCAACAAGGGCCAATTGCCATCAATTCAAAAAGACATCACTCTCGGAAACTACAAAGTCTGTAAGAGATCTAAAAGTATAGGCCAACAATAAAAAAACACTGGGAAAATTTCCTTAAGGAAAAGGCGTGAGAATTCTAAGAGAGACACATCTGGTGAAGACTCTTCAACAAATTCCTCCAGTGAGAGGACCCTCACTTCTGAAAGATTGTCCATCAATGGGACTAGTTCAAGTACCCATAAGAAATAGAGGAAGAGACACTCCAAGAGTCCCCTATATGAGGAGTTTAAGAAGGCAAAGCCACCCACATTTGATGGAGAAGTCAAGAAGGGTGAGGAAGCATAAGCATGGATGCTAGGATTGAAGAAATGTTTATGAGTGCACAATTACTCTGGGATATGAAGGAAAGGGTATCCATATTTAACCTAAATGGAGGGGTTTCCATATGGTGGGAAGACCTCGAGAATGTAAAAGGGATCAATGAGAGGAAGATGACATGGAAGCGGCTTGAGAAGTATTTCAGGAAGGTTTATGTATCGAAAAGATACTATGATGGAAAGATTAAGAAGTTCCTTGAACATAAGTTGGGAAAACTCACCATGGATGAGTATGTCAAATGGTTCACAGAACTGTTGAGGTATGTCCCATACATAAAAGACAAGAAGACAAAAATACATTTTTTTATCAATGGGTTGCCACAGTGCTTCCAGGACATAATAAAATTTGATGAGCCCAAAACACTTGATGACACCATTTGAAAGGATAAGTATTGCTATAAGAAGTCAAAGCATAAGCATGAGCCTCACAAGGAATAGAAGACAAAGGATAGGACTGGGTTTAAAAATAAAGGATTTAATCATCACGATATAATAATCTAGGAAGGAGCACACAGTTCAGTTATCCAACAAAAAGAAGGCATCAACAAAATAATCCCACCCGAAGTGGGAATAGACCACCATAATCCACAAAGGAAAAGATAGAAGAACAAAAGAAAGGACCATTAAAATGGTGGGGATGTGGAGAAGAATATCTATTAAGAGATTGTCCTCGCAGGCATAATGATAATAGAAGGATCTACAATGTGGATGAGGCTACCATTATTGATGACATAGCCATAAATGTACCCCAAATATATGCAGTTGTCGAGAATCGACAAGCATATCACCAAGTGTCAATGGTGGAGATGAAAGGTATATTGATTGACCAATCTGTTTCAATTTTGATTGAACCTGGTTCCAACTTCAGTTACATTGCACCACAAATTGTTGAGGCATGTGTTTTACAAAAAATAAAGCACACAAAGTCATGGTTAGTTCATCTATCCACGAGAGATAAGAGAAAAGTTATTGGAGTAGAAGCATTCCAGTTTGAGATGAATGGACTGGACATACAAGAAACATTAAATATACCACCATTGGGGTCGTATGACATGTTGATCGGTATGGACTAGTTGGAAACACATAAATTTAAGTTTGATTATTTTAATAGGACCTTCTAATGTGAAGATGATAAAGGAAATAAAAGGATTGTGCAAGGCATCTGAAAACCTGTGTCAGTAAGGAAAATATCAACACTATAGCTAAAGAAATATTACAAAAAGGGATTTCCATTGTATTACATACATGTGTTAGATTCAACAGAAGATAACAATCTGAAAATTTAATACCATCCAATGTTGTATGAGTACCAAGATATATTCCTTGAGGAAATACTATGACTTCCTCCCAAAAGAGATATTGATTTTTCCATAGAGTTAATGCCAGGAACAATACATGTATCTAAGGTACCTTACAAGATGAGCCCACCTGAGTTGGTGGAGATAAAAAAACAACTAAAATATATGTTAGACAAAGAATATATCAAACCTAGTGTGTCCCCGTGGGGAGCACCAACATTGTTATTCAAGAATAAGGATGGTACTCTCAAGCTATGCATTGATTATAAACAACTAAATAAGATGACCATCAAGAAAAAATATCCATTTCCCAGGATCGATGATCTCTTTGATCCACTTAGAGGGGACAAAATATTTTCTAAGATAGATTTAAAATCTGAATATCATCAAGTCAGTATCAAGGATGAGGACATTTATAAAACTGCATCTAAAACAAGGTACGAGCACTATTATTTTGTGGTGGTTCCCTTTGGACTTACGAATGCACCAACTACGTTTATGTGCCTAATGAACAACATCCTTAGTAAGTACTTGGACACATTTGTTTTAGTTTTTGTTGATGATATTTATTCCAATACCAAGGAAAAGCATGATGAGCACCTCAAGTTAGTGTTGCTGATATTGAGAGAGAACCAACTATATGCTAAGCACAAAAAGTGCAACTTCTTTCAGAGACATATTCATTACTTTGGCCATGTGATCTCAGAGAAATAATTCACAGTAGATCCTGAGAAGATTAAGGAAATCTTGGAATGGCCTACTCCCTGGAATGTATCAGAGGTGAGATCATTTATGGGATTTTTTGGATACTATAGAAGGTTCATCTAAGGATTCTCAAAGATTGGTCATCCAATCACTTCATTATAGAGAAAGGGAGTAAAATTTGTATGGTCGACAGAATGTGAAGCAAGTTTCAGACACCTGAAACATCTTTTGACTAATCCACCCATCTTAAAGATTGTAGACCCAGATAATGAATTTTTGGTTTGCATGGATGCTTGCAAGGAAGGGCTTGGTGGAGTCCTCATGAAATAAGGGCATGTAATCAACTATGAATCCAGGAAACTAAATGAGCATGAGAAATGTTATGTTACTCATGATCTAGAGCTTGCAACCATTGTGCATTCCTTGAATATGTGGGAGCACTACTTTCTTGGAAGGAATTTTGTATTAATGATAGATCATGGTGGGACTAAATACTCGTTTGATCAGCCCTGTTTAAATGCCAGGTAGGCAAGGTGGATGGATCTCATTAGCAAATTTGATTTTTAAATATGTCATATTAAAGGAAAGGAAAGTCGAGAGGTATATGAACTCATCTAGAGTATGCAAACAATACATCTAGCAAAATCTAGTGTATGTGAGTTAAACATAAGGAATAGAATCATAAATTCCCTATAAGGTGATGAATACTTCAAGTCAATAAAGAAAGGCTTGGAGTAAAATCCACGAGGGAAAACGTGTGAAGGATACCGGCTAATAGAGGATGGGTTACTAATATAGAAAACCAGGTTGTACATACCCAATTCAACTTAATTAAGGAGTCTCATAATGGATGAGTTCCACAAAAAGCCTTATGTAGGTCACTTGGGTTATCAGAAAATGATAACAGTTGTAAGAAAGCTATACTATTAGCTTGGGGTGAAGAGGGGGATTGAAAAATATATTTCCAAATGCCTATAATTCCAACAGGTTAAGGTTGAGCACATCCATCCAACATGATTGTTGCAATCATTACCAATTCCAGAATGGAAGTGGGAAGTCATATCTATGGACTTCATCACTGGTTTGCCAAGGAAAACCAAGCAATGTGATGCAATTATGGTAGTGGTGGATGAGTTGAGCAAGGAAACTCACTTCATTCTAGTAAAATCCACCTAAAAAGAAATTGAAATTGCAAACATTTCATAAAATAAATTTCCGGGTTACATGGCATGTCCAAGATGATCATATCATATAGAGATGCCAAGTTTACTTCCAATTTTTGGAAGGGCTTGTTTGCAATCTTTGGGACAAAGTTGTCTTTCAGAAATGCTTACCATATTTAGATAGATGGGAGGACAAAAAGAGTTAATAGAGTGTTGGAATATATGTTAAGAATGTATGTTATGCACCAACCCAAGAAATGGGATGAATTCTTACCCCTGGTAGAGTTTTCCTATAATAATGGCTATTAGGAGTCTCTAAAAATGAGTCCTTTTAAGGCCTTATATGGAAGAAAATGCAATATCCCAATTAGTTGGGATAATCTAGTGGATAATATTACACATGGACCAAATATGCTCAAATAAATGGAACATGAAGTGGCCAAGATTAGACATAACTTGAAGGCAGTGCAAGATAGATAGAAGAGCTATGCCGAAAGAAATTGAACTCATAAGGAGTTCAAAGTGGGAGACCATGTCTACCTCAAGGTTAAGCCAATGAGAATTTCTCTAAGGATGGGAAATTGTACTAAATTATCACCTCGCTACTATGGACCATTCAAAGTTCTAGAGAGAGTGGGACCAGTGGCATACATGTTTTTCTTACCACCTATTGTTAAAGTACATAATGCATTCCATGTATCACTACTTAAGAAATATGTCCATGATTCTAATTACATAATTGATTAGACTGCGATACAGGTGGAACCTAGAGGAGAATTCCATCCTAAGCCTTAGTGCATAATAAACAGGAAGGAAACGTTGCTCTGAAACCGAGCCATCGTGTAGGTCAAGGTGTAATAGAAGCACTTTGGAGAATATGAGGTTACATGGGAACTAGAGGATGCCATGAAAGTAACATGCCCATTTTTGTTTGTTGTATAAAGCTAAAATGTGAATGGTAGAACACTGAGGATTGTGTTCCTTTAAGGGGGAGGGAATTGTAACATACTTTTCCCCCCCCATTCTGTAATTATAATTATTTTTTAAACATTGGAACAAACAAAAAGTATGAATGTATTTTGTTTAATTAATGAAAAAATTCCTAACAAGCTAACGGAAGGATGGAGCACTAGTATTGACCATGATAACACAAGTGGAAAACTGGTGAGGGGGTTGGGGGATTTCCTTGCCTTCCAGAAGTTAACTTTCACCAAAGAGCCTTTTTTCCAAATTGCCAAAAGTTAATTTTGAATTTTCTCTCTCCTTTTTTCCCAAGATTTAGTTAATGAAGGGGATTGGCATATGAGCAACCAACCACACATGATAATGGAAGCATGTATAACTAACTTGTATAACTTAAGAATGTCAGCCAGGGTACAACAGGTACCCTCCTCGATCTCCATGATTAACCCAAAGGTGATTGGGGATCATGAACCTTTTGGGAGGAAGGTGAGAACACACAAGAGCATAAGGGAGGATATAGTTGGAAAAGGGGAGAACAATGGGAGAACCCATGAGTAGATAGCCCTGAGAAGAAAAAATAGATAGAGAGTGAGTCACAGGCTTGAAAAATTGCTTGGTGAAAAGCACGGGGTCTTCACTCATTGAACCTATGAAATAGCGTCTGCATTCGTGGAATATTAAAGAATACCCCTAAATTCACTAGATACTGATAAATACCTCCCAAAATTATTTAGTTGAACCCCCCTCCCAAAACATATGTCTAATAAAAGAAACCCCTATTAAAACTAAATACCCCTTTTTACATCCCCCAATACCTATAAAACCTTTTAGACCCTATATCCCCTCCCCGTCCCCCAATACCCACATTATATTGACTTTATTTTTCATAATTTAAAAACCCCCTTTATGAATGAACGTGATAAGGTATTGTTTAACAAGGTGAAGCCCCTTTGGTGAAAAGACTCTTTGAACCATAGATTTGAATTGTGAAAATCGGGTAGAGAACCTTGAACTTGACCTAAGCAAGAGGGTAAAAAATTGATGCTTGTTGGAAAGGAAAATGACACTAAGAGGGGAGGGAGTTGAGGGAATGCAGAGACAATGAAGGGACTCCCTTATGCTCAAGTAATCCATCTCAAGGTGAGGGTACCGAGGGACTCTAGAGGTAGTGAAGGGACTCCATTGAGTTGGGGGTAATTCAAATGTGAAGGCATTTGGGAATTTTGTGGAGGCCTCGGCTTGGTGGGTAGGAAAGGGATTTTTTGTTGCTGACTAATTGTGAGGGAGAGTGGCCTTCACATCCATTAAATTCCCCGAGAAGACAAAGTTTCCCTGGTGATATCATGGCTTGGAACGAGGGTGGCAAGTTTTATAAATGTTTAGTTCAACAAAGTCTATGGTTGGGTGGAAAAGAACTCACCTTCAGTCAGTTGGCTTGGACCAACAACTTATGAACATATAAGTGCATATTTATCCTCAGTTGATTTGGATGTCTGCTAAATATATAAGATTTATGTGCTTATGTAATCTATGAAACTGTATGGATTATGAGTAAAACCCAAGAGATATGGAAGGCATGTATGCTCTATTTCTTTTTATGCACTGCATTTCCTTACTGGTTATTATCTCTTGGAAGTTTGTGATGAATGGGAGAACTCTATCTGCTATAATCTTTGAATGCTCAGTAATCTATTTTCTGGTTATTTATTTTTGAAAGGTGTATTGAAAATACACCATGGATGAGAGACAATTCTCTGGAAAAATGGTATGGCATGCTTGTGGAAGCATAATTCATTGGCTAAAGAGTTGAAACGGATGAATATGTCGATTTCTATGCATTCAAGATTCAATGAATTCCCTTAAATTTTAGATTTCTTGTTTTCAGGATACAACACATATTATTCCTTTCTTTTAAAGGTTGTAATCCCATAGTTGGTATCCCTTTAATGATAGGGGCGTTAGGTTGGTAAGCCTAAATATCACGAAACCCAAGAGTAGAATTCCTTGAAGGATCTTATCTCATCCATCTGAATATCTTAAGTTCAAAAACCTTGTATATTTGTGTGAAATTGGCAAATTGACATCGTGAAGTCGAGAAGGATGGAATTTTGGGTGGATTGGTGAAGAAACTGGATCATATTTCTTGTCATATCGAAGGGCAGATGCCATTGAATTCTAATGTATCTGGATAATCCATATTCTAGAACAAATTAAAAACAAAAGGGAAATCCTGAATTCCCAGAATTATAGATTATCAAGGTTCCATCGGGCATGGTTCCTCTTTGGCTTAGTCAAGTTTGTATCTAGATCCAAAATTTCCTTTTGAAAAGTTTAAATGTATTTTTTGAATACCTGGATGTTCAAATGGACAGGGTTCCACCGACATAGTTTTGTTTGGGAGTGACGTCGAACCGACATCTGAATCTGACCTTTCTTTGAGAGAGTTTAAATGAGTCTTCTAGATACTTATATGTATGAATGGTCATGGTTTTATTGACAAGGTTCCAAGCCATCTGGTATCCATATTTTCTTTGAAGGAACCTTTCTTCATAATTTCACCATCCAAAAAAACCTAGATTTGTGTGGTTTGGCATCAAGATTCCGTATGTCGGGTGCGTCACCAAATTTTGATTTAGACCGTTGATTTACCCTCAATATCCATGCCTTATTCTTCACTAATGGTCTAGAAAAAGGTGACATGGACACATTGTTGATGTGGCAAGACCTATGTACGTTGAAGTGGCATGAGACGTGGAGAGGGACGTCGCAGGACATGTGGAAGTAGATGTGACATTTGGGCTAACATGGCATGACACATGGGTGATGACATGTTATGACACATGGTTGTGTGACATGAAATCCAGATCCAACTTTGTATTTTAGTAAGACCTTAAGGAAAATCTAGATTTATGGATTTCTGGATGGACATGGTTCTATTCGATCCAGTTCCACTATGTGTGGAGAGAAAGGGAAATCCATAATTTAGAATTTCTTTTAAAAGGGAATTTAAATATTTTTCAAAAATCTAGATTGCCATGGTTCCATCCGCACAGTTCTGATATCCGGATCTGGGATTTCTTTTATGAGTTTTCCTCTTGGGTTTTTCGGATTCTTGGATTTCCGGAATGTCATGGTTCTTGCTACAGGGATCTGTTATGAGTTCAATGCTCCAACACTTTAGTGGGCATCCAACCTTTCGTTTCAAAGGGTTTTAAAGAGCTATCAACATTTTTGGATGTTTGGATGGTTGCAGTTCTGTCAGCGAGGTTCCACACCCCTTTCAACATCAGAATTTTCGAAATCAAAAGGTAATCCAAGGTATTCGAAGCCAATCAAGCCTTTAAGGGTGTTTCTTAAGGAATCCCAAATCCTAGATGTGGGGTCCATTGGCTCTTCGTCAAAGGAAGTGTCCACGTCAGATGGCATGTGAGACATGGTCCATGTTGACTGATGACATCATCCCTATGGTAAATCCCTAGAACTTTAAGAGGCCATAACTTTCTCTCCAGAGCTCAGAATTGAGTATGGAGATAATCATATTTGTGTTATGAGCTTAGAAATGGTGATTGAGATAAGTTTAAGACGAGTGATTTTGAGGGAAATGGAGAGAAATTTTGTACGCCCCACCCACTTAATGAATTTTAGGGAGTCCGGTGTGTTACAATAACAACACCTAACTAACCCATGCACCTATACCCCAAGCCATTAACCTAACCTTGTACATGTTAACCAATTTCATTACTAACTTATTAACCTTAAATCCTTAAGCCTAATACACTAACTTATATCTCCTAAGCATTATCTAATGCACACCTAGTTTACCAAACCTTAACCTGCAACACATGATGCATTAAAATGTATGCACTAACCATTTTTGACCACTAGCCTACTAACCCTTAACTTCTAACCACTAACCATTAAATCATTGAACGCTGACCCCAAACCTTGGGACACCTAGCCTACTGATATGTATGCCCTAATTCCTAATGAACTAAACCTTACCACTTAACTATTTTAACCCCTAACCTGCTAACCCATAACAATTAATCCACTGGCCCTTATTTGTAATCCACAACCACATAACCAACTAACATGTAAATATCAATGCCTAATGCACTTACTCATACATCCTAAACACTTTGAAACCTAATATGGTTATAACCCCTATCTCTTAACCATTAAACACTAGCACATTGATCCCTAAACTCTAACCCATGCATGCCTAACCTACCAACCCCAAATATAATACACTAGCCCATATCCCCTAATTTACTAAATCCTAACCCATAAACTCCTAACCTACTAGCCCCTAACACCTAACACAAGTTAACTCATAACCCCTAATCCCTAATGCATAACACACCAACTCAGTATAAGACCTACCTACTTTGAGCCCTAACTCCTAACCACAAACTACTAACCCACTAACACATGACCCTTAATCCACAAATTCCTAAGCTACTAACCCTTATCCCTTAATGCCTAATAGTGCACTAGTATGTATTTCCAAACTACGTTGATCCCTAACCACTTTCACCACTAACATACTAACCCTCAACTCCTAACTATTATCCCACTAACCCCTAACCTTTAACCCATGCATGCACAACCTAATGATTTCCAATGCATAATGCACTAGCACACACTTGCTAAAATTGTATGTATGAAAAGTGTAAATCAAATAGAGCCCATAAAGAATGAAACCAAAATTTCCAATGAAATTAGCATTGTAGTGAGGAGGATATTATAACATTAACTTGGAAAACCTAATTAATACACATAACCTACACACCCAACCCATTAACATAAACCATTAACCTACACCACCCTAATAATATAACAAACACAACCTGACCTAGTACACCTAATCCATGCACACTCAACACACCTAATTGATACACTTAATACATAAAATTAATCTACACAGTTAGCGAAAATCATTAACTAGCCATTGTGAAAAAAAATCCATGGATATGTTAAGTGACACTAAGTGATTTCTATTAAAAACAATTGTCATGGGATTGATTAAATGGCGACATTGTCTAAATATTCTATTTTTTGGCATTTTTCACTGAAATCCGACGATATAAATTTGAAAGAAATCACAATTTCCGGTTGTTTAAATTGCATTTTTGGATATATATATATATATATGGATTCGACGTTCTGTTGAGGGGTCCTAAATCCCATTGACTCAACAGCAGGAACCAAACCCGCCACGGAGGCCTAATTAGACTCTGCGGCATTTAATGGTGGAATGGCTCTCCATATCTTTCAATCTGGACAATTTATCGATGGGCTTTACGCAGTGATTGACAAGATATCTTCTTATGGAAGTTCCTCCTTCAGTTTAAACGTTCTCTTTTGTATTTTTTCCTATTAGATGGGGTTGATTAGAAGATGTGTGATGGTATAAACCAGCTGGTAAAAAGAAGGTTGTTAACTATTGAAGAAGGTTGAGCTTAGGATAACCCTTGTGCTCAAGCATGCAAACAAATAATGTTCACACCTATGACAAGCCTAGTACTAATACATTAACTTGTTGGTATTTCAATTATTGACTGAGATACGATTATCAAAAGAAAAAATACATGCAATAGAATGATGGCAAGAAAAATATTTTCCTTAGATCTAGCATTAATCACACATTAACACAACAATTTTCTTTCATCATTAGAGACAAGACTATAAAAATATTGAAATAGCTAACTTATCAATAGATTCAGAAATTCTTACTCATTACAACATCCATTCATGAAATAAAGTCGGAAGTAATTCCTCCTCAAATCCATTCACACATGTCTTTGATGAAAAATAGAAGTTTGTCTCTGGTCCTAAACATGACTTCTCAATAAGGTAGTTCAGAAATAGTTCTTCACAATTCCAAAAATGAGTGTCTGTACAAAAACCATCGACCTTTACTAAAAGGTCAGTCCTCTTATTTATAACGAATCATTAACTAAAAATAGCTATCAAAAGTGCAAGATAAGTAAAACAAAACATCGCCACATGGCGATTCCATCTCTCTGTCTTCTAAGAATCTTCAAATAATTTCACTGAAGTGGATGACTCTTCTCATACTCTGACCATTTGACGAAGATTTCCTCGCATGTGTTGGCATGCAAGAATATGTGTTGGTCCATTGGGGCCAAAAGGATTACTTTTACTTCTACTACTCATGCCTGATACTTGACTATTTTGACACTTAATTGTTGCAATACGACTCGAGCCTCGATCGGATGCTCCATGAACTGTTGTACTTGACCTGGCACCATGCTTGCCACCTTTGTTATCTTTGCAGTCCATGATGAGTCTTGTTCTGTATGTTGCTTGACTATGTCATTCAAGTCAACAAATTCCTCGGGTGAGCCAAATTCTAGGAGGTTGATGTCTTTCATCTCCCTATTAATATTTACCCATATCCTTTCGCAATTGACCCATTTTTCATGAATCTCCCGCTGAGGTTCCTGTGCCATTTTCACCCAGTATTCGGCTGCTTTCCAAATTTGATCTATGCTATTGTCCCTCAACACTGAAATGTCCTGCTCTTCGGCGTCTCGACCCTTTTGAACCGCGTTGATGTAATCGATCATTTCCACTGTTTGTTGAGCCTTCTCATACCACCTTTCCATGTTCTTCCAGGTCGTTAGCCATAAGGGTGTCTTATTGGAAGTCGACTATTCTTGTAGTGAAAAGGTGTCGTTCATTCGTGAATTTGTCATAGGCATCTTGGAATTCACTTCTTAGAAACATCGTGGCTTGTGTGGAGTCCTGATAGTATTTTTCCAAATGGCACAGATCCTCCAACTCCTTTAGCTCAGTGGCCAACTCCTCTTCATCTTTTCTTTCTCTATCCAAGGTGGCATCAGTGATAGCCATCCTTGTGCCTATAAGTCCATTGTCTTCATGTGTTTTGTGCTGATCAAATTTTCCTCTCTGGTGATGAGAATTGAACTATCCAACGTAAGCCTCCTCTTCTTAGTGGTTCTCTTCATGATGGCTTTTCTCTTTCAGTCATAAGAGATTGCTTGTATATCGGTGACCTCATCAACAGGTTCAAGGATTTGTTGTTCTCCCCAAGTTAGATTATTTCCCAAGATCTGGATTGTGCATATATGTTCTAGGTTGGGTTACTGAACCTCTTCCATATATCTCAATGGCTCAACTTATGTTTGTTTCTCATCAGTTGGTAAGGTATCGACCAAAACTGAGGAACCAAAGGCAGGTTCAATATTTACTTAGAAATCGGTTGTTGAAATGTCGATTTCTTATTGTGGAATTTCCTCTTTCTGGCCTCCCAGTCCTAGCTCATCCCTCGAGCTATCCATTGGGGTTCCTAACATGTCGGGTAGCTCAGTTTCCAAGGCGCTTTCGACCTAAGGCTCACTCTACGGAAGTCTCTGAACTAGAGCATCGGGACCCATGGAAGATGCTCTCTCAGGTTCTTTCTCCTCTATAATCGACACTGGAGTCACCAGGGACACCTTTGAAATATCCTCATCATCATAGATGGTTATCAAGTCAAACAAGGGATTTGGTACACTTTTTTTTCCTGATGTCCTCGCTATCTCAGGTTGGTTTGAAATTTCCCCTCATGATCTCATCAGTGGTGGTGGAACTTTAGGGTTTTTTGACCCGGTGATTTCTTCACGTTGCATCGGCTCTAGGCCACTTGGCTCTCCTCAGATTTTGATTGGGTCATCAGCGGGAATCCTTGTCATTTTTGTCAGATCAGGGTCATTTTGCAATTGATCAATGATTCTATGTGCCCCTTCTCTATGCCTCTGTGGTTTCTACCGCTCTGATTTTTTCCCTGGCTCTGAGAGCCTCTTGAGTCGACTTCCTATTGTCTCCACCTGTTCATCCATGCTCATGGCCTTGAACCTGGTCATATTTGGGTTGGCCATTCTTTGTACTACCTCGTCCTAGTATTAGGCACACTCTGTGAAAATTTCATCCTCAAACTTATCATGAGCATATGGCCAATAGGATGATACCTGTGAAGCATGTTGGAGGACCAGGCCTTTAGGGTCGTTCTTGCGGAATCGGCCTGTCGGGAACCTAAATTCAAGTTGGCTCAACCCTTCTTGTTTGGCTTGAGCAGTGTCCTTTACCAAATAAAACCCCACATGGAAATTGTAGGGTATGAAAACCCACTTCTTATCCTTGAATATGTGGCATTATAGCCATGTAGGATAGTCTGATAGCAGATTTCTCCCACAACGAGTTGGTCTGGGACGTGAGTGGGTTGGAGATGTGGTGCTCCAGTGGCCCCGAACACCCTGATATAGGTTGAGTGTTCGTCTAAATACCAGTGGCCTACCTTTCCTACCATTTTTTTGCTTATTGCGGATAATCTTGGGCATTCCTTTTTAAAAATAATAAAATGAATACGAGTGATGAATTCATCGCAGATGAGTGCGTAGGATGTTTTATAAATTTTCTCCCATATTATGCTGAAATAAACGTGGATTGGGAGCTCTGCAACATGCCATCTTAAATTCATGCCGACGAAGACATTTCTTGTGCAGATGACATTGAGAAGGTACGAGGCCATGTGGAAAGCAGGTTTTCCCCCTTCTTTTGGCGCCTGAGCCTGCTATATACATGTGCTCAATTGTTTGCAAATTATTTCTCCCCAATTAAATCTGCTCCCAAAGATCGCCATTGTGTATGCCAAGGGAATCCATGCTTCTGAAAACTTGGAGTAGTCCTTTTCTCCATATAGTCGGAAGATGAGATCCATCAAATAGATGTATGGCTCCCTAAAGTTAACCATCCCATACCAATCATTGCTCTTGTTGGTAAAATTCTTGTCCTCCTTCCACCATGAGGTCATTAGTCGATTGGTATCGTGGAATTCGTAGAACTTCGCCACGAAGTATGTGTTTAGTTGCTCCTCTGGGTATTTGAGGTTGTAGTATTTCTAGACTTCTGTCGGGAGGAAAAATCCGACACACCTGCCATTCTCACTATTGATTAAACATTTATGTGCATCTGTATGGTTGATTAGCCACCTCATAACCCCTATGCAAAGAAAAATCAAGGTTTTTCTTGCTACCATATGAAAATAAGACCATCGAATGTTTGGGAACACCTGGTCATTGAGCCCCCTTACATCTAGGTCATTTTGTGGGATATACTTCAGGTACTATTCTCAATTGATTCTATTGAAAAGGTCCCCCCACTATGGGAGCATTACTTTGGATTCGATGCCTGCCTCTATATCACCGAAGACCGGAGGTTGGACAAAATATTTCTTTGTTGAGGTTCTTATGACTAGTTCTGCCCTAGGAGTCTATTCCAATTGCCTCACCGCACCAGGAGAAGAACCTTCGCCTGTATTAGCTTCCTTTAGCTTGGGTTCTCTTGGCGAACATCTAGTGGTTGGATTTCTTAGTGTCATTTTACCTACAGTAAGAACATAGTTTAGTGAGTGTTCAAGAAAAAACGGATGTATATATAAATCACGACCTTCGAATTTAACAAAATTGAACACACACCTCTGCAGCTCGTTTAACCTGGTTTTGTTAATATGAGGATCAACACAGTCTTGAGACGCTCGCTTTGCTCCTTCAGATGCTCTGGAATTCAAAATTGTGTGTAGAATGAATTTGTTCAAAACCGTTCTAGAGATTTAAACAGGGATGAACTTACCTTGTCGCATCATCCATTCAATTCGGGTTATGACTGTAATTTCATTAAATATGCCGCCAGATCTTCAAAGATGTTTTAAAATTAAATTCATTGTGGGTTAACGGTGTGGGAATGGGTTGTAACGTGGCCTATCGGCATTTTTAAATTACGGTCGTTCAATCGGCGCACAAGGTAGCAACAAATGTAGGATGAAGCATTAACTAGTTTATTAAATGTCATAATCTGATCATATCTTATGCCAGAAACATCCCATCATTTCACTAGTGCAGTTGGTGAGTCAGGGGTCGGGATTCTGCTTCAAACACTTTTCGTTGATATCTTCTTGCAAAAGCATCGACGTCGATCGATCTTGCCGTACAGAGTTGACATGGCAAAGCTAACTAGGAGTTGTAACTAGGACCCAGGGAACCTTCATATGACTCGAGACAACACTAGGTCGTACAACACCCTTACGTGATAAAGACACGTGGCATTCAAGACCGGTAACTTCATTTGCTCATGTTAATTGGAATCGAGGCTTTCTTTAAGCTATATGTTCTAAAACCCGATCATGTCTTGCCGATGCCGAAAAGTATCGATCGACGATCGACGATAAACCTACCCAAGTGTTCTTGGATCAACTCTTGTGAAAACTCATGATGTTGAAATTGTATCGGGGATCGACGATTGGTGATATGTTTGTCGCAGAAAAAAATATTGTTCTAACCTTTCTATATTTCCCCGACC
Organism: Picea mariana; assembly: GCA_032191745.1. Taxonomy (NCBI): domain Eukaryota; kingdom Viridiplantae; phylum Streptophyta; class Pinopsida; order Pinales; family Pinaceae; genus Picea; species Picea mariana. The sequence continues at coordinate 90,840 of JASDQU010100136.1, read as the reverse complement.
CCGATAAAGTGCATCGGTCATCGGCTATCAATGATTACTTTACATCCTTTGTCAATGTCTATCCTTCCCATATTTTTTCGATGTCGAAGGGAATCAGCTATCTCTTGAAACTTCGTGTGAATAACTTACGCAAACCAACTCCACCTTCTGCTGATGTCAATGGGGATTGACGCTTGGTGACTATTGTAACTGTGTGGTCCCTTTACCTGCTTGAAATTTTTTGACGTTGAACCTAAGCACGTTAGGTCCAATGTTAGCTGTCGATTCTTAATTCGGGTGTCAAGTTCTTTTAGACATGAGGTTTCACAAGTTCAAAAAAACATGACTTTATGATAAGATTCAAGAAAACAAAACAAAGATAAACCATTCCCCAAAGTGAAATCGATTTAGACAGTAAAGAAAACAAGTGGTACCAAAAAAGTGATAAAATTTCATAAGGCTTTTAGGGTGTGTTGAGCGCTCAACAAATGGATACTTACTGGGTGAAAGTAGAATCTCTATTACTTCCTCGGGCTTAGCTAATGCAGAAGTTGGTTAAGAACTTAATTGGTTTTCTTTTTTATCAGAGTCTCTTCTATCCTTGTGTTTGAAATTCCCCCGATTCATGAATCTAGGCCTACCTGTGGGGTTTCAACCTTTATTCCACCTTTGTTCCCTTTAACCATGACCCATGCCCCCTTTTGACAATAGTCAAGTAAATCATTCACTGGAACCAGGCCCTCTAGTTATCATTATTCACTTGTTGTGGTTTTGCTCCACTGTCAGTGAGTGTCCATTGCCCCGTCGAAGTCACCCTAACGTCACAGACCTTGCTCTGTTTCCAGGGAGCATCCATAGCCTCGACAGATTTATCTGCATACCCTCTCCTACTTCATTCTCATTTGATATAATTGATTTAATTTTGGCAGAGATGCCCTGAATGAGTGGGAGAGGAAGACATTTGTTATCTACAAGATGAGATGGTTGAGGTAAAAAAAATTCAAGCTCTGTCTTGAGGTACATGTGATCATTTCCAACTTACCATATTTCCCTTTAGGTTTTACCAGACCACCAGGCAGACACTCAATCGCTTTCCAAGGTTGTTTATTTACAAAGGTTAGATACATAACTCATTTAAGACAACAACAGTTCACCCAACATTTCTTTTGTTGCATGTAAGTATGAGTCAGGAACAGAGTTTGCTACACCATACTGATTAAGGTCAACCAATGCCTTGCGGAACACAACTTTATTGCACAAACATACTACACAAAATAAAAACAGAAATAAAGGACTCCGCAATCAGCCTACCTAACACCTACAAAATAAAATAACATGAAAACACACACATTTTTTTTTAACAGAAAAATTATTTTAGGGCTTGGCCATTCACCGGAAGGGCGTCAAGTTCATCCCTCATATTTTGCAACCGATACATGCCTGCCCCAATTTTATCGGCTACCTGCAAAGGCCCGAGCCATAGATTATGAAAGTTTGAATGTTTTCCCTTTAGTTCATTTTCTCTATTCCATTTCAGGACTAAGTCTCCTACTTCAAAATTGTTCTCTCTGGCCTTATGCTTGTCAAACTACCTTTTAAATATTTTTTGATGAGCGATGAACTTTGATTTTTCTTTCTCACTTTCTTCTTCTAGCATGAGGAGGATATCAATTCTCTCTTGAATAACCGATGAGGGTTGTCCTCTAGAACCCTGAGCAAGCTTAAGAGACAGAAGATATAGCCCGTTCGAGAGAATGGCTTCTTGTCTGTATACCAAAAAGTATGGGGAGTTCCCTATAACTTCCTTGGGTGTTACTCTATCATACCATAAGGCATTATGAAGTGAACTATGTCAATTCCTTTGATTGTCTGCAATTGTTTTCTTCAATATCCTCACTAGGTTCTTATTGGTTGATTCTGCCACTCCATTCCCCTGTGGATAGTAGTTTGCAGAGTATCTGATTATGATTCCTTTGTCTAGAGAAAACTCTATTAATAGGGTGGAAGAAAAGTAATCAGCATTATCAAAAACAAGAACGGAAGGCATACCAAACCTTGTGATCAGTTGTTGCTCTATGAATTGAATTACCACCTTTTCATTTACACGAGTCAGAGGGATGGCCTCTATCCATTTCGTGAAATAGTCCGTAGCAGTGAGTATGTATTTATTTTATTTTGAATAAATCAGTGTAGTTTCTCCTATGACATATAACCCTCATTGCTCGAATGGTCTAGATATGGCCAAAGGTTGCAGTGGGAAAAAATTTCTATTTTCCCTCCCCGCGCTCATTTGACAAGTTTTACAGTTTCTAGTGTATGTGTGAGCATCTCTAAACAGAGTAGGCCAATAATAGTCGGCTCTCAATATCTTGTGAGATGTGATATCCCCTACAAAGTGTCTTCCTACAGGACCATCATGGAGCTCCTTCAGAACCTTGTATGTGTCTTCACATTCGAGACATATTAAAAGTACCCCATCATAATTTACACAAAAGAACATTGAATTAATGAGGCGATATTGTGTCGATTTTAGTCTGAGACCTCTCCTTTCCTTAGGGTTTAGGTTTTCTGGGAGGGCCCCATGATGCAGGAGATAAGTTATTTTCCCATACCAAGACTCCTGCCCTAGGGGAACATATAAATCTTCACTACACCATAACGCCAATTCATTCTCCCACCCGGATTCTTCATTTACTCAGTCTTGGGCTTTAGGGGCCAGTTTACATAATCCTTGTCCCTTAACCAGTTTGGCAGGTTTTATATCTAGATCAAATTCTTGGACAACTTCCATCCATTTTCTTCTTCTTTCCCCCATCTCATGTTGAGTGAATAGGGATCAGACTACAGGATGAGGCACAAAGACTTTGGTGTAGTTTTTGAGGATGTAATATCTGAAATGTTTTACTTCCTTGTACACTGCATAAGCATGTTTGTCTATAGCAGGGTAATTTAGTTCGGCCCCTTGGAGATTAGTGCTCATAAATGAGACCAACGCCTCATTGTTGTCATCATCCTTTTGATTCAATATTGCAGCTAACGATTGGTCGGAGGCAAAAGTATAGAGGAAAAAATATTTGCTAAAGTCAGGACTTCGCAACACTAGAGCTTGAGATATTGCAGTCTTAATATTGATGAAAGAACTTTTTCGTTCATTATCCCACTTAAATTAAGCATCTTTGCAGATCATTTTGTATAATGGTTTGATAGTTTCAGCGAAATTGGGGGTGAACTTCCTCACAAAATTGATTTCCCCAAAGAATGATTGCATATCCTTTTTGTTGTGGGGTAAGGGAAGTTGAAATATTGCCTTAATGCGTTCTGGGTCTATGTGAATTCCTACTTGAGATATAATATGACCTAGTAATTTCCCTTCCTCGACACCAAAGATAGTTTTCTTAGGGTTTAAAGATATACCGTATTTTCTACACCTTTCGAAAATCTAGGTTAGATGTTGGATGTGATCTTCTCTATTATTTGAATACACGGTCACGTCGTTCAAATAAACTACTACGCATTTGTTGATTAGTCCCCGAAAATCCACGTCCATGGCCCTCTGGAAGGTTTCCCTTGCATTAATTAACCTAAAGGGCATGTGTTTATAAGAAAAGGTTCCCCACTTGGTTCGGAAGGTAGTTTTCAATCGGTCTTCCTCTGAAACTAGAACTTGGTTGTAACCTGGAAAACCGTCTAGCAGGGAGAAAATTTCAGAACCAGACATGGTTTGCAAGAGTTGTTCCATCGATGGGACTGGGTAGTTGTCCTTTTCTAATGCTCTGTTGAGGTTTCTGAAATCCACACACAAGCAGATCTCCCCTGAATTTTTCCTGACAGGAACCAAATTTGCTACCTAGGAAGAGTGTCTAACTTGAAAGATAATTTTAGCATCTAGTAATTTCTTTAACTCTTGACACATGAGGGGTTCCAGAGATAGGTAGTACTTCCGGAGCTTCTCTTGGAAGGGTTTTACTTCAGGTTTTAACGTGATTGTGTGTTGAATGATGTGGGTGTCATAAGTCTTCAGATCTCGATAGGAACACGCAAAAACATCTTGATATTCTCTGAAAAGTTTGAGATAGGATTTCCTTTCTTCTTTAGAAACTGTCTTGCCAAGATTTGTATTCTTATGGTTCTCCGGGGTTCCTAGGTGTATAGTCTCGTGCATGGGACAGGAGCTCCTTGTCTTTGTGTTTGTTGAACCTTTAAATCTTTCCCTTAAGTCAAAGAGGTTCTCCAAATTGGCTACTCCTTTCGGTATCATGTGAAACCTTGGTTTATTTGTTGAGTGATCTGTTTCACTTGTTTGTTCATGGGCATCGGTGTCTACTAGTTTCTCTTGGAACATTTCATCATGAATAGCCAAGTCTTTAAAATTTTCCTGATTGGTTAAAATTTTTATGATATGTTCATCTCCTTCAAATACCTTCCAATTATAAATATTGTTGGGAACTGATGGTTTGTAGAGTAGTTCCACAATGAAGCGGGAGGCTTCATAGTCTTCTAAAGGGGATAGCCTCAAGGCAGCAGTGGCCAAACAACCAGCAAGAGTATTCTTTGTTCTGGGGATCGTTGTAATGTTGAAGGCTTCAAAATGTCATATTAGTATGTGCACTTCCTATTGATAATTCCTTAGGTGGGGAGAGTTGCATTGTATAGTGTTCTTTACTTACCTAACGATAATTTCAGAGTCTCCAAAACATTTTAGTTCTTTGGCATTTAAGTCTATGGCTTTCATTAGTCCTTGCACTAAAGCTTCATACTTGGCAGTGTTATTAGTGCATTCAAATTCTAGTCTGAAGGACAGGAAATTTTGTTTCCACTTCGGATCAATGAGGATACATCCCGCTCCTCACCCCTCTTGCAACTTAGACCCATAAAAGTACAAGGTCCAAAATTGTGAGCGAAAATCATCAGCTTCTCCTTTCCTACTAACTTCTTCCTCTCGACCTATTTTCTCTGTAGTTTCCAACAAAGGTTCTTGACAGAAGAGGGTTACTTCTGCCGTCGTCAATATATTTTCTTGAAAAGTCATTTCAGAGTTTCGAGTAAGAGGCAGATTAGATGAGAGGGGAGAAATTACCGAAATCGAAATCGCAAAAGTAGTTTCCTAGCATGGGGAAATCTGTTGGCAAGGGTTCGTTGAGGGATTCTAAATCGGTGACAGTATGTTTGAGATACATTTCCCTATCGATCATAATCATGTTTGCTTGTCCCTTTAATGGAAACCAAAGGTGAGCCCAGTCCGTGCTAAAGTATCCATTCGACTTCTCGGACCAATCCAGACTAAGTACAAGTCCATAAGTTTTTGGTATATCTACTACAATGATGTCAATTACTTGAACAAATTTTGGGTGTGTAGCCATCCTGATCATCACATCCTTGAGTTCTCCAATAAATTTCACCTGGGTTTTGTCCAGTTGTATCACATGTTAATCACTTTTGAGAGGGACTGTGTTTAATTTCTTGCAGGTAGATAATGGCATAGCATTAGAGGATTCCCCTAAGTCAACTAAACAAGTATGGAGGTTTATGTTGAAGAATTCAAACATCAAGAGGAAATGTGGGACAAAAGGATTTCCTTTTTTCTCTACAAATCAAGCGTTCACATTTGGTTTATTTTTTAGATCTGTGGGGAATGAATTTTCCCCTTGGTCAGTGCTTGTTACAAGAGTTTCTACTGACTTCAAGGATTGTAACAGAAAATCCTTTTTCTGGGGAATCCTACACATGTCCATGATCAATACATTTTCCTTCAATCTTTTTAGATCTTCTACTATGTTGTAGTCTAACTTGGGTGATTCTCATGTATGGATGTTTATAGGATTTCTTTGGGAGACAAAAGGTGCCTTTGGGTGACAGCATGTTTGTTTTCCTCTCGAAGTTTGGGAAATGGTAAGGTCATTTGAGACCGATTGGCCCCTACTTCGTGTTTTCATAGCCAAGCCCTCAATGGGTAGTTCTTGAACCTCAAATATATCATCAGAAGGCATTGGCAGGTCAGAATCCCACAGCAACATGGTTGTTTCTTTCGGCGGGTCAACTTCTTCTTGATTGGAAATATTCACAGTTGAGTCGCTTGATTGTTTGTTAAGGGAAACTTTGTATAGGAATCGATTGGCCATCAAATTTATGGCGTGCACCCATTATGGAAAGTCTCTTTTGAAATGTTTCTATTGATGATAGATATAGAAAGAGTCGGATGCTACATTTCCCAGGTCAATGTTTAAGTTGGTTGGGGGAGTTTCAATTGCTTTGAACAGTGGGTTTCTTTTTAAAAAGTGTTTATAAGGCCTTTGGCCTTGGTTTCCTTCCCCTGCACCTCTTTTCATGTCTACAATTTCATTTGACAATTTCTTTATCATCCGTTGTAGGTCTTATGTGTCTCCACTTCCCTTTTCGGGACCTTGTTTTGTTTGTTTCCCTGGGGGCTAGTCAACAAGAGTCCTCTCCTGGGTGGAGGTTGCGCTTCCTTCTTAACTAGTGAAACTTGGCCCTCTTTACATCCCTTCATTTGGAATTCAATTGTTTTGGCTTCCTTGAAATTTTCAGCTAGGGTATGCTTGGAAACCCTTTTTACAAACATGGAAATAGAAGCAGGGAGAGCGTTAGCATATACTTCAATCTGCAACTCCTGAGTGGGTTTAGCTTTGGGTTGAAATTTGTTCAGGATTCTGGTAAATCATTGATTGAAGTATTTAACCTTTTATTTTGAATTCATGGTGGCGGCGAATAGTTCAACCATTAACGCTCCTGTAGTGGTTTCTTCTGCAAATTTGTCTAAAAAATATTTTTGACACTTCATCCAACTAGTTATGGACCCTACATGCAAGTTAAAATACCACGTTGAGGCTGAATTCTCAAATTTATAGGAAAAAAGTCTACATAATACGTCCTCATGTTGGACATTCATCAGTCTAATAGCTAGTATGAACTTTTTAATGTGGTCTTCAGGCAATATGGAGGTTTCAAGGTCGAACTTGGGAAGTAAATTTTCTGGATGTTTAGGGAGGTTATGCACCCATCCGAGGATTTCCAAATCATCTCTAGCCAACCATGGTTGATTATTTTGAGGCGGTTTTTCCCTCTCTTCATTGTGATCATTGTTATCCTCCATGTCATCTGAAACCGAAGCTGGGCGATCTAAGTTAAACCCTTCCTATTCAAATTTGAAATTGTCGAGCTTAGAGTAGTTACTAGCTAGTGTTTCGGGGATGAGATTAAGGGTATGTTAGATCTCGGTGAGGACAGAATCTATCAGGCCTTCTACTGTGTGAAAAAAAACCTGGTCGGGGGTGTCGACCACCGGTATGCTTACTTTTTTTCTACGAGGAAGTAACAGAGCTAAGGGTAATGATCCAATTTGTCGAGCGTAAGCTCTTGTGATTCTTCTGAACTGGTTCAACTCCTCGTGAGGAAGAGCGTAAGGTATTTCAGGGAATAGATGTTCTTCCTCTTGTTGGGGTGATTTACTTGCTTCAGGCATACTCAGTGTATGTGGGTTGCCTTGAGAATGACTAGCCATGCATGTGGGTTGTTTTGAATCTATATGATGTGTGAAATATTATATTAGAAGTACTGTTAGCCATTCATGGTGGAATGGTTCTCTAGATCTTTCGATTTGACCGATTTATTGATGAGCTTTATGTAGTGATTGACAGGATATCTTCTTATGGAAATTCCTCCTTCAGTTTAAACATTCTATTTTGTATTTTTTCCTATTAGATGGGTTTGATTAGAAGATGTGTGTTGGTATAAACCAGCTGGTAAAAGAGGGTTTCTTAACTACTGAAGAAGGTTGAGCTTAGGATAACACTTGTTCTCAAGCATGCAAACAAAGAATTTTCACACATGTGACAAGCCTAGTACTAATACATTAACTTGTTGGTATTTCAATTATTCACTAAGATACGATTATCGAAAGAAAACATACATGTAATAGAATTATGGCAAGAAAAATACTTTCCTTAGCTCTAGCATTAATCACACATTAACACAACGATTTGCTTTGATCATTAGAGACAACAACTACAAAAATATTGAAACAACTAACTTATCAATAGATTCAGAAACTCTTACTCATTACAGCATTCATTCATGAAATAAAGTGACAAGTAATTCCTCCTCAAATCAAATCACACATGCCTTTGATGAAAAACAAAAGTTTGTCTATGGTCCTAAACATGACTTCTCAATTAAGATAGTTTGGAAATAGTTCTTTACAATTCCAAAAATAATGGTCTTTTCAAAAACCATCGACCTTTACTAAAAGGTCAATCCTCTTATTTATAATGAATCATTAACTAAAAATAGTTATCAAAAGTGCAAGCTAAGTAAAAAAAAACATCACCACATGGCACTTCCATCTCTTTGTATTCTAAGAATCATCAAATAGTTTCACTAAAGTGGATGACTCTTCTCATACTCTAACCATTTGACGAAGAGTTCCTTGCATGTGTTGGCATACGAGAATCTATGTTGGTCCATCAGGGCCGAAAGTATTTCTTTTACTTCTATTTCCCATGCATGATACTTAACTATTTTGACACTTAACTACTGCAATATGGCTTGAGCCTTGATCATATGCTCTATGAACTGCTATACTTAACCTGGCGCCATGCTCGCCACCTTTGTTATCTCTGCAATCCATGTTGAGTCTTGTTCTTCATGTTTCTTGACTATGTCATGCAAGTCGACAAAATCCTCGAGTGAGTCGAATTCTAGGAGGCCGATGTATTTTATCTCCTAATTAATCTTTACCCATATCCTTTCACAATTGGCCCATTTTTCCTGAATCTCCCGCTGAGGTTCCTGGGCCATTTTCACCCAGTATTTGGTCGCTTTCCTGATCCGATCTATGTTGTTGTCCCTCAGCACCTGAATGTCATGCTCTTTGGTGTCTTGACCCTTTTGTACCGCGTTGATGTAATCGATCCTTTCCACTGCTTGGTGAGCCTTCTCATACCACCTTTCCACGTCCTTGCAAGTTGCTAGCGCCATAAGGGTGTCTTCTTGGAAGTTGGTTATTCTTGCAATTCAAAGGTGTCGTTCATTCGTGAATTTGTCATAGGTGTCTTGGAACTCACGTCTCTGAAACAATGTGGCTTGTGTGGAGTCCTGATAGTATTTTTCCAAATGGCGCAGATGCTCCAACTCCTTTAGTGCAGCAGGCATCTCCTCTTCATCTTTTCTGATCTATCCAAGGTGGCATATGTGATATCCATCCCTGCGCCAATAAGTTCGGATGTCTTGGTGTGTTCTATGCTGATCAATTTTTCCTCTGTGGTGATGAGAGTTGAACTATCCAACGTAAGCCTCCTCTTCTTAGTGGTTCTCTTCATGATGTCTTTTCTCTTTCAATCATACGTGATTTCTTGTATATTGGCGACCTCATCAACAGGTTCGGGGATTTGTTGTTCTCCCCAAGTTATAGTATTTCTCAAGCTCCTGACTGTGTATATCTATTCTAGGATGGGTTCCTAAACCTCTTCCATATGTCCCGATGGCTCAAATTTCGCTTTTTTCTCATCGGTTGGTAAGGTATCGGCCAAAGCTGAGGAACCAGGGGCAGTTTCAATATTTACTTGGAAATCAAATGTTGAAATTCAAATTTCTTGTTGTCGAATTTCCTCTTTCTAGCCGCCCAGTCCTAGCTCATCCCTATATTTGTCCATTGGGGTTGTCGGCACATCGAGTAGCTCAGTGTCCAAGGCGCTTTTGACCTCATTCTCACTTTTTGGAAGGCTCTAAACTAGAGCATCGGGACCCGAGGAAGATGCTCTCTCAAGTTCTTTCTCCTCTGCAATCTACACTAGAGTCAGTAGGGACACCTCTAAACTCTCTTCATCATCATAGATGGTTATCAAGTCAAACAAGGGATTTCGTACACTTTTTCTTTTCGATGTCCTCACTATCTCAGGCTGGGTTGAAATTTTCCCTGGTGATTTGATCTGTGGTGGTGGAACTTCAGGGTTTTCTAACCCAGTGATTTCTTCAAGTTCCATCAGCTCTAGGCCACTTGGCTCTCCTCAGATTTCAATTGATTCATCCATGGGAATCCTCGTCATTTCTATCAGATCAAGTTTGTTTTGCAATTGATTAATGATTTTTTGTTCCCCTTACAGCAAGAGTAATCCCCTTCTTTGTTCCTCTGTGGTTTCTACCGCTCTGATTTATTCCCTGAATCTGAGGACCTCTTGAGCCGACTGCTCTATTGTCTCCACTTGTTCATCCATGCTCATGGCCTTGAACCTGGTCATATTTGGGTTGGTCATTCTTTGTACTACTTCATACCAGTCCTGGGCGCACTCTGTGAAAACTTTTTCCTCAAACTTATAATGAGTGTATGGCCAACAGGATGATACCTATGAACAATGTTGGAGGACCATGCCTTTAGGGTCATTATTGTGGAATTGGCCTGTCGGGAACCTGAATTCAAGTTGTCTCAGCCCTTGTTGTTTGGCTTGATCGGTGTCCTTTACCAGATAAAACCCCACATGGAAACCGTAGGGTATGAAAGTCAGCTTCTTGTCCTTGACTAATGTGGTGTTATAGCCCTGCAGGATAGTCTGATAGAAAATTTATCCCACAATGAGCCAGTCTAGGATGTGAGAGGGTAGGAGATGTGGTGCTATGGTGGCCCCGAACACCCTGATATAGGTTGAGCATTCATCTAAATACCAGTGGCCTAACGTTGCTACCATTTTCTTTGTTGTTGCGGATAATCTTGGGAATTCCTTTTTAAAAATAATAAAATGGATAAGAGTGATGATTCATCACAGATGAGTGTGTAGGATTTTTTATACCTGTTCCCCCATAGTATGTTGAAATAAACATGGACCAGGAGCTCCGCAACATGCCAACTTAAATTCATATCGGTGAAGACATTTCTCGCGCAGATGACATCGAGCAGGTACGAGGCCATTTGGAAAGCGGGTGTTTCCCCTTCTTTCGGCGCCTAATCTTGTTGTATACAGGGTCTCAATTGTTTTGAAATTATTGCTCCCCAATTGAATTTACTCCCGGAGATCACCACTGTTTACACCAAGGGCATCCATGCTTCTAAAAACTTGGAGCAGTCCTTTTCTCCATATAGTCGGCAGATGAGAGCCATCAAATAGATGTATGAATCCCTCAAGTTAACCGTCCCATACCATCCATTGCTCCAGTTGGTAAAATTCTTGTCCTACTTCCACCATGAGTCCATCAGCCAGATAGTGTCATGGAATTTGTATAAATTCACCATGAAGTTTGTGTTTAGTCACTCCTCTGGGTCTCTGAGATTGCAGTATTTTTGTACTTTTGTCGGGAGGAAAACTTAGACACACTCGCCATTCTCATCATTGATTAAACATTTATGTGTGTCTATAAGGTCGATTAGCCACTTCAGAACCTCTATGCAAGGAAAAATTGGGGTTTTGTTGGCTACCATATGCAAATAAGACCGTCGAATGTTTTGGAACACATGGTCATTGAGCGCCCTTACGTCCGGGTCGTTGTGTGGGATATTCTTCAGCTACTCTTCTCGGTTGATTCTATTGAAAAGGTCCCCCCACTTTGGGAGCATTAATTTGGATCTAGTGTCTGCCTATGTATCACCAAAGACTGGAGGCTGGACAAAAGATTTCTTTGTTGAGGTTCTTATGATTGGTTCTACCCTGGGAGTGTATTCCAGCTGCCTTTCCACACCAGGAGAAGAAACTTTGCCTATCTCAGCTTCCTTTATCTTGGGTGCTCTTGGTGAACGTCAAGTAGTTGGCTTTCTCAACGGAATTTTACTTGCAGTAAGAACATAGTTTAGAGACTATGCAATAAAAATTGAATGCATATATAAATCATGACCACCGAATTTGAAAAACTTGAACACATACCTCTATAGCTTGTTTAACCTAGTTTTGTTAATCTGAGGATCAACACAATCTCGAAACGCTTGCTTTACTCCTTCGGATGCTCTAGAATTCAAACTTGTGCGCATAATTAATTTGTTCAAAACCGTTCTAGAGATTTAAACAAGGATGAACTTACCTTGTCGCATCAGCCATTCAATTCGAGTTATGAGTGTAATTTCATTAAATCTTCTACCAGATCTTCAAAGATGTTTTAAAATTAAATTCATCACGGGTTTATAGCGTGAGCGTGGGTTGTAACGTGGCCTATCGATGGTTTCAAATTGCAGTTGTTCAATCAATGCACGAGGTAGAAACAAACGCGGGATGAAGCATTAACTAGTTTATTAAATGTCAGAATCCAATCGTATCTTATGCCGGAAACATCCCATCGTTTCGCTAGTCCAGTTGGTGAGTCGGGGGTTGAGATTCTGATTCAAACACTTTTCGTTGATATCTTCTTGCAAAAGCTCTAACGTCAATCGATCTTGTTGTACAGAGATGATGTGGCAAAGTTGACTAGGAGGTGTGACTAGGACCCAGGGAACCTTAATATGACTCAGGACGAAACTAGGTCATACAACACCCTTACGTGATAAAGACACATGGCATTTGAGACCGGTGACTTCATTTGCTCGTGTTAATCAAAATCAGAGATTTCTTTAAACTATACGTTCTAAAACCCAATCATGTCTTGTCGATGCCGAAAAGTATCGAGGATTGGAGATCGACGATAAACCTACCCAAGTGTTCTTGGATCGACTCTTGCAAAAATTCCCGATGCCGAAAGTGTATCGGGTATCGACGATCGGTGATATGTTTTTCGTAGACAAAACGATTGTTCTAACCTTTCTAGATTTCCTTGACCCCGATAAAGTGCATCGGTCATCGATTATCGGTGATTTCTTTACATCCTTTGTCAATGTCTATCCTTCACGTATTTTGCCAATGTTAAAGGGGATTGGCTATCTCTTGAAACTTCGTGTGAATAACTTACGCAAACCAACTCCACCTTATGTCGATGTCAATGGGGATCGGCGCTTAACAACTATTGTAACTATGTGGTCCCTTTACCTGCTTGAAATTTTTCGACGCTGAACCTAAGTGCGTTAAGTGCAATGTTAGTTGTTGATTCTTAATTCAGGTGTCAAGTTCTTTTAGACATGAGGTTTCACAAGTTTAAACAAACCTGACTTGATAATAAGAGTCATGAAAACAAAACAAATATAAACCATTCCCCGAAGTGAAATCGATTTAGACAATAAATAAAACAAGTGGTACCCAAAAAGTGACAAAATTTCATAATGCTTTTAGGATGTGTTGAGTGCTCAACACGTCCTAAAAAACCCATGGGGCACTTGGATTATACATTTTTAACCACTGAAATCTGCAGATCCAACAATTTATCACTGAATTTTGGACAAAAGTAACCAGATAATATTCTAGGAAAAGATCGAAAACGTAGAATGTTTAGACTGCGACTTAAATGGCCATTATCCTATCTTTTAATGGTGGTCCATAATTACCTATATAATAAAATAATTGCCATAAAAAACCAAAAATAATGTAGTGTAGTTTCAAGATTTGAGTGCCAACAATTTGTGATTTTGTAAAATTATAATGGTAAACTGAGGTAAGAGACTTAAAGAAACCACCAAAACCACCTACTGAGAGGGGAAAGGAATAGAGACAAACCCTTCAATATATGGTCATAGTTTGCAAATTCGGATGATGGTATGGTATGCTTTTTGAATTCTTGAATTGTTTAGTCTGATAAGTATTTTGTTTTCATTTTTAATAGTAAAGTTGTTAATTTATTTTCATGTAGGATTAAGAAGTTATACATCTCATTCATATTCATATTAATTTATTACCTTTTTTTTTCAATACACTAATAATATTAATAAAAATAATTTTTTATAAAAATTTAACATTAAAATTAACATTTAAAAAAATAAATTATAACTGAAATTAACCCATATTAATTTATTTATTAGATATCCTAATTTATTAATTGAGTATATTAATATATTAATCAAATTTTAATTAACTGTTAAACACAATTAATTAATTGATTATCTTTATTTATTGATGATGATGATGATTACCTTCGGTATCATCTAAATGTATGTTGTTAATGGGAGGTTGCACATGTAAATAAATAGAACATAAGACATGACACAAGAACTTGGTGGAAAGTGTCTTAAGCCATATTCTTCTATTCTATTGCAATATTCATTCCAATGATACAATTTTTTAGTACATGAATGAAACCACTTCATAAACTAGATTTGCTCACATTGACACCTCACAAGAGGTAAGACAAGGAGGAGGAAAAATAGGGTCTAATACACACTTATGATAAAAATTGTATCCTATAATGTGAAACACATAAAGGAGGTGTAGGAATTCATGATTGTATATGGAGGCACCGGATAACAATTCTCCCCTCAATTATAAATCTAAACAATAATACTATCATGGTACTAAGAACTAGTATCATCTCCAAGTCTTCATTTTAAAACTCTTGTACTAAGCCTTGATAAAGAATTGCCTGAAAAACTTCCAAATCTAAATGTTGAAAACTCATATAATTTGGAAAATCCCACTTTGTAAACATGTGAACCAAAACACATGTAATTTGTTCACTGATGTGAACTCCAATATCTAATGAGAGTGAATCAGATGCAAGTTTGACACATCCCTCAAAATGCTTGACAACTCAATCAAATGCCAAGCAACAATGTGAATGGATCTAGTTGTCCTCTACTAGGTCAAATGATCATCCAAGTGAACAAAATGGCCATTATACTGCTCTAAAAAATGACCCAAAAATAGTGTCAATCAACATTCCAATCATCAATTTGAATTTCTGTGTATGATTCAACTGAATCATAATTCTTCCAAATAACTACTAAGTAGTAAACTAGGTGTCATGCTGGACCTACTCAAATCCTGAATCAATCATCATGTTGAGATCAAACTCAAATAATCGATTGATGTCACAGAAAACATGAAAAGTGGCAGAAACCTAAAAATTACCCAATTGGAAATTTATCACAAGTGATGAAATCTTTGCAATGCTCTTGTTTTTGTTGTTGTTTCCCATTTGACATTTTTTTTGTCCAAGTCTTCCATTTACAGATTGTTGTTTCCCATTTGACAAATTTTTTTTTTGTTGTTGAAACTTGAAGTATGACAATCATCATATGTATTCATCCCTTTGTCAGTTAAAAGGTGAGACATCATGCTTTTTCCTGTGGGTTACCATTAACCAATTCATCATTGTATTTGGTGGTTTTGGTTGACCATTAACAATTTTCATTTCATTTGATGGTTTTAGTTTACCAGTAACTATTTTCACTTCATTTTATGGCTTTAGTTTACCAATAATTGTTTTCACTCATTAGTGTACTCCCCCCCTTAAGTTGTAAGAGAGTTTCATCAATGTACTCCCCCATTTGAAGTGAAAGAGAGTACCGTTATTATTTCATTTGTGTACATCCTCCCTTTAAGGTGCAAGGGGAGAAAATTGAATAGTTATTTTCTATAAGATGTGTCTTTACTTCAAAGAGAATTTTGTGGTAATACTGATAGACAATTGTTTGGTTTTTTATGACCATTTCCAATGATTGATCCACCCGTAGTGAATATTTAATCTTGTAGGTTTATTTAGTGTGGAGCATTTGTATGATAAATGATTATGCTTTCCACAATGCTAAAAAGGATGGATATCAAAACATTGATCATCCATATGACCAACTCAATTACAATGTTGGCACTTAGTATTCTAATGTTGAACTGGAATAGGTGAAGTTGAAACTGCTTGAATAAATCTTACACTATTGAATTGAATTCGTCTAGAATAATATGGAATATGAAAGGTTGCTTCCTTATCATATCCAATCCATGTCATGTTTTTGTTGTCTCTGATTTCTTCCCAAGGTCCTATAATGGAATTGGAAAGAGTGTGTTGATCCTATTCATGAATAGATTCATCATCATCTGAAATTGCATCTCCATTTGTTTCACTGAGTTGATCATGTGTTGTCTTTTGATTCAAATCATTATCAAATTCAAAAAGTGGGTTGTTATGAACAAGGACAATGAAGGTATTTTAGCTAGAGTTCATCATGAAGAAGTTGTGACTGAGTTTGAAGAAGTTTAACGTTGGTTTGTGAAACTTGCAAACAAGCTAGAACTGATTTATGAGTTTCTTTGTTGATTGAGATTTTGTTATCAACAATAGTTAGTATTAGAGTGTTTAGTAACTCTAACAATTCCATCCTCTGAGCCATTTTAAAATATTGAATGAGGCTTCCTTATGCAGGTACGTCTGGATTACAATTGACTTGACAACAAATAAGGCTTCTTGAAACTCCACCCTGTATACAATTCAATTACTCATCCAATTCATTGTAGACTCAGAAATTGGAGGGTGTGGAGTTCAATCGAGAATGCACCCGACAAGTACAATTCAACTTGATTTATTCTATTCCATTATAATATTCATTCCAATGATGCAATTTTATAGTATATAAATGAAACCACCTCATAAACTAGATTTGCTCTAACATCAACACCTCATCAAGAGATAATACAAGGAGGAAAAATGTGATCTAATAAACACTTAGGATAAAAAATATATGGGTATGTGCAAGCTAATGATGGTCTCTCATGACGCGTTAATGGCAATGCAAACCTGGAAAAACAATAATATGTTAACTTGGAGGGATTATTCAAGGTAGTTTTACGATGAATTTGAATATGGTGTACAAATATGAAACGTAGGAAATTTAATTAGATTTCTGAATATACAACTTTTATTCATAGACATTGTGAATAAATATGTCAAATTTGATTGTTTCTAATAGTGGTATCTTATTTTTCCAACAAAAAATAAGGTATATGTTTTTGTTCATGCAAGTGTTTAGTACCTTAACGATGGAATTTCATTCCAAAACTTGTATACTTGTAGAGAAACTATTTTTCTTGTGTCGTGTATTTTTTGGAAATTTTTATATTAATTTAATATATTTTTTAAAAATTATCAAAGTCAACATATGCCTGAAATTACAACGTCTTTTGTTCGTGTAGGCTAAGAGGGTCTTAACATGATCAATTTTATTTATTTTTAATTAATTTTTTATATCGTAGGTATCGGTCACCTCTAGTTCCACATATAACTCATTTGAGAAATGGTTAAGCTGAGAAAACGTTATAGTAGAAATAAGAGAGATATGTGTTCTAGGATTTTGATATATGTGAAGACAAAAATAGATTAAAAATAGTAAACAATATTAAATTTTATTTTAAATTATATATTTGAAATCTACATAGTTGACTTATCTATGTCTATAGTTTCATCAACAAACTAAATTGTTTATCCTGTAGAAAAACAATGTCAAAGACATAGATATAGAGGGGGATTCACAAAATGGAGGTTTTTATCAAATGTAGACCAAACCACTAGGTTTTTCATCCCGAACCTAAATCTGACCCAACCAAGTCAGCATACACCTTGTCAATTCTACCCAAACAAAATTGAATTCAAAAGAATGCATGTGTGTTCTTAGGAGCGTGCACACGTTCTAGGAAAGTCATTCCTACGCCCTTCCCTCTCTCTCTCTCTC
>JASDQU010100136.1:19721-44780 GCA_032191745.1 Picea mariana | reverse complement strand
CTCTTGGAGGCTAATAGCCTAATATAAATTATATTCTTGAGCCGACAAGGCTTCTAGGGTTATTAGCCAATTCATTAGGGTTTCTCTTGCTTCCCGGAGTCTTCTATTCTCGTCAGGTTCACATGTAGAGGTAAATACCTCCCGCAACTACCATAATATTAACATTGCCTTCACTTACCTTACCTTTCCTTACCTTTCCTTGCCTTTCCTTGCCTTACCTTACCATGCATTTCCTTCACTTTCCTTACCTTGCCTTACCTTTCCTTGCCTTCAACTACCTTACCTTTACATGTCTTTCCTTCACTTTCCTTACCTTTCCTTCACTTGTCTTGCCTTGCCATACCTTACCTTGCCTTCTCGTGCCTTTCCATACCATGCCTTGTCTTTTTGTTCCTTGCATTTCATTGCCTTACCTTGCCATGCCTTTCCTTCACTTTCCTTGCCTTCACATACCATGCCATGCCTTGCCTTGCCTTGCCTTGCCTTACCATGC
Source organism: Picea mariana (assembly GCA_032191745.1). Taxonomy (NCBI): domain Eukaryota; kingdom Viridiplantae; phylum Streptophyta; class Pinopsida; order Pinales; family Pinaceae; genus Picea; species Picea mariana. The sequence goes on along the minus strand of JASDQU010100136.1, from coordinate 44,287 downwards.
CCTACCTTCACTTGCCTTACCTTGCCATGCCTTACCTTGCTTTGCCTTGCCATGCATTGCCTTTCCATTCCATGCCTTGCCTTGCCATGCCATGCCTTTTCTTTCCATGTCATTCCTTACCTTGCCTTCACATGCCATGCCATGCCTTGCCTTGCCTTGCCTTACCTTGCCATGCCATGCCATGCCTTTCCATGTGATGTCATTGCTTGCCTTGTCTTGCCATGCCATGCCTTGCCTTTCCTTGCCATGCCATGCCATGCCTTCCCATGACATGGCATGCCTTGCCTTCCCTTACCTTGCCATGACTTGCCTTCACTTTCCTTGCCTTTCCTTGCCTTCACCTTCACTTGTCTTGCCTTTCCTTGTCATGACATGCCATGCCTTGCCTTATCATGCCATGCCATGACTTGCCTTTCCTTCATTTTCCATGCCATTTTATTCCTTGCCATGTCATGTCATGCTTTGCCATGCCTTGTCTTGCCTTACTATGCCATGCATTAACATGCCATGACATGCCTTGCCATGCCTTGTCTTGCCTTACCATTCCATTCCTTGCCTTGTCTTTCCATGCCATGCCATGCCTTTCCTTCACGTGCCTTGCCTTGCCTTCATGTGCCATGCCATGCCTTTCCTTTCCATGCCTAGCCTAACAAGGTGTTAAATTGACAAACATGTGTAATAATCACTTAGAAAAACCCTAGTGTCGAAGATCCTCCAACAAACGGTTGTCCTGACAACATAATTACATCAGATGGACCCCACTAATTGAAACTTGGTGCCTTGGATCCAATGCAATCGACGGTTCGTCCATCTAAGTCCCTGTTTGAGTTTTATCATGATTTTCAACTCGCCTCCTCAAGTCATTCAGATACATGTCAACACTTTGGTCCAAGGGCATAAAATCCAAACCAAGAAACACAACGGAGTTTTGTAAGCTCTTACATGTATATTTTTCCAAGGCCCGCGTGACTACACTGCCCACAATTTCCTAGCACGGTGTTCTTGAAAATCGACCTCTCATTCAGAAATTGCACTATGCCTCATTGAGAAAAACCCTAGTGTCGAAGATTCTCCAACCAATGGTTTTCTGGTCAATGGAATGACATCGGATGGGCCCCAATATCTGAAAATGGGGGCCCCGGATCCAATGCAACCGACAGTTCATCCATCCGAGTCTCGGTTTGATTTTTATCATGAGTGGCAACTCGCCTCCTCAAGCCATTTAGGGACATGTCGGCACTTTGGTCTAGGGGCATAAAATCCAAACCGAGCATCATAACAAATTTTCGCAAGCTCCCACATGTCTATTTTTCCAAGGCTCACATGAATACACTACCCACAATTTCCCAGCACGGTGTTCTTGAAAATCGACCTCTCGTTCATAAATTAAACTATGCCTCATTGAGAAAAACCATAGTGTCAAACATCCTCCCAAAAATGGTTTTCCAGTCAACAGAATGACAATGGATGGGCCCCACTAGTTGAAAATCGCTGCCCCAGATCCAATGCAACTGACGATTTGTCCATCTGAGTCCCAGTTTGAGTTTTATCGCGAGTTGCAACTCACCTCCTCAAGCCATTCAGGGACATGTCGACACTTTGGTCCAGGGGCATAAAATCCAAACCAAGCAGCATAACAGAGTTCCATGAGATCCCACACATCTATTTTTCCAAGGCCCATATGACTACACTACCCACAATTTCCCAACACGGTGTTCTTGAAAATTGACCTGTCATTCAAAAAATGCACTATGCCTCATTATGAAAAATCATAGTGTTGGAGATCCTCCAACAAACAGTTTTCTAGTCAACAAAATGACAACAAATGGCCCCCACTAGCTGAACCCTACTGCCCTGGATCCAATGCAACCAACGATTGGTCCATCTGAGTCTCGATTTAAGTTTTATCATGAGTTACAACTCACCTCCTCAAGTCATTCACAGACATGTCGACACTTTCATCCAAGGGCATAAAATCCAAATCGAGCAGCATATTGGAGTTTTGTAAGCTCTCGCACGTCTATTTTTCCAAGGCCCACATGACTACACTACCCACAATTTCCCAACGCAATGTTCTTGAAAATCGACCTCTCGTTCAAAAATTGCACTATGCCTCATTGACCAAAACCATAGTGCCAGAGATCCTCCAACAAACGATTTTTTGGTCAACAGAATGACAACGGATGGGCCCCACTAGATGAAACTCGATTCTCTGGTTCCAATGTAACTGACGGTTCATCCATTCGAGTCACGATTTGATTTTTATCACGAGTTGCAACTCACCTCCTCAATCCATTCAAGACATGGCAAGGCATAGGAAGGCAATGTCTTGGTACAGGTCTAGGTCTAGGTATGGAAATGCAAGGAAAGGCAAAGCAAGGCAAGACAAGGAAAGCCAAGGAAAGACATGACAAGGACAGGCCTAGGTCTAGGTCTAGGATTAGGTAAATCCTATTAATTATGATAATCCATGTTTCACAACTATGAAAATACCTTAGATATATGAATAAAGAGAGCATATGTTATGACATTGAAATTCTCATGCAAGTATTTTTATCTAAGATAGATGGGATAACAATTTGTAGAATTACATGCTTAATGAATCCTTTGATTGTAATTTTTACGTATTCAAGTTATTCATTTAGTACAAGCATTATTATTTTTAGGCAAAAAATAGGGTATGATACATGAATGAAATTAATTTTTTATTAAATTAACTTAATGAATGCCTTGGCATGCCATGCCATACCTTGTCTTTCCAAGCCATGGCATGGCATGGCATGGAAAGGAAATGTATGGCTTGGCGAGGAAAGGCACGGCAAGGCATGGCATGGCAAGGCAAGACATGGCTCGGAAAAGCAAGGCAAGGCATGGGATGGCATGTCATAACAAGGAAAGGCATGACATGGAAAGTGAAATCAAGGCAAGTCATGGCATGGGAAAGCAAGGCATGGCAAGGAAAGGAATGACATGGCATGGCAAAGGAAGGCATGGAAAGGCATGGCAAGACAAGGCATGGCATGGCAAGGCATGGTTTGGAAAGGCAAGGCAAGGTATGGTATGGCATGGCAAGGCAAGGAAAGGCATGGCATCGCAAGATAAGGAAAGGCATGGCATGGCATGGAAAGGCATGGCATGGCATGGCAAGACTTGGAATTTCCTTCACTTGTCTTTCCATGCCTTGTCATGTCATGCCTTGCCTTGCCTTGCCATGCCATGTCATGCATTTCCTTGTCTTTCCATGTCATGCGATGCCATTCCTTGCCTTGCCTTGCCATGCCTTGCCTTTCCTTGCCATGTCTTTCTAATCCATGTATTGCCTTGGCATGCCATGCCATGCCTTGTCTTTCCATGACATGCCATGGCATGCCTTGCCAATCCATGTCATGCCATGCCTTGTCTTTCCATGCCATGGCATGGAAAGGAAAGGCATGGCATGGAATGGAAAGTGAATGCAAGGTAAGGCATGGCATGGCAAGGAAAGGCATGGCATGGCATGGCATGGCAAGTGAAGGCAAGGAAATTCATGGCATGGCATGACATGGAAAGGCAAGGCATGGAAAGGAAAGGCATGGAAAGGCAAGGCATGGCATGGAAAGGCATAGCAAGGCATGGATTGAAAAGGCAAGGAAAGGCATGGCATGCCATGGCAAGTCAAGGCAAGGCATGGCATGGCATAGAAAGGCAAGGCATGGCAAGACAAGGCAAGGCATGGCATGGAAAGGCATGGCATGGCATGGCAAGACATGGCATGGAAAGGCATGGCATGGCATGGCAAGGCAAGGCAAAGCATGACATGGCATGGAATAGCATGGCAAGGCAATGCAAGACAAGGCATGACATGGCATGGCATGGCAAGTGAACGCAAGGCAAGGCATGGCATGACATGGCAAGGCAAGGCATGGCTTAGAAAGGCAAGGCAAGGTGTAGGTGTAGGTCATTGATTTACCTAGTAAGTGTTCTTTCTAAGTCATTGATGGTTATTTCTTGAATGTATTAAATAATTGTTTTATCAAAGTGGTGATATTGCATGTTATCTTGTATTCTTATTAAATTAACCTTGTCTTGAAACCCTCAATTGTGTGGTTAGATTAGGAATTACCCTCGATTTGAAGCCTTGTAAGCTTGACGTCTAGGGTTTAATTGACATCTTTCACCCTTAGAATACACCTTAACACCTTTTATTACATTTCTATCATAATTTTCATCCCTTTAGGGATTGATGTCTTGAATATTCTAGGGTTCTTATGTGCCATATTCCATTTCAGCAAGGCATGGAAATTCAATGGAAATGGCATGGCATGGAAAGGAAAGGCATTCCATGGCATGTCATGGAAAGGAAAGGCATTCCATGGCATGGCATGTCAAGGAATGGCATGGAAAGGCAACGCATGCAATGGAAAGGCAAGGCATGACATGGCAAGGCAAGGCATGGCATGGAAATGCAAGGTAATGGCATGGCATGGCATGTATTGGCAAGGCATGGAAATGGCATGGCATGACAAGTCATGGAAATGGCGTGGAAATGGCATGGAAAGGCAAGGAATTCAATGTGATCTGGATTTATGAGTAGAACAAAATGAAACCACGGATTTATAATATTAACACAGAGACACAGTGAAAAATAACAGAGATAGAGTAAAACTTGGTTTCTATTAAATAAGAAATATGTTGAAAACTATAAAATGCAGACTAAAAACAAGCTTGCTAGAATGGTGGCAGCTTATCTCTAAGAAGAGATGTGACTACTACCTCATTCGCAATAAAATGAGTATAATGAGGCTCTGAAGGAATTTTTACAATAATCATGAATGAAAAACCCTAGACATCCAAAAACCTAACCCTAGGAGATGAAGAGCCAAAATTCATGTGGGCCCCGTTGGGGTAAGTTAGTACATCAAATTCTCGAGGTTGTAACTTTTGTACACGATCTCCATTTAGGGCGCATGATAGCTCATTGGAAAGGTTTTGAAAAGGATCTTCATTTAGGGGGATCAATCAAAAACTTTTTCTGTCTTTGAGGTGCATGATCATGAAAAAACATTGTTTAGGCCCTCAAAATGGCCTCGGAAGTTTAGGAACCGAAAAACTGCTAATAATAGTAAGTTGCCAAAAAAATGTTTTGAGCCAGTTGGATAAGGTGGGTGGCCATCGATATCCTCTTGGATCAATCCTCCCCCATTAGGAATAAATGGTCTCCATTGCATTCAGTGCCCCCATCAGATGAGGAAATTTATGTTGAATTTGTCCCCGGCTAAGCCACTTGCCTTGGTGCAGGAGTTGCCCTGCTTTGACAATTCGATAAAGTTGGATCCTTTGTTGGCGAGTGACCTTGACCTGTGTGTCCATGATCTGATCAGTGGATTCATATTCCATGCAATCAGGGTTGAGCTCTATTGGTCTCAACTATTATGCTATCTCTGAGGTGTCCAATAATGGTGGAAAATAAGGTCGAAGGAGGTCCACATTGAATACTAGGTGCAAGCCAAGGAATGGGGGAAGGTTTAGCTCAAAATAATTGTCACCCACTACCTTGGTGATGGTGTAGGGTCCATAATGGAGTGGACAAAGCTTCTGATGAGGCCCTATAAGGCGTTCTTTCTGCAAGTACAACCAAAATTTGTCTCCCACCTGAAACTGGTGTGGCACCCAGTGTTGATCATGGCGTTGCTTGTACTTGGCATTGGACTTATGTAAAATATCATGAACATGTTGATGGATGTGTTGGATCCACTCAATGAACTGGGTGGCCTTGTCATCTCTAGTTGGAGCATGCGATGAGTCTTCTTAGGTGGCCGCAAGGGGTAGTGCAACATCCATGGGACCCAACGGTTGAAATCCCAACCCCACCTAAAAGGGTTGTGGTCGGTTGAGCTATGTATGGCTCTGTTACAGTTGTGTTGAACATAGAGAAGACTCTGATCCTAGGTCCTTGTAATTATACATGCGTAATATGTGCTCGATCATCCAGTTGACAACCTCGATTTGGCCATCCATCTCGGGGTGGAAGGAAGTGGACTTGGTGAGCTTGGTGTCCAGCAGTGACCAGAGTCTCGACCAAAATGTGTTGAGGAACCAACTATCTTGATTTGAGATAATGGTTTGTGAGATCCCAAAGGGTACCCACACTCGTTCAAAGAAGAGCTTGGTAGTGGCCTCCACTATGATGCTCTTCTTGCAGGTGGCCAGAATTGCCATCTTGGAAAACCGATCAACAACCACAAAAACACAGTCATTTCCCCACTTGGTGGATGGAAGGCCTGACATGTAGTCCATCGAGATGGATTCCCATGGTGTATCATAAGTAGGCAGAGGAGTGTACATGCCTTGTTTCTTAATGGTCAGATTGGAAATAGCACAGGAAGTGCAGGACCAGATATACTTGCTGACATCTTGTTGAATTTTCGGCCAATAAATTGTCACTGCAACATTGCCACTGTATTTTCCACTCTGAATTGTCTTTCCACCTGACTGTAGTGGGATTCCCAAATCAACTTCGCTCGCTCACTTCATGGAACACATAGATGGCCTAGATGGCACAACATCTCGTCCTGAAGATGGAAATTGGTGACAATTGTGTTTGCGCCCAACATCTTGTAGGTGTTGGCTAAATTAGGATCTGTCTCATAGAGGTGGGGCCATCTGGAGGTCTCACGTCTGCAAGAATTGAGAACTATGGTGAGTGTCGCGACTGGAGGTTAGTTGAGGAAATAAATGAATCGGTTGGTACTTCCTATTTTATACTTGATGTTGAGGTGGAACTGCTGCAAATATGTGGACCACTTCTGATGGTGGTCATTCTGCAATTTGCCTTGTGTCTGCATGAAATGCAGTGGCTTATGATCAGTGTGCATGACTGTCTCCTTCTCGAGAATGTAATGCCTCCACTGGTGGCAGGCTTGCACAATGGAGTACATTTCTTTTTCATAAGTAGGGTACTTACGGATGATATCTGATAGTGTCTCATTATGATAGGTCATGGGGTGGTCGTGTTGAGTGATGACTGTGCCTACAACATAGTCTAAAGCATCTGTCTTGATCTAAAAGGGTTGTTGTAGGTCAAGTAATGAAAGCACTCGGGAAGAGCACAAGTGTAGCTTCAAATCATAGAACGCTTTATGTTGGAAAAATCCCCACACAAATTTTTCCTTACCACCACCTCTGGTTATTTGGCTGAGGGCCCATGCAATATGGGAGAATCCCAACACAAACCTTTGATAGAAATTGGAAAGGCATAAGAAGCTCCAAAGTTCAGTGAGTGTGTTTGGGGTTGGCCAGTCACAGATGACTTGGATCTTGGTTGGATCAACAGGCACACCCTGCACATCAACAATGTAGCCAAGGTATTGGACCTTGTCCATGCCGAAGGATCATTTTTCCAAGTTGGCATATAGCTTGTGTTACTGCAGAGTGTGCAAAACCTGTCGAATATGCTGCAAGTGTTCTGCCCAAGTCTTGTTGTAGATGAGGATGTCATCTAGATACACCACCACAAAAGAATTATTGAAAGGCCGCAAGATATCTTCCATCATCCTCATGAAATTTGTTGGGGCATTTGTCAAACCAAAGGGCATGACCAACCATTCAAAGAGACCTTTTTTTGACTTGAAGGCAGTTTTCCCTACATATGTCGGTTCTATTGGGACCTGATGGTATCGAAACTTCAGATCAATCTTACTGAAGTATTTGGCCCCCTTGAGCTGATCAAGGAGATTTTTGATTTAGGGAATCGGGTACCGGTTCCTAACCGTGATTTTATTTAGGGCCCGGTAATCAATGCAGAGTCGCCAAGTCTCATCTTTCTTCTGCACTAGCATGATTGGGCTTCCACAAGGTGATGAGATGGGCTGGATGTGCCCATTTTGGAGCAGTTATTGGATCTGACGCTTGATCTGCTCATTTTCTAGAAGAGAGTGGTGATAGACTGGCCCATTGGGTAGCGGTGCATTGGGGGTCATATCGATGGGATGCTTGACTTGACAGTGCAGAGGTACCCCAGTAGGTGATGAGAATATGTCTTTGTATTCTTCCATGATCTTATCCACTTTCTTATGTTGTATGGAAAGGTTGGCCACAGAGGCCATGGATGTGGCTGCAACCTTTCACTCACTCTGAGAGAGAATCACAAAGAATACAAACTTCCTGATCTAATAAATGACCTTCAGGCATTGCTTGGCAGAGAGAAAGGAAATATCACTAGGTGGGACTGCCTCGAGTATCCTGTACAATTTTTTGTTCAAAGTAATAATAACACTGCGAGGCCTAGATTCATATACAACATGGTGTTTCTATAAATAAGGTTGGCCCAAAAGAACATCACAAACTTTAAGGGGAGAAACATCACACAATACCTCATCTTCGAATGGCTTGATGTCATACAACATGTGGCATTGTTGGCTGATGTGAAGATCGTTTCCTTGACGGATCCATTCGATGTTGTAGGGCTACAGGTGTGGCGTTGTCGGCAAGGCTAGTCGTTTAAAGACCTTTGCTGAGATGAGGCTCTTCTAGCTACCACTATCGATGAATTGCAATGGGGTTCCTTTTACCCACATCTAGGAATGAATAGGTTATCTCCTTCCTCTGGCTCATCAGGTTCACTGGGATAGATCTTGGTGGTAGAAACGGTGGCATTGGGTTCCACGTCAATGATCTGTCTCCCCTTTTATGTTTCTAACTTAGATTCAAAACCTACATCTGATTCAGAGGATTTTACCTCAACCACCAATGACTTCTTTGAGCAACAATCAACAATGTTATGCCAGGGGATCTTATGGAAGTCACACCACTTCTCGGTATCTTTCTTCGTCTTCCCATTATCTTTCTTTGCTTACAGCTTGGACTAATTGTCCTGAGGTTTCCCATATTTTCTATGTCCTTTGTTCTATGGGTTGGGGCTTCCCTTGCCCTGCTTCAGGTGTGAGGGGTTGCCAGACCCAAACTATTGCAGATTTTGTTTCAGCTTTTGTTCGATTTTGACGACATATCGATAGGTCGTGCCCAAGGATGAGATGTCCAAAAAATCCATTTTTTTCTGGATGTATCTATGCATACCACAACAGTACTTGAGCACTAGATGTCGCTCATAATATTTGATACCTATATTGGTGCACAAGGTATGGAAGACATTAATGAACTCTAGCATTGTTTGGTCTCTTTCATACCGTAGTATGGTCCATCTTGTATACAAGTCGTCATAACTTCCAACAGGGTAGTATTGTTCCTTAATAGCATCCCTAAAGGAACCCCAAGTGGGTGAAACTACAAATAGTGTGGATCCCTCTATTTCCTTTTTCTCACAGAAAGTCTCCCACCAATCTTTGATATGGGGGACGACCTTGAGGAGTGCAAATGTAATATTTTCTCTATCGAAAAAGTTGTGGACAGAAAAATACCCTTCTAGAAGGTTTAACCATTTATCTACGGTATCGACATCTATTTGACCTTCAAATATAGGAATATCAAAGTTGATTTGTACCTTGAAGGGGGTGGTGCTTCCGCTTGAGGTGGATGCGTCACTTGTCGGCAGTCGTCGAAGGATTTGTGCAAAGTTGTCCATCATCTTGTTCATTTGTCACTCAAGGGATTCCTCGAGCAACATTTTGAAAGGATATCCAGTCCCATCATCTTTATTTTCTCCCTCCATGGATAATTTCTTAGGTGTGCGAGAGAATTTGTCCTCAAGATAAACAAGCTCGAGACCCAACTCTCTATACCCTGACCGTGTTGGGGACATGCATTAAAAAAAATTGACAAGGAACAGACCGCTCTGATACCACTGATACAGATTTATGAGCGGAATGAAATAAAACCACATATTCATAATATTAACACAGATACACAGTGAAAAATAACAAATATACTTGGTTTCTATTAAATAAGAAATATGTTGAAAACTGTAAAATGTAGACTGAAAACAATCTTGCTAGAATGGTGGTAGCTTATCCCTTAGAAGAGATATGAAGGCTACCTCATTCACAAGAAGATGAGTATAATGAGGCTCTGAAGGCCTTTTTTCAATAAGCATGAATTCCAAAACCCTCGACATCCAAAAACCTAACCCTAGGAGATGAAGCGCCAAAAGTCATGTGGGCCCTGTTGGGGTAGGTTAGTACATCAACTTCTCAGGGTCATAACTTTTGCATACAATCTTTGTTGAGGGTGCACGATAGCTAGTTGGAAACGTATTGATGAGGAGATTAATTTAGGGGGATAAATAAAATCCTTCGAATATAATTGAGGTATCTGATCACGAAAAATTGTCGTTTAGGCCCTCAAAATGGCCAAGTTCAAGAACCGAAAAACTGTTAAAAATAATAAGTTGCCAAAACAATGTTTTGAGCCAGTTGGACAAAGTGGGTGGCCACCGAGATCCTCCTAGATCAAAATGGAAAGGGAATATATTTCATGCCTTGGAAAGGAATGGAAATGGCATGGCAAGGCATGGCAATGGCGTGGCAATGGCATGGCAATGGCATGGCATGGAAATGGCATGTCATGACATGGCTTGGCAAGGCATGGCAATGGCATGGCATGGAAATGGCATGTCATGACATGGCTTGGCAAGGCATGGCAATGGCATGGAAAGGAATGGAAATGGCATGGAAATGGCATGGCATGGTATGTCATGGAAAGGCAAGGCATGCCATGGAAAGGAATGACATGGAAAGGCAAGGCATACAATGGCAAGGCAAGGCATGACATGGAAAGGCATGGCATGGCATGGAAAGTGAAGGCAAGGCATGGGATGACATGGCATGGAAATGCATGGCAAGGTAAGGAATGGGATGGAAATGTGAGGCATGCAATGGCATGGCAAGGAATGGCATGGCTTGGAAAGGCAAGGCACGACATGGCATGGCATTACATGACAACTCAAGGTATGGCATGGCTTGGCAAGGCATGCAAACTTTTTCACCTACACTTAAAGGACGTCAACACTTCATTGCATGGAAAGGAACTTTGTGTTATAAATTTAAGTCATATGTCCCTAGAAAAAATATTTTTTATTTCTTGGGATGAGAAAGGTTTTTTTTTTTGTTATTCTTGTTTCATTGCAATCCGCATTTTGATTTGACTTTTTTCCTTGCATAATGTTATGGAAAGTTATATTTATTGTTGTATATGTTAAAATGGGAAGCTACATGAAAATACATGGGAAGCTACATGGCAATGGCATGGCTTGGCAAGGCATGGCAATGGCATGGCAAAGCATGGCAAAGCATGTCAATGGCATGGCATGTCAATGGCATGGCATGTCAATGGCATGGCATGGCATGGCTTAGCAAGGCATAGCATTGGCATGGAAAGGCATGACAATGGCATGGAAAGGCATGACAAAGGCATGGAAATGGGATGGCATGACAAGGCATGGAAATGGAATGGCAATAGCATGACATGGCATGGCTTGGCATGGCATGGAAATGCATGGAAATGGCGTGGAAATGGCATGGAAATGGCATGCCATGGCATGGCAATGGAATTGCATGACATGGATTGGTAGGGCATGGCAATGGCATGGAATAAATAGGTTTGCGGGATTGGGTTTGGGAGGGTCCTTTGTCTTCTTGTGTGCTCTAACCCAAAAATTGGGTATAAATGTGCAATAAAATATCATAGATGGTGAAGGGAAAAGAATAATGGTTTCAAGTATCCCTGGAGAAATTTTGGTAGCATCATTACTTTCTATGGTGTGTCATGAAATGTAACCTCAAAACCTTTATTTGTAGGTGGAAAATGATACCCTTTCTAAGATCTAGTTTCCATGTGAACTCTCTCATTGTATTAATCAAAATCAATAAGTTTAGTGGACATCATGGAAGAATGAATAAATGTTATTAATAATTGATGGGTTTAACAAAATTTACATATACCTAGTACACAACCTAAACAAACACATGAGTGCATTAATGAGTCATTGACTAGTATTTTGGGCATTTATGAAGGGTTACACATAAATCAAATGGTTTTATATATGTCATGCATAGAAAGAGGGGAATAATGTGTGTTTCCTAGAAAACGGTCAAATTATGGATTGAATAAACTAAGAAATTAGCAACTAGGCTTCTCAAAGGAATGTAAAGGGAAGGCTAGGGTTTGAAGAGCCCAATTTGTAACAACCCGTGATAATATATTGGTAGTTGCATGTACTTCATATTCTAAATATATATGAATTGTTTGGGTTGTCCAAATGTTGTGTACTTGCATAATTGAATTTTAGCTTGTGTCATATTCATAATTGAGTAATTATAGTACCATTTATGGAGGTTAATTTGACATAACATTGAGTTGAGATTGTTAAGTGATTTACAATTATGTAGAAGATAAATGAGAAAAATTATTTCTATAATAAAGTATTGTAATATGCCATTTTTAAAGTGTTGTAAAGTATTGTAATATTCACATAAAATTCATACACTTTGAAATTCAAAGACCTTGGAATTCATATATTCATCAACATAAAATGCAGAAACAATGAGATTCATGAAAAAACGTGTCATGAAATGTGTGTGTGTGTGTGTATTCAACATCATCTAAATTGTACATTTTTTACAAAATGACACCTCGTTCCCAATATACAAAGTGACAACAAGTGCCCAAACATAAAAATCATCCATATGGTGGCCTAAATGGCAGTAGTTGGTAAATCATTGACCACTGCCACCCTCATCACCCTTAGGAGCATCCTGGAAAACTATCTTTCTTCTCTTGCTTGAGGAAGCACCTCGAGTGGTTCTAGGCTTGGGTGTGCTTCTATGCTCTGGAGACTACACAAAGACAAAACATTGTTATAAGTTTTTTTCCTCGATGGATTAATAGACATACAAAATGATACTTTGTAATTTAACCTAAGACAAATCACTGCATATGCTACTGTCAATCGTGAGGGTATTACCCTCCTCCATGACCCCAATCTCTCCATGATGCCACCCTACATTAGTTACAAGGATCAAATCAAGAAAATTAAACAAATATGCTTAAAATAAAATTCATGATACGTAAAAAATTATCATCAACCCATTATCTCACCGTGAATATCTCGGCCCTCGATGGAGATTCATTGGAAAATGGAGCACTAGGTTTTACAACCTGCTCTGAGGCAACCTCTACTGTGGCAGCCTTGGTGGATGTGGATGATGGAAATGGTAGTGGGGGTAGGTGGCATACAGGTACATCCACTCTATATGGATGTGATGGAAGAGGTGGTGCAGATGGGTGGCCTGCATGTGAATCCAATGAGGATGTGTGCAATAGGACAGATGTTGGGGGTGGGCTACAATAGACCCCCACAGGCTGTAGAAGTGATTGCAACTCCCTAGGACTAGATAAAGGTTAACCAGAATCAAGGCCTAAGTGCCTAGGGAGTGCAGTAGTACTATATCTAGCAAATATTTCCACATCTTGCATACATATTAATAATATTGAACTATTAGTACCAAATAATAGAATTCAAAAACATAAACACAAAAAATTTTAGAATTATACAATATTTAAATATACACATGGTACATGTGATGCAAGTGACTTGTCCATCCCAGATGGACATTCCCTGACATCGCCTAGTCCCAAATCCTATAGAAACACAAGAACATTAAAAATTTGAGGATGTTATAAAATAAAGAAATGACGATGGTGAATTTATCAAATGTGACACATACATGTGTGTGGGGTGAACTCAATGAGAAAGATGCCTCTATTGTTGCATCAATGGTGGGGCTAGGCATTGATGCATCCATCAGTGTAGAGGGTCTACTGCTTGGACGTAACAACTACAAAACAACATACACAGAATACACAGAAAAAAAATCTATATAAATACACAAAAAAATCTATATAAATACACAGAATACAAAATAAATATATAACGATGAAGAACATAGAGAGGGTTAAGATACTAACCTCCTCCATAAAGCTATGTTGTCCACTAGGCTCTATAGGCCCATAGCATATATGCCTGCAGCTCGAGTATATGTGAGGTTCACATGGATGATTGTTATGTCTATGTGCTCTCTCCTCATTGTACTTTGTTGTGCATGTTGAAGCTCCAACCCCTCTATCAATGTCACTGGTAGGCACCTCCTATCGAGATAGTGCAACAAAACGTATACAATGTTGCACTAGGCTACGAGTCAATGTTGAAATGGCTAGATGTACCTATTGCAAGCTCTCTGCAACAAGAGGATGTTGGGTAGGGGGGTCAGGCCTTCACCTGGGGGATGAGGACCTAACATGGGATCGTTCCTGGCATGCTCTCGGTCCTATGTAGACCTTCAACCCACCCCCTGGAAGTCACCCATGTCAAATTAGTTGACAAGCTTACTCAAAATAAACTCAACCCATAACTTTCTCAAAAAATATAAGGGCACCTCCATGTTATTGCAAGGAGGTTTATCAAAAACCATCTACCACCTATCCATCTAGTTTTGACTAATCTGGGGATGGATACACTAGTCAATGGGGAGGTGTTTCTTGGTCAATGGTAGTTCTTGTCCATTTCTAGAATATCTAAAAATAGTCAATACTTGTTGTTTTGAAATTCTCAAGTCTCTGACTTTATTTCTGTCCAAACCAGTGCTACAGTACTCATACATTCTTTCCCTACATTCAGAAATAGAGGTCACTTTTCCTTGGGCACTTGCAATGGACTTCACAGTGATGTCCAAATAAGTTGTCAAGGAGACTTTGCTACGCTCTCTAGTGTCCCTTAATTGTTCCTCAATGGTTCTTAATATGACCAACCCCTCATCAATTTGACTGTTTACATTGGATGGTTGTGGTGGGTTGGGGTTTTTCTCTCCTTGGTTTTTTTCTTAACGGTTTACATTGTCTCCTAGTTACATTTTATTATATATGCTGCAATTTATTAAGCCATCACTTGTAAATTAGGTTGGTTTTTTAATTATAATAGAAAACTACAAATTTCTTTAATTTAGATTATTGGGAGAAAAAGACTAAATTGGAAATGACTAAATTGAGAGCAAAATAAAAGAAATTAAACATGCATGGCTAGACTGGGAGGTGACAAGATCCTCACCTTGCTGCTCCTCTCTAGCTCCTCTCTATTTCTCAATGAGAGTAAAAACATGAGCATGATTTGTGCAAATGAGCACAAATTGCGCTCGCGACCCTTTAAAAAATGTTTAGCAAAGGAACGTGTGTGCATTCCTACCACTAAACCTACGTGGCAAGCTGAGTAGAGGTTCAGGCACTTCCAAACCTATAGGGTTAGGAACGCATGTGAATTCCTGAGAACGTGCACGTGTTCTTGCGAGTGTGCGTTCCTGTTGACCCCCTTGCCACTTTTTCGGCCACCAACTTTGTGCACTTACCCATATCCTATTATGTGAAATACATAAAGGTGGTGTAGATATTTATGATTGTATAGGAAGTCGCAGGCTAACAACACATCCAACCATGTCTAATCCCTTGGAGTTAGCAACTATTCTTCCATTAAAATATTTTGGACAAAAGGAAAAAAATTCCTAAAGAAAAAAAGATAAGACATTTTAAAAGAAAGTGTTTTTCATCCTCCACTTAGTATTGCAAAGATTAAACATATTCTACTAGAACTATGTTTTCTCAAATATGCTCAAACATAGACACACACTCTATTTCCAGCTTAATGAATCAAATAACAACAACATAGACACTCCCTTGTCTCTAATTCAAATAGAAACAACAATGTGCAATAGATAAGTTACTACAATACATAAAATCTTCGATCTCTCTATTGGAATCAAACAACTACAACATTACATCTCATGGTAGCTTGGGTCAATTACACAGAGAGCACACAGACCACATGATTGTTGTTTAGCCTATTTGCAATGCCTTCTGGCATACACAACTCCTCTAAGTGTATTTACAATGCTCCTCCAAGTCTCAACAATGCTCCCGAGCCCCCCGCGCTACCAGTGTTGCCTATCGCTTGTTATACAAATATTACTTAAAGGTGGATCTTCATTGGTATACAAGAAAATTGGTATACAGCCTTAGTGGGCCTAATGGTTAAGAACATGTGTTTCATCTTAAGAGATCACAAGTTCAAATCCAGAGGGGGGGTAGGGTATGTATACCTTCGTAGACTTTACCAGTCAAATCGTTGGGCAGAGGGGGGTTCCTTGTCCCACAAACAAGGGGGTCTCATACACCAATTTGGTGTGGCTTGGCCGTAACCTTAAAAATAGATTATTATTATTATTATTATTATTATTATTATTATTATTATTATAACTTTAATTAAACTTAAAGTTATATAAATATATATTTTTATCTAACCTCTAATTAATTATATTTTTATAATATAATAACTTTCTCGTCTACTCTTTTTCTTTATTATCTTACAATTTCTCTTACAATTATAATAATATTTTTAATATTTTGGAAAAATCTTAAATTATGGTTATTAGAATTTAAAATTATAATAATATTTTTAATATTTTGGAAATTGATTTTTCCTTATACTTTTGAATCTTGAATCATGGTTATTAGAATTGGAAATAATATTAAGAAATTTTTATCTTTTATATAATTTATTAAACCGACATAAAGCACCAGACTCTCACCCAGCCCCTTCAAATTCTTCTAAGGTTGGCTAAAGAATCTTGAGTATCAATCCTTAGTTCGCAATTTGTGGGTTCCCATTGGACCCCTACACAACACATATGCAACAATTATTTTTATGAAAAATCTAAAGAAAATTAAACAAGCCACCATCTTATGGGCTTATGAGAAAAGACAAAAAGATGATCAGGAGCTTCTCTCTCTTGAAAAAAAAATTTTGGACTGGCAGGCAAAACCTGATATCAGCTTCAGCTCCAGGGAAGCTACGGAAGAACTTGCTCAAGTGGAACTTTGGCGAAGACATATTTTGGCTTACAAGGAAGCTTTATGGCGACTAAGAAGTCGGGCTACTTGGCTCGCTTGTGGAGATGAGAACACAAAATTCTTCCATAACTTTGCCAAAGGCGGGAAATTGAATAATAACATTTGGGGTCTCACTCAGAGGGACAACCAAGTGGTCAACTCTTTTGAAGGGCTCTCAACTTTGGGGATCTCTCATTTTAAAGACTTGTTTAAAGCGCAGTCGGGCTCCTCAATCGGGGAAATTGTGAAAGTAGCTAGATTCTTCCCACGTTTTGTGGAGGAAGAGGAGAGGGAGTCTCTAATGGCTCTGGTCACTAAACAAGAATTACTATCTGTCATGAAATCCTTCCAGAAAGGGAAGAGTCTAGGTCTGGATGGATGGTCGATTGAATTCTTTCTGGATTTCTTTGATTTATTAGGGAACAATATACTAAAATTGGTGAAGGAATATCGGCAAAATAGGCATATTCATGAACCCTTAAATGCCACCTTTATAGCCCTAATTCCAAAGTCTGATAATCCAGCTACTTTTGATGACTTTCGTCTGATCTCTCTCTGCAACTGCATCTACAAAATCATTTCAAAATTCATCAGCCTTCATCTAAAAGATACTCTTTCACGGCATATCTCGGGGGAACAATTTGGGTTTCTGAAAGGTAGACAAATCCATGAAGCAATCAGAGTAGCACAGGAAGGCCTACATGGTATGAAACAAAAAAACCTAAAAGGTGCAGCAATAAAAATTGATCTCTCAAAGGCTTTCGACAAGGTAAATTGGCTCTATATTCGCATGTTGTTAATTCATATTAGATTTGGAGTAGCCTTTACAAATTGGATAATGGCTTGTTTATCCTCAGTTTGCTTCTCTCTCCTGATCAATGGTTCATTCATTCCCTTTTTCAAGGCGGAAAGAGGGCTCAGACAAGGATGCCCCCTTTCTCCACTTCTCTTTCTACTAGTCATGGAATGCCTTAGTCATTACTTAAACAAAGCCAAATCTGTTGGGAGCTTCAGAGGCATCAGAATCTCTCAGGGATTTTACATATCACACTTACTCTTTGTTGACGACATATTAATATTATGCGATGGCTCAGGATATTGAAAAACTGTGTGATGGTCTACTACTCTTCAAACACACCAATGGCATGAAAATAAACGAACTAAAGTCAAGTGTCACTCTCTCTTCTTTGGATGAAGAGGAAACACTTTACATTTTGGAGAGACTTCCCTTTCAAGTCCTTGATATTGATGAAGGATTGAAATACCTCGGGTTTCTATTAAAACCAAATGACTACAGGAAGATCGACTGGCGGTGGCTTATAACAAAATTGGAGAAACAACTCAAATGTTGGAGCCATCAATGGCTCTCAAGGGCAGGACGGCTAGTATTAGTAAAGTCGGTTTTAGAAGCTATTCCGATCTACTGGATGTCTTTAGACTGGATTCCCAAAGGCACTCTGGACAAACTGAGGAAAATGTGCTTTACTTATCTTTGGCAGGGCAATAAGGACAAAAAAGTCTTGCCCTGGGTTCGTTGGGATCAGATAGCAAATCCAAAGGCCCTCAGTGGATGGGGTCTGAAGAATATTTTATTCTTCTCTACAGCTCTTGTGGCAAAAAGCACCTGGCGGCTAATAAAGACTACTAGTCTCCGGACCCAGGTAATCCATCAGAAATATATTGCTCCACCTTCAATTTTAGATTGGGTTCGCTCCTCAAACAAGTCTTCTATGGGGGATTTTATTATATGGAAGGATTTGATTAAGGCTTTTGCACTAATGGGGACGGGCCTGGTGTGGAGAGTGGGTAATGGATGCTTGGTACGCCTAAGACTGGATCCATGGACCGGGAGCCAAATTGGACATATCTTGCCCGAAGGATTAAGGCAAAGATTGAATTTGTAAGGTTTCCTCCATCTGGCACAGGTGGGCGATCCGCACACTACAAATATGTGGCATCAAGGATGGTTGGCGGGGTATAGGATTGGACTCTTAGAGGAAGACTTGCCTTATTGGAACAATTACTTACAGAATTTATGGGTTTCCTCAATTTGACTGGATGATAGAGAAGACGAATTACTTTGGGACAGTGTAGGGGATGGCGAATATACTCCCCGTTCTGGATATTTAAAATTAACAATGGATCTACATCAAAGGCAGCCTATTTGGTGGTGGCGTAAGATCTGGAACCAATCTTGTCCAACGAAGGCGAAACTTTTAATCTAGTCGATACTGGCAAACAAACTTCCTACCTGGGATAACTTACAAAAACACCTTTTTATCGGGCCAAGGCATTGTGCTCTCTGCAAATCAAACATAGAAACAGTGGACCACCTTTTTCTACTATGTCCTTTTGTCAAGGAAGTCTGGACTTTCGCAAAGGAATTATTACCCACACTCCCAGACTAGCAAGGTACCTCCTTTGAGCAAGCCTTAAAAGCTTGGTTAACAAGACGACGACAAGTGGAACTATGAGCTTTCCCTTTCATCCTCGCCTGGGGAATCTGGATCACCCGAAATGGTCACATCTTCTAGGAGGAAAAATTTTCAGCTGAAAGGGTAGCGGTCCAAAGCTTTGGGATTTACAAATCCTTTACAAGCTTCAATGGAGGCACAGTTGTGCATCCAAGGGTTGTCAGGGTGGAGACCCCCGATCTAAGCTTCATGTGGGCTTTCTTTGATGGAGCCTCCCCGTCTGATCAGAGAAACTGCGGGGGGGGTGGCTGCCTCTTTCTCTCACATACACATTACTTTTACCTTAAAGAGGGGCTAGGAGATGGCACAAATAACTACTCCGAACTCTTGGCCTTAAAACTACTCTTACTCTTTGCCTTTGAGAAGGGATGCAGAGCTCTACAAGTATTTGGCGATTCTCTAGTTAGAATCAACTAGGCTAATGGAATACATAGATGCCAAATTTCTCGATTGCTTCCTTTGCTAGAGGATGTTAACAGAATCAAAAGTTTATTTGACAATATCTATTTTTCTCATATTTACAGGGAAAGGAACCAATTGGCCGACGGACTTTCCAAAGAATCCATGCAATTAGACTATGGGCTTTGGCATGTTACAGAACACACTCTTGTTGGATCATAAGGATACTATCACTGACCCTTCCATGAAAGAGAGGACAATCAATTTTGAGAACAAGAATACCTCATTTGAGAGGAGCCTCTATATTTTGAACGAACTTTATTACCTCTTTTTGTGAACTGTGGAAGGATTGTATATGAATATGGAACTATTATAGAAGACTACTAAAAAAATGGGAACAAAAATGTTAACACAAACTGTAAAGTGAAATATGTATGTAACCATGGGAGATAAAACAGCATAACCTTTTTGCTGAAAAATATGAGCGCAGTTATTTATAAACTGGTTCATATCTGTGTATGTAATTTTGTTTTACCATAATGAAATTATGATCCTTTTCCTAGGAAAAAAAAAATCAAAATACTTTTTATTTTAAATAGTTAAAAAAATCTAATTTATTTATGAAAGTCTAGAGTTGCATAAATTATAATTTTTATTATAATTAAAAATCAATTATTTACCATTTTATTGATATGTGTGATATGACTCTGAAATGACTAATTTTATGTTATTCCTTGGGACGTTGGATTAAATATAAAAATATAAATAAGTTCATGCACATTAATGTTATGTGGAAAAATGTTCCAGGGAAGTTGTTTAACTATCCGTCCTACAAACTTATTCATTTCATTTTCGAAACCTCTGCACTATGTATTTGTTGTTGCATCGACGGCTTCTCAAATTCTTTCTAAATTCGAAAACAGAAGTCTCATCAACTAGCTTAACTATGACGCTGTTGGTTTGTGTCGATAGATGATTGTGAAAACCAAAAAACATGGAAATCCAGTAGTTTCGAAAAAGAATTTTACAATCACCAACTATTTACTTTCTATGTAGAGGAAACGCGGTTTAATCTGAACCAAATATTTTATTTTATGTAGACGAAACGCGGTTTAATCTAAAGAATCCAAAAGACTAGAGTCGATCAGCGCAATATAATCCATTGCTTTATTTTTTAACTTTCAAACTGTAGAACATCCATCAAATTGGAGAGTTTCTGCAATGATAATTAAAAGAGGGATTAAATGTATTACATTGCAAAATAAACCTAAACCTAGTGGAAAGTTCAAAGATATTCTGGGTAATGATATTTTGGACATGGTTGAAGAGACTTGGAGAAAAGGTAGGGTTAGTGGCGTTCTGAATGCGACCTTTCTTGTTCTCATACCAAAGAGTGAGAAAGCAGTTTTTTGGGGGGGGTTAGACCTATTGTCTTATACAATTTGGTGTATAAGATCATCACTAAGATTATTGCTGYTAGAATTAAATCTTGTCTATCTTTTGGAATCTCTAAGGAACAATTTGGCTTCCTTGAGGGAAGACAAATTACAGATGTTATTGGTATAGTAAAGGAAGTTTTACACAGCATCACGGTAAAGAATTCTAAAGYTTTGGTGCTAAAACTGGATCTGATAAAGGCCTATGATAGAGTGGATTGGGGGTTTCTTAAACTTGCTTTTCTCCAGGTGGGATTAAGCCTTGAAGCTACAGACTGGATTTTAGGGTGTGTGACTTCTGCAAATTTCATTGTGTTGATCTATGGCACACCCTCCAGGTTCTTTAAAAGTAATAGGGGATTAAGGCAAAGATGCCCCTTATCCCATTTACTTTTATTGTTGGTGGTAGAAGGGCTTAGTAGAGCTATACTTGAGCAAGTTAGGGAAAAGAATATTGAAGGAATATATGTGGAAAGAATCCTAAATATTACCCATCTGATGTTTGTGGACGATGTCATTCTATTTGGGAGTGGAAACATTTCGGAACGGGAAGATTTTAAGGAAGTGATGGATTTGTTCTGTAAGGCGACTGGGATGGCTTTTAGTCCACAAAAATCATATTTTCTTGAAGCAGGCTAGAAAGCTGAGGACCTGGCATTGTTGAAGGAAATATTGCTCTTTGAGGTAAAACCAGTAGAAGTTGGCTTTAAGTACCTTGGTTGCTTTTTAAAGCCCAACTTCTATACTAAGGCTGATTGGATTTGGCTCGAAAAGAAATTTGAAAAAAGAATATCAAACCGGAGTCATAGATGGCTTACTTTAGGGGGAAGGGTGACTCTTGTAAAAGTTGTACTTGAAAGCATTCCTGTGTATTGGCTTTCTGTGGAAAAAAATCATAAAAGTATTCTCAACAATATCAGAAAGAGAATGTTCAGCTTCTTATGGACTGGAAAAAAAACTGAAAGAAGGATTGCATCTGATTAGCTGGCAAAAAATAGCAAAACCTAAAAAATTCAGTGGATGGGGTATCAAAAATATTTTTTCTTTTGGGAAAGCCTTAGCGGCAAAAAACTTGTGGAGGTGTCTCATGATACCTGGACTGTGGCATGAAGTGGTCATTAAAAAATAAATTAAGAAGAAATATGTTACTGAGTGGTTAAGAGAAGGTAAGAAAAATTGGAATGGCGCTTCAAATATTTGGCGAGCTTTAACCTCTTCTTTAGCTATCTTAACGGATTGGTTGGTGTGGAAACCTGGTAATGGGAAAGATATTAGAATTGGAGTTGATCCATTGATTGGGTCTCGTACTTACTACAAGCTCTCCAAGAATCTTATTTATGTTCTGAAGGATAAAGGTATAGAATTTCTGACACAAGCGGGGACAGGTAGCTTGGAGAACACAAGCCACACTATATGGAAAAAGGTTGAGTTGTTGAGGTTGGATGGGGTACTAAGAGAGGAATGGAATTTTTTTTAAAGGGGCTTGTAGGCTCGGGTTTTGAACTTAATAGTGACAAAGATATTTTATTATGGTCTTGGGATACAAAAGATGGACAGGTTAGTGCAAAAAAGCATATGAAGTTCAATTAATGGAGACTGTGGAGATGGAACAAAATTTCTAGTTTGTAGATCTTTGGATTTGGCAGCTCCCACTTAAAGTTAAACTTTTTATTTGGCTTATGTTCAAACAGAGAATCCTTGCGTGGGAGAATCTGATCAAAAGAGGCTTCAATGGGCCTAGCAGATGTGCTCTATGTGAAGATGTTGAAGAAAATATTCTTCATCTTTTTGTGAAATGTAGTTTTACTAAAAAGATTTGGGCTAATATTAAAAAGGTATTAAAACTATTTAGAAAGGAGGAAAGTTGGAAAGAACTTCCATGTTTCATCTGCTGGGAGGTGTGGAAACATAGAAACCTGGTCATCTTTGAGGACTTTCCGCCGAATCTGAGTAGATTTTGCAACAGGATTTTTCAAGATATGGGTGAAATTAAAAGGTCAACCTCATCTAAGGTATGCAGGGTAGATAAGCCTCCTTTACTTCATTTTAAAATGTCCTATTGAAGGCACTCTCAGAATAAAGATGAATTGTGGCAAAGGGACCAACACTAGGGGAGAACTACTTGCTTTGTGGTGTATTTTATATTTTTCTTACTTTAAAAAGATAACAAGATTACAGTTGATGGTTGATTCTAAAGTTATTATTGATTGGTTTACAAATGCTAACAATCTTCATGTGGCCTCTCTTCGGCCTTGGATGGAGAAAATTTGTGTTTTGAGCGGAAAGTTTCTGCTGCTTAAAGCACAACATATATTCAGATTCTTTAACAAGGAAGCGGACCAACTATCCAAGGAAGCTCTAGCTCTCGATGAGGATGGTTTATATATTGTAGGGGTCAATGAAGAAGGTTCGGAAATATTTGAAAGAATGCTCACATGATAAAGCTCTTAGGTGCAAGGGTGATAGATCTCTCTTTTTGGTTTGTTTTGTAAATGGCATAGACAAATAGAGAAGTTTTGGAATCACTATTTTCAGGATATTGTAAAAGAACTTTTATATTATACTAATATAAGTATTTTTTTCTTATTGAAAAAAAAAAAAAACTAGTGGAAAGTTATGTGGTTTTACCCGAGTGAAGTTGTTTTTTAGGATGAGTTTTTCTCAAAATCTGATTAGAAATTTAGAAAGATGAATAGAATTGTTGATTTAGTGATTTAGACCACATACGTTGAGTAACCGTGGAGTTTTTGAAAACCTTGAATCAATCTATGCATTTAGAAATGTATGAAGACGTTGAATCAATCTATACATTTAGAAACAGTTACAACGTAAAATTAAGATTTGACCAATAATTAATTTACCTAATTGAAGTTATAATGTCCCGGGCACTATAACCTTTAAACTACTCATATATAAATAATCTTTCTTTTATACTATTTAAAAAGTGATAAAAGTTACCCTCCCCTAAATATGTGTTTTGAAGGAATAGAATAGTTAGTTCTATCAATCCAGGGTGTCAAACCTCATCGATTCCCTTGGAACTAGACCAATTGGCAAAATTTTGAAACAAGGGGCATCATTATACTTTTTTTTTTTTCGTTCTTGCAGTTCTATTTATAATATTTTTTAAAATATTTTAACATCAGTTTATTTAATCATTTTATTTTTTTTAATTTAACAAATTTTTTATTAATTTATTTTTAAAAATCTTTTAACATCATAATTAATTTAATAAATAAAATTATTAATTTAATATTAAGTAAATAAATAAAATTAAAATTTTAAATTTTATCTTTAAATATATTTTAAAATAATAATTTAAACAAAATAAAAGTAAACAATGTTATTTTTATATTTAAAATATATATATATATATATATATATATATATA
>JASDQU010100135.1:486157-513068 GCA_032191745.1 Picea mariana | reverse complement strand
ATGTCCTCAAATAAAACCCAAATCTACTCATGGTGGTTGAGCCTCCCAAGCCTATAAAAGGAGGCCATTCTAAGGTGAAAAAGGACAAACAGATATATCAAATTTATGATCTTGGGATTCATGCAAGGGTCTAGATGAGGAGAGATTGGAGGAGTGTTGTATAATCATCCATGTTTGTAAGTATTCTCTTTGGGTTCTCATTTAAATATACTTGGCCTTTTTCCTTCAAACTTGTGCATTCTTGCATGTGCTTGTCTATTGTTCCTTCAATCTTTGTAGATGAATTTGTTTGATCTAATCTTGTAGAGTAAGAGTTCTTTGTTTCTATTTGTTGTCTATTGCATTGCAGGTGCATCACACCTTTTCTCTCTCTTTCTCTTTCTGATTAGTTAAACTAAATTCAAATGGATGTTAGTGTCCACCTGTGTTTTTCTGTCTTGGTAGAGGGGTTTGTACTCCAAGGGAAAATTTACCTGTCCGTAGGGGAATTATTCCATAATAGAAATTGGCGATTCCACTAGGGAAGGACATTGACTTGTCTTTCCTTGGATCATATAAACCTTTACCTTGTTTGATCTTGTTTGGTTGATTGTTTATGAGCCTTCCCTCTTCCCTTTGCTTCATCAAGCAATAGTCATAGTTACCAAGCTAGTCTCTGTTGAATTTTTTCTTTTTTATGCTTATTTTCAAGAATCTATAAAACTAGCACTCCCCCAAAGTGGATACCAAGACGTTGGTTAACTTATCATCACTCCTTAGTGGTCTCTTAGGGAACGCTATAGCGCTCTGTCTCTTTGTTTTAGGGAGCACTGGTCTCTTGTTTTCAGCAAATCCAGGAGAATCTTCCATGTTTTGCTCAGCCCCTTGTTGGAGGTATTTTGCCCATAATCTATAATTTTGCTTGTGACTTTGTTTAGGTTGAGGCTATGGCTTCATATCACTCTTTTCATTGTCTTGTTTGATCTTGCAACCTTTTCCAAATTGCGATATTGAGTTTCCTTGTTTCTTCTTGGTTTCATCTGGGTCTTGCAAAAGTTTATGGTTATCTGACTGATTGAAAAGGTTTGTTGGTATTAAGTTAATTTTCAAATCTTTCCTCTTTGAATGATTTGAGACTTTATGCTTACCACAACCTAGCTTGGATTTCTCTTTCTTGTTGCTCGTTTTGTCAAGACGGTTGAGTGATTGCTCTTTCTCCTTATCAATTTTTGGATTCTTCTCTAAACTTTCTTGTATTCCTTGAATGCTTATCGATTGTCGAGACCTTGATTGAGTGAGTTATCATACTTGTTTCTTTCAGTTCCCGTTAGCCTGTGATTCCATTCTTTGCTTCAAATATTTTTGCTTCCTATATTTTGTATCTGCATTCGACTCTTTCAGTTTGATTGAAAGTAATGAAGAGTTAAAGGATTTGCATTTGCTTTCTTTTATAATCAAACAAAGAAGATATTTGTGTTCTTGTTTTTGGGTAGTGTAGTAGATTGCATTTAGAAGATTGTGTTTGGAAATTGGGTGTTTATGTTGAAGAAATTTGAACTTCTTCTCCATCTCGTATGTAGGATTCATTGAAAAAAAAGATTTGCATCTCACTATTTTGCATTCTTTTGTAGTTGAGTCTAAAATATCATAAGCTTCACTTCCGCACCCTTGAGTAAAAAACGGCCCTAAAATGAAGCACTTATAAAATTTATCAAACACTTTTATATTATCTGGTAGTGAACCTACATTGGCTTAAAGTGTAGGGCTTTGGAATAGGTTGTGAGGATAACTTTCCAAACCCATCAGTCAAACATACAATATTGTGCTAGGGAGTGGTAAATCCAATTGTTTGTATAAGCATAGTCGGRATCCCCCTCTCACACAGGGGTTAAACATGAGGTTGTGTGTGGGAGAGCAGTGGAKATTTCCCCTCTGAAGATTAACCCACATAGCAGAAAGATAGTATATTGGGGATTCTTCCTAAGAAACGACTGTTTCATTTCGTCTCAGAACTTCATGAATCCTGAATTTGTTCAGGGTTCTCAGTAGTATTCTAGTCCACTTGTCTTCGGTTCTCTTGAAGAATTTCAGACTWKTTATCCTGCCATACATTTCTTCACGACTATCAATTGTACCCTCCCAAAGGTTAACTATGAGTTGGTAACCATATTGGCCTTTATCTGTAGGGTTGATACACAAGGTGACGGTGAAGGGGAGTCTTCACCGTACCTAGGTCAGACATTGGTCAAACTCACTCGGGCTCCTTGGAGGGTACACCCACGGGTAAAACCATGTGGGAACTTACACCAAGGCATAAGTCCATTAAGCAGGTTGCAAACGTAACTGATCCACCCGCTCTATCGCAGCCCCTTCCTATATTGATCTCGCGATGTTGGATTTCATCACCAACTAGTGGTTTCATTGTGGGAAGGTTTGTTTGATTCTTTGCTTCTTAGATTTGTAGTGTGTTTTGTTTGTTTCCTTAGTGGACCTTAGGTCGAGTCAATTTCAATGGCATCAATTCCTAGGAGTACCAATGAAGGAACCTATTTTCCAAGGGAAACTTTCTCCTTTCCTTCTTTTGGAAATGTTGGTCTTCCGTGCATTGCCACATTGAGTCTTCCAGGACTCACCATCGATTTACTGGTTTGGTTGTTCCCCACTCTAGTAATCTCAACTTTTCCCAATGCTTCAAATGTAAGCACACCACCCACAAATCAACCTCATGTTGACCTTTATCCTTCTTCACCCGTCAGATCTCGTTCCCTTTCTCCTTCTTCGCCTAGTGAAATCTCTAAAGCAAGTAGCCAGGTTGATAAGAATAAGAAGAAGAAGCAGAAAGAGACCAAGCCTCCAACTGCATCAGGTCATGTTGGATCTGAGCAACCAGTTAATGTTAATCATATTGGGAGTGTTGATAAAGTTGAAAAGTCTAAAACAAAGAATCCTAAACCCAAATTCCCTTGCAGGATTTGTAAGGGTGACCACTTTATGATGGATTTCCCTCGTCTCCCCAAGGTCTTAGAAATGCGGTCTTCCACGTCATCAGCCCCTGTTGAACATGTTAGTGACACCCCATCAACTGGTGACGTTAAGTTTGGTAAGAAGAATAGAATTGTCAATTTTCCTCGTATGTTATGTGAAGGTGATCAATACTCTAGCCTTTGCCCTTGTATGGATGAGGCTTCTTATCTTTTGGAAATGATTCAAGCTCCAAATGGTTATCATAAGATCTCTCCCAAACCGTCATTAGTTGATGGATTGGTCAATCTGGTTCCATCCTCGGTCAATCTGGTTGATCAGGCGGTCAATCCAGTTTCATCCTTGGTTGAACCACTAACCCAAGTAGCTAATCTAGTTCTGTCATCGATCATCCCGACTCTTCATATGAAAAGTGAAACCCAAGTGACTGATCCAGTTTCGTCATTGATCATCCTGACTCTTCATCTGAAAAGTAAAACCCAAGTGACTGATCCAATTTCATCATCGATCAACCCCACTCTTCATCTAAAGAGTTCCAAAGTGGTTGATCCAGTTCCGTCATCGATCGATCTCAATCCTCCCTTGAAGAGTGCAACCAAAGTGGTCAATTCAGTTCTGTCATCGGTCGATCCCACTCCTCATTCAAAGAGTGAGGATGTCACTCAGGTCTACCTCGTTAACATTGATTCACCTAGACAAGGGGGTACCCTGCTTGTCCTGATGGTACCCCCTTCAAGCAATCATATGATTTATATTAATTGGAATCATTTGAGATAACCTCATCTTCTTTCTTACATGCCTTTCCAAATCATCGTACATGTTTGTGATATGAATATTCCTAACACTATAATAGACTAAGGTGCTTCTATTAGCATCATATTCGTGAATGCTTGGCAAGATTTTGGTTCCCCACAGCTTGTGCTCGTGACTCAGAAACTGTTGACCTTTGACAGAAGAGTTATTCAACCTTTAGGTATCCTTCCTCGGTTTCTAGTTACTTTGGGAAGAAAAATGGTCTATGTCGATGTGATGGTAGTTCACGACCCCTTGGAATTTAACCTGCTCCTCGAGCAAGACTATGTCTACGTTATGAGATATTTTGTGTCCACACTCTTTCGAGTGATATGTTTCCCTCACAACGGAAACATAATAATAATCAACCAGCTTTCATTCATTGACCCTCATCTGATGGTCAACCATCTACCTTCCCTGAACGGTCCATACATGTCAGGGATGTTCGCCCTGCCGTGGGTCAATTATGTAATGACCTGCCCCATGCATTCAACCCCGCACGAGAGGGAATATCTCCCTTCTCTTGACTTAGATACGGTAGTTGACATGGCCATCTCTTCGATGGGGCTATTAGAGCCAGATACCCCTAACCTTATCGAGGTCATCGACATGTATTCCTTTTCGAGTGTTTTTCTTCCATCTAATGAAGATCTTCTAGAAGCCATGGTTGATGTTTCTCCCTTGACATGTATTCCTTCCAGAGAAATTTCATCTTGGAAGCCATGATCAAGGAGAGGTTTTGAGCATAGTTTGCTTCTCTATGGAAATCTCATTAAAAAATGAAACAGAGGTCTTGAGCATAGTTTTTATTCTTTGTGGCAACCTCTTTAAAAAATGAAACAGAAGTTATGAGCATAGTTCTTTTCATGTGTCAAGCTCGTTAAAAAATTAAAAAGTCTCCTCTCCTATCAAGTCGAGTCTTTTCACTAGATCTCATAGATATCGAGTCGACTCTTTAGCTATATCTCTTAGATGTCGATACAAGCCTTTCATTAGGTATCATATTTGAACCTTCCTTTTATCCTCCTTTTTCAGTTGACCTTTTTTCCTCCATCTGATACAGAAATCGATGACAATATAAGCGTCGACAAATGAAACGAATCTTGGGGGGGAATGTCTCCATCCTTTGATCATCATTTTGGAGTTAAGCCACTAGCTTTTCAAGCTGGGGGTAGATTACCAACCATCCATGGGTATCCCTCAAAACCTTTGGAAATTACGTTGGGAAATTACATGCATAGTTTAATTTTGTTTCAAGCTTGTGTAAAAATGAAACCAATTTTGAGCTTAGTTTTTGTTATTTCTCGTGCTCGTAAATACATGAGAATGTGACCGAGTATACTTTTATCACTTTTTCATACTCGTAAAGGTTATATGAAAAAGGAACCCCCTGGACTTTCCTTTAAGCTCTTTGCAGAATCTCTAAATATGAAAAGTTTCCCGAGTGATCTTGCTTCCTTTAGACTCGTTAAAAGGTTTGAAAGGGCATCTTTCGAGTGGTAGTTTATCTCTTTTTCAGCCTCGTGAGACTAATTACGAAAAAGGAACACTCTAATCAAGAATCATTGTAAGAATTCTTCGTCGTATAATTTTATACTTTTTTGGACCTCGAAGACTAAAAATCACGAAAAAGGACAACCATGGAGTCACCTTTAAGTTTTTTTCAGACTCTCTAAACATGAAAAACCACCGATTTTTCCTTCTCTAGACTCACTAAATTACACATTGAAGGACCCATATGGGAACGAACCCTTAATTCTTCCAGTTCGTAAATAAAGGAAGAGGAAATTACCGAAGGTGAGTTATATCGAGCATGTGTTACCCTCCTCGAGCTTGTTAAATGAAAAAGAGGTACTCATATATCTAGGTGGGGGGGAAACTGAAGGAAGTGGGTCAAGTTTTTGGGAATCCTTTATGGTAGCTATTATCACCCTTGAACATGGAACCTTTTTGTGTCTCATCTTAGAGTTGGGTAATCTTCTTGTCTCTGAGTCACCCCAATCCCATGTGTCACCACACTTTTCCATCAAGTTGAAGAGTGCTCTTATTTCCGTCACATTGCATTCTTGGTACTCGTCGAGTCAATGTTGCCAAGTTAGTTGGTGTGCCTCATCATGTTCAAGGGAATTTTCACTTCAAACCATCCATCTGCAGTATTGTCAGTTCATACTCATTTGATTCACCATCTTACATCACTTTTCTGTGTCTGTGTCATGTCGATGATGGGGGATACATCAAGGCCCTCTTTCAACGAGTCTTTTCCTGATGAATTCAACACATCATCCAAGAATTAGACTTAGAAACCAGTTAGTACCTTGGGACCTACATGCCTGAATGGCAGGCCTCCTCGCTTCTGATAGTAGGTTTACATCATTGACCTCTGATTGGATGATTCCATGAATGTTCGAACTCAGCTCATTTATTCACATTTGGTGGAAAGTACTAGGGTACCTTGGGAGTCATTGACATCATTAATCAAGTGGTTTTTACCATATTCGACATGAAATAATCTATTCACATTGCTAGATTTGTACCACATCAGAATTGGGACGAAGACCCTGAGTTGAGCATTCACTCTATTATTTGCTTTGCCAAGGCTGCGAAGGAGATCATTTGAGCTTGTTGATATATATATTGTCACATAGATCCACATTGTATTGGTCTGTGGCTCTCGTATCTCCACTGTGTATTTTTTGTGGCTACGATCAGTTCATGTCATGGAGGTATGGATCCACATTGTATCTCTAGTGGCCATGTCCTTAATAAGTATTTTTCATGGATCTATAATGTATTGGTCGGTGGTCGTGCTTTGAGTCATCTCATATTCCTAGCATAGGTATGCATGCCTTGGAAATGTAACATATATTAATATTGTTTGATGATTGCTTGCAGCTTCTGCCAGGTTCTCCAACTCCACACCCTTGCATTGGAGAATTGTAAAAGATTTTGTCCATTGGTTTCTCTTCTAACCTCAAACTTTAGGGGGAAATCTGTTACACATCAAAATGCCACACTTAAGTATCTCACCCTAAGTGTCATAAAAGTGTCGTATGCACCTTGGTAAGTGTCGTATGCACCTCACTAAGTGTCGCATGCACTTTTCTATGTGTTTATATGTGTTTTAACCCATTGAAACCATCAAAGAACATTTTCCATGATCCCTAAGTTATATTGGAGGAAGAAACCCATCATTTCAAGGCTAGAAGCACACTTTTTACTTGAAAAATCGACCATTTTTGGGGCATTTTTGAAGGGTAGCGCCCCCCTGGCCATGTTGGGGAATGTTACCCCATAGATCAATTCCCCCTTTACCTTATTTAGGGAGTGTTGATATAGGATCAAAGCTTTGTCTCTAACTATAGGGGAGCGTTGATTGTGGTTAGAGGAAAATTTGGAGAATCTCACCTCTTTATGAAGACCAGATCTTGGAGATGTGGTTGGTTTGGATCGAATGCTATCCTATGGAACTATCCTAGGATCAGATACTAACCTAAAGGAGTCATATCCTCAACTAATCCCCAAATCTACTCATGGTGGTTGAGCCTCCCAATCCTATAGAAGGAGGCCATTCCAAGGTGAAAAAGGAGAGACAGATATATCAAATTATGATCTTGGGATTCATGCAAGAGTCTGGACGAGGAGAGCCTGGAGGAGTGTTGCATCATCATCCATTTTTGTAAGTATTCTCTTTGGGTTCTCATTTTAATATACTTGGCCTATTTCCTTCAATCTTGTGTATTCTTGCATGTGCTTGTCTATTGTTCCTTCAATATTTGTAGATGAATTTGTTTGATCTAATCTTGTAGAGTAGGAGTTATTTGTTTCTCTTTGTTTTCTATTGCATTACAGGTATCAATTTGTGCTAAGGAGTTTGGAGATCAGGCTCAGATTGGAAGCAGTGAGGACAAACTTCGAAACTGGGTGCATCACACATTTTCTCTCTCTTTCTCTTTCTGATTACTTAAACTAAATTCAAATGGATGTTAGTGTCCAATTATGTTTTTCTGTTTTGGTAGAGGGGTTTGTACTCCAAGGGAAAATTCACTTGTCCACAGGGGAATTATTCTGTAACAGGGGATTCCCTTTACCCATATCTATGAGTGGAAGAGGCTCTCCCCTTCTTTGGGATCCTCTAGTTTCTCTAGTTAGACTTTTGTGATAGCGATGGTGACATTGGGTTCTACGTCAATGATCAATTTTCCCTTATCTAGTTCTGAATTAGAGTCTGAGTCGGCATCTGAATCTCTCGGTAAACAATGATTGTTTGGAGCGACATTCATCAGTGTTGTGCCAAGGGATTTTTTGGAACTCACACCACTTTCCAGTGTCCTTATTTGACTTCCCATTACCCGTCTTTGTTTGTGGCTTGGATTGGTTGTCCTAGGGTTGGCCATCCTTGCTTTGTCCTTTTCTATAGGAGTTAGGGTGACCTTTACCGGGATTATATAGCGATGATTTTGCAAAACTGAAATCATGCTTATTATTTTGCTTAAACGTTTGCTCAATCTTTACAACATATCGGTAAGCGGCTCCTAGAGAGGATATTTCCAGAAACTCCATATCTAATTGGATGTACCTATGTAGGCCAATGTTGTGCTTCAGGACCAGGTGTCACTCGAAGTATTTAATACCCAGCTTTATGTGCAATGTATGGAATATATTGGTGTGCTCTGGCGTCATTTGGTCTCTTTCCTGATGCAAAGTTGCCCATCTTGTCTGTTGGTCATCATAGTTTCCAATAGGGTAGTATTTCTCCTTGAGGGCATCAACAAAAGCTACCCAAGTGAATCCTGGCCCAAAAATTACAAACTCATGTTCAACTTGTTGCTCAAATTAAGTCTCCCACAAATATATGATATGGGGAAGGGCTTTAAGGAGTGCAAAGTTGATTTTTTCACAATTGGAAAAAAATTGGATAGAGAATAACCCTCTAGTATACTTAACCATTTTTCCAAAGCGTCTTTGTCTATCTATCCTTCAAATAAAGGAATATCAAAGTTAACTTGTACCTTAAAGGGTGTCGCACCTTCGAAGTGACTACTGGTTGAAGGTGCCTTCATTGTTGTTAGCAATCGTTGAAGGATCTGGGTGAAATTATCCATCATCTCGCTCCTATGTCGCGCAAGGGATTTCACAAGCAACAATTTGATAGAATCTCCTACTCCATCATCTCTCTTTTCTTCTGCCATGGGAGGTTTCTTCGGCCGGTGGGACTATTCTTCCCCAAGCTCAACTATTTCAATACCCAACTCTTGATAACCTGACCTCGTTGGTGACATCCACAAAGAAACATCAAAGAGTAGATTGTTATGATACCATTGATCCAGATTATATTCAGAACGACATGAAGGAAAGGATATAACAAAGAAACACACAGAGATATTACAAGAAACACAGTAATACAGTTAAACTTAGATTATATTACTAACTATATGAAATATAAAAGACTGTAAAATGCAAAGCACACAAGCTAGTTATAATGGTGGTAGCTTATCTATGAAGAGAGAGATGTGACAGATACACACATTCGCAAGAAGATGATTAGAAATAGGTCGAAAGGGCCTTTTAACATAAAGCATCAATGCGAAAACCCTAAACAACAAAAACGCTAACCCGATAAGATGAAACGCCAAAAGGTTTGTGGGCCCCTATGTGGTTAGTTGATATGTCAACTTCTCAGGGGCACAACATTTGCATATGATCTCCATTTGGGGTGTTGAGTACCCCGCCAAAAAGGTATAGACAAGGAGTACACATCATGTTCATCCTACCATCTTCCTTCTACCACATGCTAGGTGTTGTCGCACCAAAGAAACCTCGTTTAGGGCCTCAAAATGACCCTAAAATTTTGGGACCCAAAAAATCATAGAAAAATTGCCAAGATGTGGAACCATTATGAATTGGTGGAACAAGTGAGTGGCCACAAGTATCCACCTAGATCATCAACACTCCTAAAATCGAGACATATCCATCCTGGAAGAAAAATATGAAAGCATGATGTGTATCCAATTAACCTTTGATACCCTATGTCCATCCATTGCTTTAGAGTTACACCCCTGACCACCTTTCTTGTAAAATGAATGATAAATAATTTACTGGAAACTACACTTTTTATACCTCAATACTATTGAGGTATTTTTTTATTATAGACTTTTTTTTATGATAAGGGTTTTTTTAATAAGCTCGATTTATTGTATTTAGTAGTAAAATTCAATAGATAAAAGACAAAACCCCTCAACTTCAAGAAAACCAAATACATCCACAAAAGAATGAACATAATAATATAGAAAAACCCTCAAGGTAGTGTAACACCATCAACTACTCTTTATGTAAGAAATCACCACACAAACCATGCTTGTCATAATACAATAATCATCAACATTTAATATACATTGACAATTATATATATATATATATATATATATATATATATATATACTCTCATAAGTATTCCTATGGACCTATACTACCTACCCCTAATTATTACATTTATTTCCCACCAACTACCAAGTGAACCTTATTCCATGATTACAACCACATTACATTAATTATCCCCCCTTGGGTACCTCCATAATTGCCCCATATTATTCTATCTAAGTGCATGACATTACATCCCCTTAGCATGTTTCATCCTTGAAGAATAAGTGGAAGCCATATAATAGGATTTTTTAAGCAATGTAGTCAACTAGTTCCAAGCACAAGCATGCATACATCCTAGTGAAATGTGGACTGAAGGATCAAATCTTGTCACTGAGAGGGGGGGGTGTGAATGAGTGACACAATAATTTTATCAATTTTTCTTTTGTTAATGAAAACAAAATTTTAACACAATATTTTATCATGGAACCCAATTGGGAAAACCACAAACACTTTTTTATTAACTGCAAAATTTTGTTTTAGAAGTTACATAGAAGAAAGATGTTCTTCCTTTTAAATCAGCACCAACTAATCAGGATGCACCCACACCCTTGTTCACCAGCACCAACTGGTAGGAGGCTTCAACCCCCTATTTAGTCAGCTACAACTGAAAACGAAGCACCTACTCCCTTGTAGGCTCAATCTTGCCCTTGCACCACCCAACCACCCTTATTTTCTGAATCTGAAAAACTTTTATATCATGTCTTCATTGAATCTCTCTCTGCTTCTGTGATTTAATATATCTTATGATTCGAACTGCAAAGACACCTTCTTCTCGCCACTCTATCTCATTTATATAATCTTCAAACTGGTGTGAGATATAGCGTATTGTGTCCTTTCGTTTGGACCATCGCACCTCTTCATTTAACTTAGCCATAATCTCTACAAATACTGCAGAAATTGAGTTCTGCTGAGGTGCTTCCTTAAAACCATTTACATATGACTGATAACCCAAAACCACGGGCTTATCAATTAAGAGATGTATTATCTTTTACCTTTATTTCTCTTATTCCACATGACCACAGGCGATGACTAGGCACTAGGCCAAGTTAATGCTTCATCACTTACCAAAATCAACGGTCACATTTTAATCTCCTGATGAGATGGACGATTGTCGGTACTTCGGGACTTCATCCTTTGCAACTTCCAGCCTCTTTAAAAATCTCTTGAATAAAAGACATGTGTCCATAATCTTCAACAGTTGAGAATGCTCTTCGATGTAGATGAACAGATAGTATTAACTTCGGGTCTTCAGCCTTCAGGACTTCAAGACTTCGGACATTTGCTGGTGATGAAACTCCCGAAGTAAAAACTCCCAGAGTGATGTAACTTGTTGATGTGGCACTTCCTGAGTGGTTTCCACGTGTCACTTAGATTCGTGGCTTACATATGCTTAAAATACTTATGGGACCTTGACACTTGTCATCATCTGATTACGCCACATGTCCTTGTTGATGTCATTGTAGATGACGTGGGCTCTCAATGTGAGTGCTACGTGTCTTAACCTCATGACTTCGTAAATTCGGCCTTCGGGTGAATTTACATGTTCTAAATCCATTTCACCGAAGTGATCAGCGCCGAAGTTGACCATCATCCTAATCTGACGGTCATCATGTATTGTCCAAATCTAATGGTCCTCATTCATTTTGGCCTTCAGGACTTCGGGTAATTCGATTTCTCCACTTCCCAATTCTCCTGAAGTGAGATTCCCTGAAGTGTAAACCTCGAGTAACTTGACTTCATCTAATGGTCATTCTTTAACCCAAAAAGGATTTAACACGATCTGACGACTATCGGGAATTCATCTATTCGGGATCTTAGGCCTTTGGCCTCGCTTATCCTATCCTTCTACTTTCCTCGATTCGATGGTCGATATATCTCCCGGAGTGTTTCCTCGGATCAGAAGGCTTATGTCTATTTCATGAGATTTTTGGCTTACTCTGTCCTTCCACTAAACATGATCTGGCAGTCCTGACATCTCCCGAAGTGTTCTTCATATCGGATGGTTCATATTTGCTTCGAGACTTCCACCTTCGGGTGATCTTACTTGTTCTCAACCCTTTTCTCCCGAAGTGGTCAGCGTCGAAGTTGACCACTACTACCTTGGCGTGCTCTGAATAGATCGGACGGTCCTCATTTACTTTGGAACTTCGTATCAAATGGTCTTCATCTTTTCTTATCCTATCCTTCCACTTAAAGTGATCCAACGAGCATCGAGAATTCGGGTATTCGGGATATCAACCCTTTTTCCTTGCTTATCATATCCTTCCACTCAACTTGATCCATTAGTCGAGAAAGCTCTCAAAATAGATCAATGATCAAGGATGATTATAGGGTCCTCAACTAGCACGGTGTTTAAAACTATCATCAAGTTCTGCAATGGAAACTGCTCGTTGGTAGTGGAATTGATGCCAACCGTAGATCTATTGTCGAGTTACCATCGACGATCGATGTAGATTTCGGAACCATAACTTGCGCATGGTTTAGCCTGTTTCCCAAACTCTGCAATTTGAATTTGTGCAATTGTTGGTGGATCAACCACAGCCTTCGATCTTTGAATCTATAAGATCTGACAGTCTAGTCTAATTGCAAGATTGGGAATAACACATTGTTTAATTCTCCTTTTTCCCTTTGCACTCCTTCCCTGTCGTTGATCTAGCGCTTGCGTATCCAACGGTCCTAACTTGATCTGATCATGTTTCAACAATGTGCTTCCCCTTCTAAGTTTCATCTGTGTCATCTCTTCTGAGCTTTGATCTTTATTCGCTAGCCCTCATGATCTTTAATCTCTACATATTGTCCTACAATTTGACATCAATGACAACACATTAATGAAAATATGTCCAACAATATCCCCCTTTTTCATTGATGGCAACACACCAACTTCATACACAATATCCCCTTATGATGATGCTTCACTCCACTGAAGTTACTCTCCCCCTTTGACATCAATGGAAAATGGTTGTTTCCCCTATGGTAAAGCTTTGTCTGTATGTATGCTTCTTACCAGAATCAGAACTTGGGTAACTCCTCCTATAATCATACTTCTTGTCATAATTGAATAACTCCTCCTGACTTCGAATGTTGTCTCCCCCTGAATTGGTGCCAATTGATGAATTATTTTCTTGAGAGATTAGATTGGAAGAGGGATTACTCCCAATATTTTCCTGAGATATTCAAATACATATCTGCTTAACGGTTTAGTGAAAATATCTGCCACCTATTCTTGTGTTGGGACATATTCCAATTTAATGTTCTTATTTTCAGCCTGATCTCTTAGATAGTGGTATTTTATGGGAATGTGTTTTGATTTGGAGTGTTGGACAGGGTTCTTAGAGAGAATTATAGCGCTTGTATTATCACAATAGATAGTAGTAGGTTCTTCAAACACTATTTTGATGTCTTGTAAGGTTTGTTTCATACATTCCACTTGTGTGCAACATTTTTTTGCTACAATATACTCAGCTTCAGTGCTAGACAGAGAAATTGAGGATTGTTTCTTGCTTATCCAAGCTACCAATGATTCTCCCAAAAAGAATTGCTCCTCCACTTGTACTTTTTCTGTCATCTACACAACCTGCCCAATCTGCATCTGAATAGGCTTTTAAAGTGAATGAATCCTTTCTAGGGTACCACAAGCCAAGATCTATGGTTCCTTTCAAATACCTAAAGATTCTTTTCACACCTTGAACATTGCTCTATTTTGGTGTTGCTTGGAATCTAGCCACCATCCCAACAACTTGCTTGACATCAGGTCTAGAAGTTGTTACATAGAGTAAACTCCCAATAATTGATCTGTAGTGTTTTGGATCTACAGCTTTGGACTCATCTTCCTTGCTTAGTTTGCATCCAATTTTCATAGGTGTACTAATATGTTTGCAATCCTCTAACTGAAATTTCTTAAGCATATCTTAAACATACTTGGACTGATGGATAAAGAATCCTCTATTGGACTATATTATTTGTAATCGAAGAAAGAAATTCAATTCACCAAGCAAGGACATTTCAAATTCTTGATGCATCCTCCTAGCAAAGTCCTTACTCACTTTTTCATCATCACTGCCAAATATAATATCATCAACATATACTTCCACAATAATTATGTTATTACCAACAATTTTACAATAAAGATTGTTGTCTTCAGATCCTCTTTTGAGGCCTTGTTCTTGTAAATAAGAATCTAGCCTTGCATACCATGCTCTGGGTGATTGTTTTAGCCCATAGAGTGCTTTCTTTAGTTTACAGACATAGTCTCCTTTGTTAGTTAATTGAAATCCTTCAGGTTGCTCAATATATACTTCCTCTTATAAGTTTCCATTGAGAAAAGCTGACTTGACATCCATTTGGTGTACTTTAAATTTTTTGTAGCTGGCGAAAGCTAAGAACATCCTAATTACCTCTAATCTGGCCACAGGTGCAAAGGTTTCTTCATAGTCTACTCCTTCAACCTGAGCATACCCTTTACAGACCAATCTGGCTTTGTTCCTAATTACTTGCCCATTCTCATTCATTTTGTTTTTATACACCCATTTAGTTCTAATGACATTTTTATTTTTTGGTCTTGGAACTAGATCCCAAGTTTGTTTTTTTTCAATCTGGTTCAATTCTTCATTCATAGCATTGACCCAATTCTCATATTTACATGCCTCTTTGATTGAGTTGGGCTCAATATGTGACAAAAGTGTTATTTATGTCTGATACAACAATGTCTTCTTATGTTCACTCCATTGCTCTTATTTCCAATAATTAGTTCTTCGGGATGATTCTTTTGAGTCATTCTTGAGGGTGTCTTTGTGTCTCTTCTTTGGGGTTTTTCTCTTACCTCTTATTCTCAAATATCTTCTTCGTCTTCACTAATAACCATATCATCTTCTTCCCTCTCTTATTTATTCTCTCATACTTTTCCCTGTGTACCAACCGACTCATCATCATCTTCATCTTCATTGTCAAGTATAGTCTCTTGATGTTTGATCCTTATCATTTTCAAATCATCCACCTTGACATCTACACTCTCAACAATCGTATGTAATCTAAGATTGTATCATATGTAAGCTTTCTTGGTAGAGGTGTATCTAAGAAAGATACCTTCATCAGATCTAGCATCAAATTTTTCGATATTCTCATCAAGCCTTTTGATGTAGCACTTACTTCCAAAGACCTTGAAGTATTTTACCGAAGGAGCTTTTCCAAACCATAGTTCATAAGGAGTCTTATCACTATTAATCCTGATTTGAACTCTGTTAAATATGTATATTGTTGTGCTTACAGCTTCCCTCCAATATCCATCAGATAATTTTGCTTCAATGAGCATAGTCCTTGCAGCTTCTTGGACTATTCTATTTCTTCTCTTAGCAATCCCATTTTTATGAGGTGTTCTGGCAGCAGAGAATTGTCTTTTTATTCCATGGGTTTCACAGAAGAGATCAAACTCTTTTGAGGTGAACTCACCACCATTGTCTAATCTAAGACATTTGATTTTTGACACTTTTTCATTTTCAACAAGGGTCTTAAAAGCTTTGAATTTGTTACGTGCTTCTGATTTTTCCTTGAGAAAACATACCCAACCCATTCTAGTAAAATCATCAATGAACAGCATAAACTAAGACTCTCCTTGCAAACTCTTGGTCCTTGTAGGTCCATAGAGGTCGGTGTGAACAAGCTCTAAAGGTTTTGAGGTTGAGTATTCTTTTGTTTTGAACCTTATTCTAGTTTGCTTCCCTAGTTGACAGTGTCTACACATAGGATTTAAGGGCTTTATGATCTTTGGCAAGTTTCTTACTGCCCCAAGATTGTTGACTTTCACTAAATTGTCAAAGTTAATGTGCCCCAACCTTCTATGCCATAGCCAACTTTCATATACTAAATTTATATGACACTCCTCATTCAAATTTGTATTTAGTATATATACATTCTCGGGAGTACTAGGAGCAGTACTAACCAATTTTCCTGAGTCCTCTCTCCTAATATCACATTTATGGGAATCAAAGATGCAAAAGGGCCCCTGATCACAGGTTTGCCTGACACTTGATAGGCTAGGTTTCAGTTTTTCAACAAGCAGCACATTCTTTCTTTTCTCTTTTCCCAAACTCACAGTACCTTTCCCAAGTAAGTTACCTGAAGCATTGTCACCAAATGTAACTTTACCCTTTTGTTTCTTTAAGTTCAAAAACTTGTCCTTGTTTCATGTCATATGTTTTGAGCACCCACTATCAACATACCAGAGATCTTCTTTATCTTGGGCTTTTAAGGCAATAAAACATTCCTTCTTTGATGTTTTTTCTTTCCAAAGCTTCTTTTGCTCTCTAATGAACTTTGGTTTTTCTGAGACTTCCATTAATCTGCAATTATTGGCTTTATGTCCATAATTATGACATCTGAAGCATTATGGGTTCCCTTCTTGTAGAGGTGCAAAGGAGTTATAATTTATGCTTTTAACTTGATTTATTGTTTTGTTATCTTTAAGGTTATAGTTCTTAACCCACAAGTTTTTCCTTCCATATGCTCTACAATTCATAGCTTTGTGTCCAAAATTAGAGCATGCAAAGCAATAACCAACAAAAATGTGAGGATACATGTTTTGATAAACCTTCTTTGGAGTTGTCTTATTTTCCTTCTTGATGGATGGAAGTAGTCCTCTGGAGTTCTAATTATTACTTGTCTTTTATTCATCTTTCTTCTTGAATGTACTGAGGAGAGCAGTTGCATAAGATTTTGAGTTAACTTGGTTTTCTTCTTGAGAATAACCTACTCCATTTTTGTTACCTGAATCCCTTTGTTTGGTAATAATCTTATCTAATATTTTAGAGCTATTTTCATATCTTGCTTGAATAAGTTTCGTATCAATTTCTTTTCTTAGGTGAACTAATTATGCCTCCATTCTTTCACAGGTTATGTGTTTCTCTTTAAGAGACTTTTCCAGGCTTTATTCCATGCTATTTGCTTCTAGGATTTGGTTTTTCAGGTTGCTCGTGACTTTCTCCATCTCCTTTTCTTTCTGTTCATGTTTTTTCCTTTTGTTCAACTACAAAACTTTTCAAATGTCTATATATGGTTTTGTATTTTCTTAATTCATACAAGGCACTAAGAAGTTATTCTTCCATATTAACTTCTACTTCATCTTCTGACTCTTCCTCGTCCTCAATTTATTTTATCTCATAGGCTCTTCAATACCTATAAAAAGGACTTCATCATGATCACTGTCACTAGACTCTGATGCATTGTTGTTTTCTTCTTTTGAGTAAAAATTATTTTTCCCTTTGTAAAACTTTTTCTTCTAGTTGGGTTTTTCCTTCTTCTTGTAATGTTTGATTGTGTCTTCTTCATATTCAGCGTCCTCCTTGGGATAGGGACACTTGGTTGCAAAGTGGCCAACCTTGCCACAATTAAAACATTTGAAAGGTAGCTTGCCTTTGTACTTCCCTGATCTTTTCTAAAGTTTTTTAATAAAATTGGCTTCTTCTACATCAAATTCTTCATGATGGATGGGTTGAGGTTTTTGCTTCTGATTTTTTGTTTTCTTGAGCACCTTGAATGTTTCCTCTCCTTTTGGAAGGGTCTCATGACCTAATCTTAACTCATAGGCTATGAGGATTCCATACAATTCATCCATGGTGAGTTTATCTAGATTCTCTCGATCTTCAAGAGTGGACACTTTAGGATTGTATAGGATAGGTAGTGTTCTTAGTATCTTTTCAACTAACTCATTGTCTGATACTTCTACTCCCAAACCTCTGATTGCATTAACAATATTATCAATCCTTTTGAAGTACTCTGAAATATTTTCTTCATCTTTCATTTTTAGACCTTCATATTGTACTTTGAGATTTTGAAGTTTGGCCCTCTTTACCTTGGAATCTCCTGTATATATAGTTTCCAATTTATCCTAGAGTTGTTTTGCATTATTACAGTTTAGTACTTTAGCAAGGATTTTCTTACTCAGTCCAGCCTGTAGTGTGTTTAAAGCCTTTGCATGTTCCCAAAATTTATTCTTGTCTTCTGCTTCTATGGGAGTGGCTTTTGGAACATCATATCCCTTTTCAACTAATGTCCATACTTCCAGTCCAATGGACATCAAATAGATTTTCATTCTAACACTCCATAAGACATAGTCTTCGCCATCAAATAGGGGGACTTTTGATGACATCTTCGACTGTTGATCCATTATGATGTATATTTCTCTTCAAGTGATTTAAACCTTTAGTGAAGAGACCCGCTCTGATACCAATTGAAGGTCAGATCCTATCACCGAGAGCGAGGGTTGAATCAGTGACACAATAATTTTATCAATTTTTCTGTTGTTAATGCAAAAAAAAAATTAACACAAAATTTTATCGTGGAACACAATTGGGAAAACCACAAACACTTTTCTATTCACTACAAAATTTTGTTTTACAAGTTACATAGAAGGAATATGTTCTTCCTTTTACATCAACACCAACTGATCAGGATGCACCCACACCCTTTTTCACCAGCACCAACTGGTAGGAAGCTTCGACCCCTTGTTTAGTCAGCTACAACTGACAAGGAAGAACCTGCTCCACTACAGGCTCCAACCTGCCCTTGCACCACCCAACCACCCTTATTTTATGAATCTAAAAAACTTATGTATCATGTCTTCAGTGAATCTCTCTTTGCTTCTGTTATTTAATATATCTTCTGATTCTAACTGTAGAGACACCTTCTTCTCACCACTCTATCTCATTTATATAATCTTCAAACTAGTGTGATATATAATGTATTGTGTCCTTTTCTTTGGACCATCACACCTATTCATTTAACTTAGCCATAATCTCTGCAAATACTGCAAAAATCGAGTTTTGTTGAGGCGCTTCCTTCAAACCATTTACATATGACCAATAACGCAAAACCACGGGCTTATCAATTAAGCGATGTATTATCTTTTACCTTTATTTCTCTTATTCCACATGACCACAGGCAGTGACCATGCATTAGGCCAAGTTAATGCTTGATCACTTATCAAAATCAACGGTCTTGTTTTAATCTCTCGATGAGATGGACGATTGTCGGTACTTCGGGACTTCGTCCTTTGCAACTTCTAGTCTCTTTAAAAATCTCTCGAATAAAAGATGTGTGTCCATAATCTTAAATGGTTGAGAATGATCTTCGAAGTACATGAATGGATAGCATTAACTTCGGTACTTCGGCCTTCGGGACTTCAGGACTTCAGACATTTGCTGGTGGTGAAACTCCCAAAGTAAAAACTCTCGGAGTGTTGTAACTTGTTGATGTCACTTGTTGACATGGAAATTCTTGAGTGGTTGCCACATGTCACCTAGATTCATGGCTTACGTATGCTTAAAATACTTATGGGACCTTGAAACTTGCCATCATCTGATTATGCCACGTGTCCTTGCTGACATCACTATTGATGACATGGGCTGTCAATGTGAGTGCTACGTGTCTTAACCTCGTGACTTCAGAACTTTGGCCTTTGGGTGAGTTTACATGTTCT
Organism: Picea mariana; assembly: GCA_032191745.1. Lineage (NCBI taxonomy): Eukaryota > Viridiplantae > Streptophyta > Pinopsida > Pinales > Pinaceae > Picea > Picea mariana. Next base: position 493,426 of record JASDQU010100135.1, on the reverse strand, counting down.
AAACTCCATTTCGACAAAGTTGACCATCATCCTGATCCGACGGTCATCATGTATTGTCCAGATCTAACAGTCCTCATTCATTTCAGCCTTCGTGACTTCGGGTAATTTGATTTCTCCACTTCCCAATTCTCCCGAAGTGAGATTCCCCGAAGTGTAAACCTCGATTAACTTTACTTCATCTAATGGTAATTCTTTAGCCCGAAAAGTCTTTAACATGATCCAATGGTTGTCTGGAATTTGACTATTCAAGATCTCGGGCCTTTGGCCTCGCTTATTCTATCCTTCTACTTTCCTCGATCCGACGATTAGGATATCTCTCGAAGTGTTTCCTCAGATCAGACGGGTTACATCTATTTTGGGATATTTGTAGCTTACTTTGTCCTTCCACTAAACATGATCTGACGATCCTGATATCTCCCGAAGTGTTCTTTATATCGAACAGTTCAAATTTGCTTTGGGAATTTGCCCTTCGGGTAATATTACTTGTTCTCAACCCTTTTCTCCCAAAGTGGTCAGCACCGAAGTTGAGCATTGCTACCTTAGCACGCTCTGAATAGATCGGGTGGTCCTCATTTACTTCAGGACTTCATATCGAACGGTCTTCGTCTTTGCTTATCCTATCCTTCCACTTAAATTAATCCAACGACCATCGGTAATTCGGGTATTCGGGATCTCAGCCCTTTTTCTTTGCTTATCCTATCCCTCCACTCAACTTCATCCATTGGTCGAGAAATCTCTCAAAACAAATCAACGATCTAGGATGATTATGGGGTCCTCAACTAGCACAATGTTTAAAACTGTCGTCGTGTTCTGTAATGGAAATTGCTCGTTGGTAATGGAATTGATGCCAACCATAGATCTATTGTCGGGTGACCATCGACGGTTAATATAGATTCTAGAACCATAACTTGCACGTGGTTTAGCCCGTCGCCCAAATTCCACAATTTTAAGTTGTACGATTGTTGGTGGATCAACCACTGTCGTAGATATTTGAATCTATAATATCTGACAGTCTAGTCTAATTGCGGGATTGGGAATAACACGTTGTTTAAGTCTCATTTTTCTCTCCACAATCCCTCCTTGTCGTTGATCAGGTTCTTGCATATCCAACGGTCCTGACTTGATCTGATCATGTTTCAGCAATGCGCTTTCCCTTTTGAGTTTCATGTGTGTCATCTCTTCTGAGTTTTGATATTTATTCGCTAACCCTCCTGAGCTTTAATCTCTACATATTGTCGTACAATTTGACATCAATGACAACACATTAATGACACTATGCCAAGATGTGGAACCATTCTGAATTGGTGGAACAAGTGAGTGGCCACTAGTATCCATCTAGATCATCGACACTCCTAAAATCGAAACATATCCATCCTGAAAGCAAAAGATGAAAGCATGACGTGTATCCAATTAACCTTTGATACCCTGTGTCCATCCATTGCTTTAGAGTTACACCCCTGACCACCTTTCTTGTAAAACGAATGATAAATGTTTTACTAGAAACTACACTTTTTATACCTCAATACTATTAAGGTATTTTTTTATTATAGACTTTTTTTTTATGACAAGGGTTTTTTGAATAAGCTCAATTTATTGTATTTTGTAGTAAAATTCAATAGATAAAAGTCAAAACCTCTCAACTTCAAGAAAACCAAATACATCCACAAAAGAATGAACATAATAATATAGAAAAACCCTTAAGGTAGTGTAACACCATCAACTACTCTTTATGTAAGAAATTACCACATAAACCATGCTTACAATCATCGTCAACATTTAATATACATTGACAATTATATATATATATATATATATATATATATATATATATATATATATATATATATATATATATATATATATATATATATACTCTCTCATGAGTATTTCTATGGACCTATACTACCTACCCCTAATTATTACATTTATTACCCACCAACTACCAAGTGAGCCTTATTTCATGATTACAACCACATTACATTAATTATCCTCCCTTGGGTACCTCACTAGTGCCCCATATTATTCTATCTAAGTGCATGAAATTACATCCCCTTAGCATGTTTCATCCTTGAAGCATAAGTGGAAGCCATATAATAGGATTTTTTAAACAATGTAGTCAACTAGTTCCAAGCACAAGCATCCATCCATCCTAGTGAAATGTGGACATGGGGTTCAAATTCTTTCCTTGCCACCTCAATCTTCATTATGTTTTCTCCTTTGGCATCCCACATCTTTGTGTTATTCTCATATCCCCATGCATTGTTTTTATTCCTCTATGTACCTCTATATTGAGTTCCTTTCTATTTCCATGTTGGTCCATGATAAGGTTGATAACACTCACGGCCTTACCTTTATAACTTGTATATATCAGGGTGGGTTGGCTAGCAATATGCAACAAGCTTAGCTATTGGTTCTTATATCTTTGACTCTTTAACATGTGGTATCTTTGAATCATGTAACTTCATGGATTCTTCTTCTTTTGTATACCCTTCCTAGGGCTCTCTTTTAAGTGCTTTTGTGGAATCCTCTAATTCATCCTTAGATTATTCATCTGATGTGTTTGAAAGTACTGTAATTAGTGTCCTTACAAGGACTTCTTCATTTGTCACCTTTGGTCATTGTTGACTAAGAGAAATATCCTCCAATGTTATTATCTTTTTCTTAGACCAAAGCTTCATTAAAAAATATTGAACACTAATATTAACCATACCACTTGAGTCCATCAAAGGATATCCAAGAATAATATCCACATCATCCATGTCTATAAAATGGGAATATGAATGCAAAACATATATATCTAAATAAATATTCACATCTTGAAAATTTTGAACATTTTCACCCTCAACTTGTGTGTTTTGAATATGCTTTACAAGGACGTGCAATATTTTAGCCGAGGCCACATTGATGAAATTATGATAGCTACTAGAGGTTATAGAAATAATTATTCTCTCTTGCTAAAGACATCCATGAACCTGTAATAGGAAGTTTTCACCTAAAAATAAACCCATAGTGCTTTATTTATTCTTATTCTTAACATGAGACCACCTATCTAAAAATACTTGTCCATATTCGGCCTTTGAAATTTTGAATAGATCTATAGAGTAAAATGACTTACCCCATATGTCCTCTTCATTTCTTAGATTAAGCTATAGAGTGTTTCTCCAAAGCAATGGATCTTTTGACTTGTGATATTTTGTGTGTTCTTCAATAATAGGACCATCATATTTTCCTGTTAAATACATCTTGATTGTAAAACCCCCATGACTATAAGTATGGTTTTGAAGAGATGGATTACTTTTCAATGGAGCTCATTTACGTACTAGGATTTTAAGGTGGCAATTTGAAATTGTTGTAATTTCTTCAACACGTCTCATCTGGATATAATTGTCAAGTCGAAGTTGTTGAAGTTCTCTTTCAGTTGGATTTGGTTTGGCTTAAATTTGGACAACCTACAAAAACATTATATGCTTTGAAATACCTTGAATAAAGTCATGGTCGTAAAAGAAAACCCTAAAATAACTCATTTTAAATCAATAATATCTTCAGTTCCCAGGCCCCAAACGGATATCGTATGCAAAAGTTACACCCTCGGGAAGTTGGCATATCAACTACCCCCATCGGAGCCCAAAAACCTTTTGGTGTTTCATCTCCCAAGGTTAGGGTTTTGGATGTTTAGGATTTTCTCTATTATGTTTTACGTTTAAAAGGCCTTTCGAGCCTCATTGTAATCATCTTCTTGTGAATGAGTGTAGCTGATATATCTCTTCTCAGAGATAAAATACCACCATTCTAGCTAGCTGGTGTGGTTTTTCATTTTACGGTATTTTGTATTTTCTAACAGTCGGTAATAGAATATGAGTTTCATTGTATTATTGTGTTTTGTGTCATATCTCTGTGTTTTTCCTTGTTATATCTCTATTATATTTTTGTCTTCATATCTGTTGATTATTTGGGATGGTTGTCATTTATATTAACCCTTGAAGAAAGTCTGGTAGCAAATTCTGGTAGCACAAAGGTTTGGGTAATGGACCCAAGTTTGTTTGATGAACAATGGTATGATTTTTGATATATTTGCAAGTGAGACTATTCTATATGTATAGTACTATGTAATTTTATATAAAGAAATGTACAGAGATATCTCGCATATCTAATAATATAACATAAATGTATCAGAGATGCAACCATAAACACAGAGATAGAGATACAGTAATACACAATTTTCTATTAATGAGCAAAAATGTACAAAGACTGTAAAAATGTCAAGGCTATAGTGGTTGCAGTATCCTTATGTTCACCTTCTGAACAGATTGTAAAGAAGCTGAATTTTGTAGTATGAGATACTACCTTGCGGCATTGTTTAGGTGGAATAGTAGTTGGAAATACCTCTGGTATCTTGTAGAGATGACCCTCAGAGTAAAAATGACACTACGGGGTCGAGACTCATAGATAGCATGGCGCTTCCACATATATGGTTGGCCCAAGAGAACATCACAAACATCCAACGGAGCAACATCACATAATACCTCATCCTTGAAGGGTTGGATGTTGTATGACAATCGACATTGTTGGCTAACACGAAGATCGCGTCCCTGGCGAAGCCACCCAATGTTGTATATTTACGGGTGTGGTGTTGTTGATAATCCCAATTATTTGAAGACCTCTGTTGAGATGAGGTTCTTATGGCTTCCGCTATCAACAATAAAATGTAGAGGGGTCCCCCTCACCCACATCTATGAATGAAAAAGTCGCTCCCCCTCCTCGAGATCTGTGGGTTCTTGTGGTTAAATTGTTGCGGTCGTGACAATAGCAGTGGGGTCTGCGTCAATGATATGTCTTCTATCAATATTTTTCTAAATCAAATTATGAATCAAGGTTTGGGTCATTGTCTTTGATCTCGGCAACCAATCATTGTTTTGAGAAACATTCATCGATTTTGTGCGAGGGGATTTTGTGGAAATCGCACCCATTTTCTGTGTCCTTCTTCGTCTTTACATGACCCTTCTTTCCCTGTGGCTTGGACTGGTTTCCAGGAGATTATTTGTTAGGGTCGTCTTTATCATAATTTGGTTTTTGTTGATTTGCATACCCGAAATCCCATTTGTTATGGTGCTTAAATTTCTACTCGATTTTAATAGCATATCGATAAGCAGCATCAAGTGATGAGATGTCCAGAAAATCCATTTCAGTTTGGATGTATTTTGTAGAGCCCCACGGTATTTCAGAACCAAATGTCGTTCAGAATCTTTGATACCTGTCTTGGTGCGCAAGGTATGGAAGGTATTGGTGAACTCCATAACTGCGTGGCCCCTCTCTTGCCGTAGTGTGGTACATCTCATGTACTGGTCCTCATAGTTTCCATCAGGATAATGTTGTTCCATTACTGCATCCACAAAAAAAATCCAAGTGGGCTCGGCCCCATATATTTCAGACTCCTCTGTGGAACTTTTCTCCCAGTAAGTTTTGCACCAATGTTTGACATGGGGGAGAGCCTTAAGGAGTGTGAAGGTGATCATTTCCATGTCATAGATGTGCCTATTGTTATCTGTAGGCGTTGAAGGATGTGGGAAAAATGCTCCATCATTTTGTCCCTCTATTGCGTGAGAGCTTTCTCAAGCAACAGATTAATAGAATTGTTTGCTCTGTCGTTTTTATTTTATTCTACCATGGAGGGTTTCTTGGGGGTGTGAGAGTGGTTTTATTCAAGAGAGACAAGCTAGAGACCCAACTTTCTATACTCGAACCTCATCGGGGACATGCACTGAAAAACGATCAAGAGCAGCTAGCTCTGATACCACTGATCTGGATTATTTTTGGCACAAAATGAGAGCAGAGATATAATAAAGAAATGTACATAGATATATCAAACATCCAATAATATAACATAAATGTATCAGAGATGCAACCATAAACACAAAGATACAGTAATACACAATTTTCTATTAATGAGCGAAAATGTACAAAGACTGTAAAAATACAGAGTGAAAGACTCGCTAGAATGGTGATAGCTTATCTTTAGGAAGAGATGTGTCTACTACTCGCATTCACAAGAAGATGATTTTATAATGAGGCTCTAGAGGCATTTTTATCATAAATAAAATCCAAAACCCTAACCTTGAAAGATGAAAAACCAACAGTTGTGTGGACCCTATTTTGGGTAGTTTGGTGTATCAACTTCCTGGGGGCGTAACTTTGGCATACGATCTTCGTTTGGGGCGCACGATATCTCGTTGTAAAGGTATCGTCGAGGAGATTCATTTTGGGGGATCAATTAGAGCTTGTGAATATCATTGAGAAGCTCGATCCCAAAAAACCTTCATTTAGGCCCTCAAAATGGCCCCAGAAGTTAAAAACTGATAAAAATAGTAAATTGCCAAAATTGTCAGAAAATTGTTTTGAGCCAGTTGGAAGAGGTGGGCGGACATCGATATCCACTTGGATCAATCCTCCCTCATTAGGAAGCAATGGTCTCCATTGCATTGAGTTCTCATGGGAGAGGGGAAAGCGATTGAATCTTGGTACGTTGTGTTGGAAATACTAAAACAACTGAGAGGGGGGGTGAATCAGTTGTTTATATGCTTAAACAATTTTATACCTTCTTAACAATTATTAATATTTCTTCATGTGTCATCAAGCAACATACAGTATATGGAAAATAAGAGTAAACATCATCAGTCACACATAAAATACACACAGAGACAGATTTTCACGAGGAAAGCCATAAAGGGAGAAAACCTCTTCTTCTTCGAAATGATAGGCAATCTTTTTTTAGTTCTGTACATCATTTACAATTGAGCACCAACTCAATGTGAGGCTTCTACCTCTGTTTTACAAGTTGCAACTTGTTTGAGAGCTCCAACTCTCTGGTTTCTCTAGCACCCACTAGAAGGAAGCACCAACTCCCTGAGTATTCCAGCACCAACTGGATGGAAGCACCAACTTCCTGAATGTTCCAGCACCAACTGGATGGAAGCACCAACTTCTAGTTACACAGGCTCCAACCTGCATAACAGAGAACACCTGTTCTCCCTAGCACCACCCTGCCACCCTAGTTTCTCTGGCTGCAACCAGATGGAAGCTACAACTTCCTGTGTTCGAGCACCCACTTGAACTTCTGGGGACAACAGTCCTCCCAAGCACCTCCCAACCACCCTTGTTTATCAATGACTAAATAAACATTCAACTTTACAAATAAATCAGTTCATACCAATCTTACCTTGTTCTGTAAATCTTGTCTTCTGTTGCTTGCTCTATCAGTCTGCTCTGCTTCGG
>JASDQU010100135.1:403963-479770 GCA_032191745.1 Picea mariana | reverse complement strand
AACTTCTGGGGACAACAGTCCTCCCAAGCACCTCCCAACCACCCTTGTTTATCAATGACTAAATAAACATTCAACTTTACAAATAAATCAGTTCATACCAATCTTACCTTGTTCTGTAAATCTTGTCTTCTGTTGCTTGCTCTATCAGTCTGCTCTGCTTCGGCTCTATCATTCTGCAGCTCTTCTCTTCCTTCACAAGTCTGCTTCTGCATCACGTTCTTTTGTTATTATATTATCCTTCTCCTCTGCCTGTCATTCGATTTCTTGCTCAGTATCTTCTCCTTTCTCCTTTCTAACTGTTTCGTTCTTTTTCCATTCAGAACAGCCAACCCCATACAATGTCACTCGTTTTCTTTTATACATTCTGTTATGACGGTTCCACTTCCCATCTCCTTTGGCAAGAGCAACGACAACTGTCTCAGCAACTGAATCGTCATCTAAAACGTTAACTAATTCTTCATAATGAGTCTGTTTCACTAATAGAAATCATATTCAGTCGTTAACTGTGAGAGAGAACAGTGAGCCTCCGATCAATATTTGATCCAACGGTTCAGATCAAATCGGGATTTCACTCATCGCGATTTCGGCATTCACAGTGTCGAGAGCACATGTACTCGGAACCTCCGATTCTCCAATTCCCGATATGCTCCTTTCCCGAGCTTTAGCCCCTTCCGGCTACACAATGGTCCATGTGACCTGTCTCCGTGTGACCTCGGTCATATCACTCCATCGGAGTTTCGGCACTTACGATGACATAATCCTTATGTCCATGGAATTCGTGATTTTTTGATTCGCGATGCGCTTTGGCCCTCCTGGCTGACCCTGGTTCACGTGACCATTACCTGTGACCGCAACCATACCTCTGACAGCTGGCCTCCACTACGCCATCGTTTTCCTTCGCTGTTGTGCTGACATCTGGCCCCTACTTAGCGGGGTTTCGCATATCGCGATTCTAAATTGCACAAACTCTTGTCAACGGGATCCCCGATTTCCCGATGAACCAAAATGCCGAAGGCGCCTTGATCTTCGACACCTGTCCCTCGGATGGACGGTCCTGATCCCTTCGGGATTTCGAGACTTTCGATGTCGAGAGTTTCTACCCTCTCCAATCCCCGATTACTGATAACGAAGATCAATGGTCCAGATCACTTCTAGTTCAACGGCTCAGATTATATCGCAAAATCGCATATCGCGATTTCGGAGTTTCTGTTGCATTGTGTTCTTGACATATCAAAGTCCAGATTGTCGATGCCTCTGCTGACGTCACACGTGATTTGGCACGTGTTAGATCCTGCCACGTGTCACTCTGATTCATGACTTGTATGTGCCTGAAGTGTTAGATTTGCCTGACACCTGTCATTACCTGGTTGTGCCACGTGTCCCTGGGTGACGTGGTCTACTGACGTGAGTTGGATCAACAGTCTAGATCACATGTTGATCTGACGGTTCAGATTCAGTCGGGATTTTTCATATCGCAAAATCGGGGTTTTCGATGCATCGTGTTCTTTGCATTATGAAATCTCGATCCCCGAAACTCCGATAAGGCCTCCTGGATGCCACGCGTCCATACGAATGAATGGTCCAGATCCCTTCTTGATTTAACGGCTGTGATCAAATCGCGAAATCGCATATCGCGATTTCGGGGTTTTCGTTGTCATTATTCACGAAACTCATGGAACTCCGATTCCCAATTCTACGATGAGCAAAATCAACGGTCCATATCTCAAGATTTCTTTTAACGGTTGCGATCAAATCGCGAAATCGCATCTCGCGAAATCGCATATCGCGATTTCAGGGTTTTCGTTGTCGAGTGAACTTTGCATATTGAAATCCCGATCCTCGAATCTTCGATGGCTTATCTCCCTCACAACTTCTGCAGATCTGACGGCTATTGGCCTTTCGGGAAATTTGGATGGGATCCGCCAGTCACCATCTTCCTTCTTCTCAGCAAACTTCTGTACCTCGAGCTTTTGTGGGCATCTTCTTCCATGTTATTCCTTCTGAGCTTTACATTCAAATTTCTTATTCTGCCATCCTCTTAAAATCTCTTATTCTGCCATCTTCACTATTGTCATCAATGACAAGCATTCACTGCATTCTGTCCACTGAAATTGCCAACACGTTGTTTTCCTTGTTGGAGACGTTGTGTTGTGGAAGGTTGTCATGAACCTGTTGTTGGTGGGGTTGAATCTGTCCAACCAGTCGGGCTACATGAGATGTCTAGGTGTAGAAGGAATATTTGTTCTTTGCTACATTCTTGTCTACCTGCTTCTGTTGGATAGAAGGTGCTTGGGTCGAGGCTGCAGTGGTTGCAATATCCTTATGTTCACCTTTTGAATAGATTGTGAAGAAGCTGAATTTTGTGGTATGAGATACTAGCTTGCAGCATTGTTTAGGTGGGAAAGTAGTTGGAACTACCTCTGGTATCCTATAGAGATGACCCCCCAAAGTAAAATTGACACTACGGGGTCGAGACTCATAGATAGCATGGTGCTTCCACATATATGGTTGGCCCAAGAGAGCATCACAGACATCCAGCAGGGCAACATCACATAATACCTCATCCTTGAAGGGTTGGATAACATATGACAATCGACACTATTAGCTAACATGAAGATCTTGTCACTGGCAAAGCCACCTGATGTTGTATGGTTGCGGGTGCGGTCTTGTCGATAATCCCAATTGTTTGATGACCTTTGTTGAGATGAGGTTCTTCTGGCTTCCGCCATCAACAATAAAATGCAACGGGGTCCCCTTCACCCACATCTGTGAATGAAAAATTCACTCCCCCTCTTCAGGATTTGTGGGTTCTTCTTGTTGAATTGTTGTGGTCGCGACAATAGCAGTGGGGTCTACGTCAATGATCTGTCTTCTATCAATATTTTTTGAAATAGATTCTGAATCAGGGTTTGGCTCCTTGTCTTTGATCTCGACCACCAATGACTATTTTGAGTGACATTCATCGGTGTTGTGCTAGGGGATTTTGTGTAAATCGAACCATTTTCCGGTGTTCTTATACGTCTTTCCATGACCCTTCTTTTCCTCTGGATGAGATGTCCAGAAAATCCATTTTAGTTTGGATGTATATGTGTAGAGACCCACGGTATTTCAAAACCAAATGTCATTTAGAGTCTTTGATACTTAAATTGGTGCACAAGGTATGGAAGGTATTGCTGAACTCTGCAACTGCTTGGCCCTCTCTTGCCGCAGTGTGGTCCATCTCATGTACTAGTCCTCATAGTTTCCAACAGGATAATATTGTTCCTTTACAACATCCACAAAAAAATCCCAAGCGGGCTCGACCCATATATTCCAGACTCCTTTGTGGAACTTTTCTCCCAGTAAGTTTCGCACCAATGTTTGACATGGGGGGGAGCCTTAAGGAGTGCAAAGCTAATATTTTCCCTGTCGGAGAAATTATGAATATAGAAATAACCTTCTAGCAGATTTAACCATTTTTCTAAGGCATCTGCATCTATTTGTCCTTCAAATATAGGAATATCAAAATTAACTTGTACCTTGAAAGGCGAGGTGCCTCCAAAGTGGCCTCTTGATGAAGACATGCATGTTGTTATCGGCAGGCATTGAAGGATGTGGGAAAAATTCTCCATCATTTCATCCCTCTGTTGCATGAGAGCTTGTTCAAGCAACAAATTAATAGAATCGTATGCTCTGTTGTTTTTCTTTTCTTCTGCCATGGAGGGTTTCTTAGGCATGTGAGAGCGATTGTCTTCAAGAGATACAAGCTCGAGACCCAACTTTCTATACTCGGACCTCGTCGGGAACATGCACTGAAAAACGATCAAGAGCAGCCAACTCTGATACCACTGATCCAGATTATTTTTCGCATGAAATGAGAGAAGAGATATAATAAAGAAATGTACAAAGATATCTCAGATATCCAATAATATAATAGAAATGTATCAGATATGAAACCATAAACACAGAGATACAGTAATACACAATTTTCTATTAATGAGCGAAAATGTACAAAGACTGTAAAAATACAGAGTGAAAGACTCGCTAGAATGGTGGCAGCTTATCTCTGAGAAGAGATGTGTCTGCTACTCGCATTCGCAAGAAGATGATTTTACAATGAGGCTCCAAAGGCATTTTTATAATAAATAAAATCCAAAACCCTAACTGTAAAAGATGAAAATCCAACAGTTTTGTGGACCCCGTTTTGAGTAGTTTGGTGTATCAACTTCCCAGGGGCATAACTTTGGCATACGATCTCTGTTTGGGGCGCATAATAGCTCGTTGGAAAGGTATCAAAGAGGAGATTCATTTTGGGGGCTCAATTAGAGACTTTGGATATGACTTATAAGCTCAATCCCAAAAAACCTTCATTTAGGCCCTCAAAATGGCCCCAGAAGTTAAAAACTGCTAAAAATAGTAAATTGCCAAAATTGTCAGAAAATTGTTTTGAGCCAGTTGGAAGAGGTGGGTGGCCATCGATATCCACCTGGATCAATCCTCCCTCCTTAGGAAGCAATGGTATCCATTGAATTAAGTTCCCATGGGAGAGGGGAAAGCGATTGGATCTTGGTGCATTGTTTGCCTTGCTCGAGACGTTGCGTTGTGGAAGGTTGTCATGAACCTGTTGTTGGCAGGGTTGAATTTGTTCAACCAGTCGGGCTACACGAGATGTCTGGGTGCAGAAGGAATATTTGTTCTTTGCTACATTCTTGTCTACCTACTTCTGTTGGATAGAAGGTGCTCGAGTCGAGGCTGTAGTGGTTGCAGTATCCTTATGTTCACCGTTTGAACAGATTGTGAAGAAGCTTAATTTTGTAATATGAGATACTACCTTTCGACATTGTTTAGGTGGGTCAGTATTTGGAACTACCTTCAGTATCATGTAGAGATGACCCCCAGAGTAACAATGACACTACGGGGTCGAGACTCATAGATAGCATGGCGCTTCCACCGATAGATAGCATGGCGCTTCCAAAATTGTTAGAAAATTGTTTTGAGCCAGTTGGAAGAGGTGGGTGGCCACCAATATCCATGAGGATCAGAACAACTTGACCAATGTTGTCACAAGGCCTTCTTTCATATCACTAAAACTATTTAATATGCACCAAATGGGTTGGAGATATAACTCAAGTATGTGAAGTCTCATAATCCATGGATTTTTTCATTGTTTGTACACTCGCACTGTAGTATACATAAGGGGGTAATATGGGGCACCCAGGGAGGTACCCAATGAGAATAATAATAGATATGTGGTTATGTATTGTTATGTATTGTTATGTACTCAATAGACCTAAATATAAAATCTAGGTATGAAATCCCTTAATTTTAGAAATAAATCAAATCACACACACAAAATAATCAACACAAGAGAATTGTAGAGAAGACCCTTGAGGTAGGGTAACACCATATATTATTCCTTAAGGAAGGAAACTACTCCACAATCAAAGCTTGTTACAATTACAATATACTTCACCATACTCCATTACATGGTTTATACTTCTTTATATAATACTATCTACCTCCTAGGAACATTACATAGAAGGAACTTTCTTGTAGGTAGAACCTTCCAGTAAGTCTTCTTACATTTATTCCTTACACATTATTACATGGGTTTTATTTACTAGAAATGTCCTCCATACATAACAATACATTACCATATATATATTGTTATTGCCATTGGATATCTCCCTAGGTATACTACTCACACACAATTGCAGACATGTTGTAGAAAGGAGGATTCGTGAAAGCCAAACAAACAAACATAATGACCCTACAACCAATCAATCAATACATTGGTAGGGGAGCCACTAACTATGTGGATGTTTTTTTTCATACATGTTTTGTGCCCCTTTGATGATAGAGGGAAGCTAACTTTGAGAGGTCAAACAACTTCCTTCACACACAAGGACTCTACACCTTGGGTTGTTTGCATGGCTATGCCCTATCCCAACCACTTAGGCAGAACATGGGAAAAATATGAGATTGTATAGTTATAAGAACATTTCCAAGACACCATTAATATGATATGCAACTTTATTATCAATTCATTAATAAATATTTTGTTAATTTGACATTTTGATCTTTTAAAGTGTGATAGATTAATATTGATTGTTTATAGATTCACTGTGTCAAGGGTATTCATGTAGATGTTTTGGTCTTGCAATAGTGAGTCTGTCAAAATATACACTTGACACTTAGAGGGGAGGTGAATCAGTGTCTCTGGAACTTTTGACTGTTTTTCACACTTTCATTGATTAACTGAATAATATATATGCAATTCAATTAATTATTCATAAACATGTATAACACAAACTGTATGAAGTAGATAAAATATCTTTCTTTTATGTATTTAACTTGAATGAATACAAATTAAACCAATCCTTTAATATCTTCAACTTCAACTGAATATGAGAGATCCAACTCTCTAATACAAGACCCGGCTTCTAGTTCTCAGATCCAACTGAGAAATGAGGAATCCAACCCTTATAACAAGACCCAGCTTGTTGATCTTAGATCCAACTGAGATGTGAGAAATCCAACCCTCATAACAAGACTCGGCTTGTAAACATGCACCAACCTGATAGAATGAACTTTCATTCAATCCATTATATATACATATATTTAATCCACCAAGACACACTTAGATTCACCACCACTTCTGGTTTATATAGTATTTCAATAGGTATAGGATTGAACCATTTTGTCTTTTTCACATGGACCATTGCATCTCTTCATTTAATTTAACATAGATAATCTTCTCCTTTTATTCATTATTTTATAATGTAAGTTTCTCAATTAAATTAGAAGACTAACTTGATTCGAATTGTCCTCATGATTTTATCACAGATATGGATCGACTCATTATGTCGTTCCCATTCTTATGTAGCGTTCCCAAGTATGTCAACATATCATATTTGAGATTTACCTGCTCTTTATATTGTTATGGTGTTAATATTTGTCAAATTACTCTACATGCTTAAGTTGTTTACAGAAATGAATTTTGTACGAGGCGCTTCCTTCAATCCACTTCCCTTTGTGACCGCTGGCTCAAAACCACGAGCTTATCTATTTCACATATTATTATGTTAGCGCTTTATTCTTTCACCCCTATTCTTCTACGTGGGACAATATTCAAGCGTTTGAGGGCTTATGTACTTCTATCCCCTTTAGCTTCTTTACCTTACCACGTGACCGGTGCTGGAACTAGGTTCTCTGGTACTTCATCCTTTGCGACTTTCTGCCTTTGCAGTCATTCAATCTTCGTATTCTTCCGGAGTTGTTACCTTCCGAAGTTGTTACATCTCATGTTGGCTAATCCAATGGCTAGCATTACTCTCAAATTTTCATATTGACGGTCTGGTCTAATCCTTGCACATTCATTTGAACTTTGTCTTTTAGATGATCGACGACTCTGACTTAACTTTCAGTTGAGGTCGACAGTTGTCATCTACTCTAGAACTTCGAAGATTCATGACTTTGGGACTCCAGGTTACTAGAACTCTTAAGCAGTTCAATTCCTCCAGAGGTTTACCTACCGAATAAGTCATAAAACGACAATGATCACTTTTTTTCGGTTAACACCTTATGCTTACTCTATTCTTCCACTATGTTTGATCAATGGTTGAGAATGCCTTTTAATTAGATCAACGATTAATGTTACTTCGTGATTTCGGCCTTCGACGATTAGCTAATAACATAAGCTTGGATATCCCCGAAGTTAGTCATCCCGGTGTGGCCTGTTGACATCACTGAATATGACATGGACCCTAATTATATGTGCCACGTGTCACCTTGATTCATGACTTTCAAGGTCCTTATGTGCCACATCGACCATGACATTTGTTACCACTTGATTGGGCCACATGTCATCTTTGTCTCCTGCCACATGTCTCCCTCCTATATCACGGCTTTTCACTTCATGGCTTCGATACTTCATGGCTCCAAGAGTTTTGCACTTTTATATCAACCTTCAATCATCACCGAAGTGTCGAATATGTTTTCCCACTGTTTGATATTTCCTTGTCTTGATCTAATGACCTTTGTTTACTCCAGGAATTCATTCCTTTGGCCTCATTTATCATATCCTTCCACTACTTCATTCAACGGTCGAGAATGATCCCGAAATGGATCAATAGTTAGCTTTACTTTCAGACTTCAGGATTTCAAGGCTTGCCCTATCCTTCCACTTTATGTCGATCAACGGTCAACTGGATTTCCCAACTCTTCCTTTGATTCGACGGTTGACGAGAGTTCGTGACTTCGGGGCTTCGACCTTCGGGTATTCCTACATGATTCAGACTTGTTTTTGCCATAGTGGTCAGCACCGAAGTTGACCACCATTGGACTCGCATACCCTCATCCAATGGTCACCATGCATTGGCCAGATCTGATGGCCCTCATTCACTTCAGGGATTTGGGGCTCTGACCTTTGGGTATTCTTGGTTTTTATGAACTTCTGATCATCAGAGTAGGTCAATGCTAGAGTTGACCACCTGATCCAACGGCTCGTATTTCTACATGAGTTCATTTAATTTTGAGACTCTGGGATATTGTGGCTTACCTTATCCTTCCACTAAACTTGATCGAATGGTCGAGAATTCATCTGAAGTCCCTCCTTGATCTAACAGTTGGCGGGATTTCTGACTTCGCGAGTTCATGCCTCTGCCTTATCTCCAATGTTCGTCGAAGTGGCGAAGTTCCAATGTCATGAAACTTATGTTATCCTTCCACTTGGCTTTGATCAATGGTTCTAACTGATATGATGGTTGCGATTACTCCCAAAATTTGAATGGACGATTAGATTTCCACGATCATTCACAAGGGATTCTTTTGTGTAGGCTTTGGCTTCTGCGTGATCTAACGGTCCAAGATTTTTCCGAGAACTATATCAACGGACATTATTCTTCCTTGATTCTTTTGGAGTTTTACCATGGGGATTTCAATCCCGATAGCACTTATGGAATGCGCTCTCCCTTCTAAGTTTTCCTTCATCATTTCCAAAGACCTTAACAGTGCATGCTCTGATTTTGTGTATGTATTCTTTGTAGAATCTCCCCGTTATCTTTCCTGAGCTTTAGGAACATAGGATCATTGTTGATCCTATCGTGATTAACAATGATCACGAATTGCTTTTACCCCAAGGTGATCTTTCTTTTTCTCTAATTATTATACATGTTTAACTCATATTTCCATCACTAACAACACATAATCAATAATGCCAACAAAGTCCTACTATCCATATTTAATACAATAGAAAAAGAAAAATATACAACATTTAAACCATAAGAAATAGATGCAATAATTGTTGAAAAGGGATTACCATTACTAACTATAAATGAAAAGTAGCCTTAAAAATTTACACATAATCAAAAGCCAAAAATAACATTTACCATTACTAATTATAAATGAAAAGCAGCCTAAGAAATTATACATAATCAAAAGCGAAAAATAACATTTACCATTACTAATAAATGAAAAGCAGCCTAAAAAATTATACCCAATCAAAAGCAAAAAAAAATAACATTACTTAATAAATAAAAAGAAATCAATACATAAATTAATATATTAAATAATTATAAATAATAAATATCAAAATTTATAAAATATAAAAAAAACATCATTATTTTTTTAATATTAAAAAATAAACTTTTGGAAAAAACTTCAGATAAAAGAAACAACACCTACTAGTAAAACGATAAGAATAAACCCCGGATGGGGTGCCAAGTGGAAAGAATGGGCACGTGGAGGCGCGAAGGGAGAGGCCATTTATGGTGGCTCTCACCCTAGTAAAACGATAAGAATAAACCCCGGATGGGGTGCCAAGTGGAAAGAATGGGCACGTGGAGGCGCGAAGGGAGAGGCCATTTATGGTGGCTCTCACCTCCAGCTACAGCCATTTATGAAGGCTTTCACCTCCATCGGCCACCGGTTATTGATGGAGCCTCTCACGCGTGAGCAAGGGTCGGCCAGCTAGAGCATTAAGCTCTCGGCGTTAATGGTGGCAGCCATGGTTTATGTCATTATCCGTGTAACCAAACCTCTCAGAATGCATTTGAAGCTTGTTGAGTAGAGCAAGAACCGCCGCGCAGGAGGCATCCTAGCACTTGCCCTTGATCTCACCATGCCGCGGGCAAGGGGAAGACCCCGTAGAGGAGCCGACTGGTACACGGCGGATGCAAGAAAGAAAAGGCACAAGAGTTTTGAAAGAGCTCTGCTCTTGGCCAAAAGAAAACGACGAGGTGACGCCACAGCAGCAAGTTCGCCCCCTCGAACCTATGTCGAAGAAGACCTGTCCTTAGATCTCCCACTGGACTTCTCTAAGAGTCGATTGTTTATCGTCTCGGATAATTGGGACCCTCCGTCGAGCTTTGGACAAGCGGCACCAGCACCCAATTTGAACGAGACTTGCGCCCCCAGCGACACTCCGAACGTAGAATTCGACACCTGCCCAGTTGAGGAGGAGCTGTTAGAATGCACAGTCGACCCGCAGACGCAGAGGAAGATGCCGAGCCACACGGAAACGGAGGTTGAAACAAAGTCGCCGCCACCGCCACCGTTCCTACATCCAGAGCACCTGAACTTGATCTTTGAAGTGCGCAGCTTGGTGGAGGATCAAATTTTCAGATCCATTCGCATCAGCAAAACGCTTAGACATGCTCTACGCAGCCTACTCCAGGGCCACGCCTCGGCGCCAATGCCCCACCTGTGCTCAGCCCTATGTCATCCCGGTCAATGGCGGCAAAGCAAAGGAAGGATGCGAGGACTCCGGCGAATAGGTTCTGTTGTTTCCTATGGTCTCCAACTCCTTTTCTTTTACTGTTTATCAGAGTTGTAACTCTTTAGTTACTAGCTTAGTTAGCTTTAGAACAGACTTTCCTATACTGCTAAGGACGATGGACATGCACCTTGGTTTCCTTCGGGCAGGGTGGCGAAACATGAGGCTTGATTTTGCATGCTGTTGTGGACAGGCCAGCTATCCTGGTTTCCTGTATAGGCAGGACAGTTGGCACCTATATGTCAAGTGTATTTGAAGGTTTAATATAACAAGTTTCGCCCCTTTTTACTTTAAAAAAAAAAAAAAACAATAAAAATAAAAATCTATTCACCTTATAAACACCACTGAAAAACATGAAGAAATAATAATCACTTCAATCTCATATACTAAACCTAAAAACGAAAACTCATAAACTCAATATTTTGAAGAAATAATAATCACTTCAATCTCATATACTAAACCTAAAAACGAAAACTCATAAACTCAATATTTTGACACACGAAAAAGGGAAACTCCCAAATATTTTGAGATTTATAATTTATATTAGTTTAGCTGTATGTCATATTTAATATTTGAGTTATGAATTAGGATTTATTTTTATTTATGTATTTATTTAAATAATTTTTATTTTTAGTTTGTTTGATATATTATTTATTTAATTAAATTTTATTTTGTTTGAAATACAATTTTTTGAAAAAGATTGTTGTGAGAATTTTTTTTATTTAAGTAAACAAGATTTTATAAAAGTTTGTGTATTTCTTAATACATTATGAGTGGGTCTAATGCTTAAGAATATGTGGTTTTTTCTAAGAGATCATATGTTCAAATCCAAAGGATGCAGGGTATGTATTAATGATCGTAGTACAACATTTATTTTATAGTATTTCGCTGGACTACAGTATTGCATCATTTATTTGTATCGTACAACATTTATTTTAAGTGACATGTAATCATCTCTATAAAATTTTGCTACATAGACCATTTATTTCGCTACATCCCGTCGAGACAATAAAAAGTTGATTTGAACAACCAATAGTATTTCAGAAAATTATTTTAAAATAATTAAAAAAAAAAAAAACAATTTATATTGTCATACCTTAGGAAAAACTTAAATTTGTTTTGGAAAAATCTAAACTAATATGCGGTCAATATCATATCGAATGCTATAAATCCCTCCAAAAAAAACTAATAAAAGGTTGTCATTATAACCATATATTTATTAAAAACAAAATAAACAAAATAGTATTTATAAAAATTAAATATTAGTGAAAAAAAATGATATTTCTTCTTTTAACCACCACATTAAATTCAATAGACCCCATGATTTATTTTCTAAAAATATTTATTCATCAAAAATAATTTTTTTTGTAACCACCACATTAAATTCAATAGAACCCTGATTTATTTTCTAAAAACATTTATTCATCAAAAATATTTTTTTTTTAAGTTTGAGTAGTTGATTTAACATTCATTATATAAAGTGATGTTGACACAATATATAATTGAAATTAGTGTTAATCTTAAGAGTTGATTTTGGAATTGGGTTTCATAACAAAAAAATTTAAAAATTATCTATCTTAATACATATTCAATTCAAGATTTTAAATGTTTTTTCATGGTCATGCTTTTTCCAATAAAAAAAATCTTTAAAGTATGCAATCAATTATATATATATGGTTACCATATATATATATAATTAATGATTATTTAGATTTTATTATTAATGTTGATAAAATAAAGAAGTTATGATATCAATTGATAAAATATGTATAATAATAACAAGATGACGGAAAAGGCATACTAGTCAACATTCTTTTGTATTCATACCAATGGTACATATTTATAGTACAATGGGTGATGCCACCTCATAGAAAGACTTGTTCTAGAACCTAAAATCATGCATGATGACTAGGCTAGGCAATCTTAACTAAATCAATAGTCATCACTTGAGGATATATTACTAACATCCTAAATGAATAATACAAATATAGGTGACAATTAGACTTAGTGATTGGTAAAGGTAAGCCATAGGCTAACAATCCCCCCCTCAATCACAAGTTCGATCAATAATACCAACAATAAAGCATAAACTGGTATCATTTTCAGGTCTTCATAGTGAAACTCCTGAACTGAGTCTCAATGAAGAACTGCCTGAAAAAACGTCAATATGGATGTTGAATGGTTCATCTAAAATGAACTAGATGAGAGCTGAGATATGGAAGTGAACAGCTGCAATATTTGAACATTCGTTAATTGCTTGACAATTTGATAATTTTGCCAAGTATTTAAGTTAGAAGACTTTAATGCCTTCTACTAATTGGTGAACATGTAGTATCACCACTCTACTATCAGTGTATCACTGAAAGTGCTCTCTGAATCTGTGGTTTGAGATAACCACTAACCAATTGATACCATGTATCTAATGGTTTTTGGATGAACACTAGCCAATATTGACACTTTTAGGTGTCCAACAGCATCCCAATGTATATTGTGTATGATTCAATTGCAAGTCATTGAACCATAATCCTGCCAAAGTCTGCCATCTATAGAAAATCTCACTATCTAATCATGTGAGCCAAAATGCATGCAATTTTTCACTTAATGTAAACTCCAATCTGATGAGAGTGAACCAAGAGAAGTGAATCAGCTTCTAGTATGACACATCCCTGAAAATGCCTAACAACTCAATCAAATGCCAAGCTGCAATGCAGAAGGATCCTCTTGTTCTCTGCTAGGTCGAATGACCATCTATGTGAACCAAATGTCCACATCATTGCTCTCAAAATCAAAATCAACATCCCAATTATGTATGATTCAACTTAAACTTATTGAACCATAATTTTGCTAAAGTCTGTCATCTACAAACCGCAGTTGCCCATTTGGCAAATTACATGCCCATCTGGCAAATTTGATGTTTGTTGTTGTCGAAACTTTCTGTCTGACAACCATCTTCAATTCCATCATCAATTCCCCCCTTTGTCAGCTAAAATGAGAGACCACGAGTGGTTTCAAGAACCATCGTCACTGGAATTTTGAACTCCCCCCCTTAAGGTGCATGAGAGTTTCATCATTGTATTCCTTCCTTCTATGCTCAAGAGAGTACCATACTTGTTGCATTTGAGTACAACACAAAGTGGGCATGTGGAAACAACCACATGTTATCTCATCCTGTGAGGGCCATGCTCGAAAGCTACGCCATAAGGGGACCACTTATGTGAGGTACAAAAATGGTATGTGTTGCAAGATTGGTCTTTACTCGATATTTAATTCTATGGTAAGACTTGTATAATTGCTTGGTTGTTGATGACCACTGCCAAGTATCAATCCACTCATAGTGAATCTTCAATCTTGCAGGTTTCTTCAGTGTTGAACATATGTCCGAAGAATGGTTATGATTTCCACAATGCTGGCAAGGATGGAGATCAAAACACTGATTCTCCTTGTGACCAACATGATTGCAATGTTGGAACTTATCATTTTTATGTTGAACTTGAACAGGTGAAAGTGAATCTTCTTGAATGAATCCAACACTTTGGAACTTGATTTGTCTGGAATAATTGGGAATATGAAAGGTAACTTCCTTGTCATATCCAAGTCATGTTCTATTCTTGTTGTAGATAATTTCTTCCCAAGGTTTGATGATGGTCTTGGAAAAAGTATTCTGAACCTGTTGCTTTGAAATCTATGGAAGTGGATTTACTGCACGTTGTTGCAGCATTGAAAGGTTTTTTTCACTAAAGTCAAAAGAAAACTCTTGAAATGTAGGTTCATGAATAGATTTGTCTTTTTCTGCATCTAGAGTTGTCTTACTAAGTTGCTCCTTCATTGACTGTTGATCATCATCATCATCATCATTATAGAGAGGGTTGTTCTGAAAAAAAACTAGTCCGGAACAGTTCACTAGCTGTTGATTTTTCAGATCCCTGATTTCATCATTCAATAGTCGGTATAGAGATTCAAGAAGTCTAACTTTAGCTTGCATCGCTAGAAAACAAGTTATCACTGATTGAAGAGTTTCTTTGTTCAATATCATTGTGCTGTCTTCAGTGGTGTTTATTAGAGCATTCAATAACTCTAATAATTCTAGATTTCGAGCCATTTCAAAACACTAAATGAGGTCTCCTTGTGAAAGTAGATCTTGATTACAATTTGACTCAACAGAAGAAGACTTATCTGCAACTCACTCACTTGAATCACTCGCTTGAACTTCATGCTCGCTTGATTTTATTTCATGCTCACTTGTACTCTCTCGCTTGAACTTTTCTTGCTTTCTTCCAAGAAGTTGAGGGTGTGTTACAGGAAAATCCCCCTGCGGACAGATGAATTCCCTCTTGGATCCTAAAATTCTAAGACCAAGACAAAAAGGTGCTAACTTTGATCACTAACATCCCTTTAAACCTAGCTAAGCTAATCTATAGAGAAGAGGAAGAAGATGTACCTTTTTTTTACGATGTTTGTCCTTGCCCAATCCAAGTTGAGCTCTGACCCTCAAGTTCTTCAACAAGTCCTGCAATCCAATCAAAGACAAAACATGCTTCATATTCTACCGTGATTAGTCTGAAACTAGATCTATCCATTAAAGACAAGTTCATGTAGGTATACACAATCTTGAAGGAAACAGGACAAGCACATGTATTAATGAGAACTCAAAAGAGATACTTACAGACCATTGATGAAGCTGCAGCAGCCTCTTCCAGCTCTCCTTGTCCAACCCCTTGCTCAAATGATGCACAAACAAAATGACTATGCTTCACTGATTATCTCCCTTATGTAATCATAAGTTTGATGCCTTCAATGTCTCCCTCTTTTCACCATGAGGAGGCCTCCTTATATAGGCTTGGAGAAGCCTAACCACTTTAGATATTCGTGGGATAGGTTGAGGATCTTTCTCCATCGGTTGTAGATCCTCCCTAAGATCCATCCTTGACCTCAGATTCGAATCAAACTGACTCCAGAGATAAGGGGGATTTTCCCCTGATTTCCTCAATAGCACAATGCTCTTCAGAATGGTGCACAGAGCGTTGCAACGCTCCCCCAAAGGAAGGCAAGGAGCACTAGCACTCCCTGTTAGTGGGTAGGGGAGTGTTGCCCTTCAAAAGTGAATTTCAAGTGGTTTTTCTCAAGGCAAAATCTTTGTACTCTTCACCAAATGACATATCATTCTTTTAACCAATCTCTGAGTATGTCTCAAGTGTCCCTGTGATGTCGTTCGAGATACGACATAGGTAATATGACAATATGATATTTGCAACACTTGCAACATTTGTGGCCAAAGTGCAACACTTGCAACACTTGTAGTGACGACAGTAAGTCATCATTGAAGTGAGTAATTTTGATGTGTAACAGACTACCCCCCAAAGTGTGAAGTTAGAAGACGGAAACTGATGACTGAAGTACTTTGTAGACTTTTTCAAGCAAGGGTATGGACTCGAAGAACCTGGAAGAAGTTGCACACAATCATCAAACAAATATTATGATATGTTTCAAACCTAAGGCAGGCATACCTATGCTTGGGTGATAAATACTTGCAAGCTATGGCCGCCATAAGATACACTGTGGATCCATAATTGTATTAACAAAAAGGTATAGCCACCAAAGATACAACATGGATCTATACTTCCATGACATGAACTGATCGTAGCCATGAAAAATACACAGTGGATCTACAAGACGACAAGACATAGCCACGAACCAATACAAAGTGGATCTATGTGACAGTATATGTGTCAATATTCAAGAGAAACATCGTCACAACCTGAGCAAAGTACATATCAAAGTGATCACTCAACCTAGGGTCTTCTTACCGATCCTGATGCAGTACGAATCTAACCATGTGAATAGATGTCCTGATGTCGAACATGGAAAAAACCACTTGATTACTGGTCACTGAGGTAAACCGTTAACAAGTGCGAGGGAAATCACCATTGATGTCAATGATTCCCAAGGTGCCCTAGTACATTCCAGCGAATGTGAATCAATGAGCTGAAGTCGAACATCCGTGGAATCATCTGATCAGAGGTCAATGATGTAAACCCATTGTCAAAAGCGAGGAGGCCTTCCATTGAGGCATGCAGGTCCTAAGGTACTAACTGGTTTCTAAGTCTAATTCTCGAATAATGTGTTGAAGTCGACAGGAACAGACTCGTCGAAGGAGGGCCTTGATGTATCCCCCATCAACGACACGAAATTGACACAGAGATGTAAATTGGTGGATCAAATGAACATGGACTGACACAGGTATGAAACAGAAAATTTGTGATGGTTGACTCTCAAGGAAGATACTTCCCTTGAATACTAAGGCACAACAACATAAACACGACATGGACCAAAACATGATAATGCAGTGGATACTGTGACTTTCATCGGGTGACCCAAAGGAATAAAGAAACTCAGAGGATTAGCTCAGTGCAGAGGTTCAACGAATTAAAATGTATGCAAAGACAAAGTGTCATGTTCATGGCCGACCGTAAGAGTGACTTGTGATGTTTTCAAAAACTGCTTGGCTTGTTTCCTTCAAATTTTTCCCCCATCCAAATAGACGAGTACCTCTTTTTAATTTAATGAGCTCGAGAAGGGTAACACATGCTCGATATAACTCACCTTCAGTAAGTCCCTCTTCCTTTGTTTAACAAACTGGAAGAAGTAAGGGTTCGGTCCCGTATGGGCCCTTCAATGTATATTTTTTAACGAGTCTATAGAAGGTAAACTCCGTAATTTTTCATGTTTAGAGAGTCTGAAAAGAACTTAAAGACGACTCTAGTGTTGTCATTTTTCGTAATGTTAGTCTCGTGAGGCCAAAAAAGAGATATTTGTCACTCGAAAGATGCCCTTTCAAACCTTTTAACGAGTAGGAAAGGAAGCAAGATCACTCCACAATATTTTTATATTTAGAGATTCTGAAAAGAGCTTAAAGATGACTCTGGAGGGTTCCTTTTTCGTGTATCCATGCGAGACCAAAAAAGAGATAAAAGTTTACTCGGTGCATTCTCATGTATTTTTTTCGAGCGTGAGAAGGAACTAAGACCATGCTCGTTAATGCGACAAGATAGAAATCGAAAAAAACTGCTCTGAAACCTTCCAATAGTGATAAAACTGCATACTAGGGTGTTAATAGTACCTCCAAAATTATTTTCAAAAACCCAAAATAACTATGGTTTTAGAAAAAATGAAATCTATAATAGTAATATAGGGTAGCAAATCTCTTTTACCAATCCATTTGTGCGAAGACTTCTAGTAGTGGAGAAATTGACTTTGGAGGGCGATTCTCGGACTCATTAGTGCCGGAGCTATAGTCATCCATTTCTTCCTCTGTCTGGATCAGGTTGGTCCTCTACTTCTTCCAAACATTTTGCATGGTTTAAAATTCATTCTTAGGTAATGTTTTTCTTTAAAATTGATGCCCTGGAAGGCTCTAAGCGTCGAAGAGGCTCGGCGCTCCCCTAAAGGGCTAGGGGGAGCGCTATTCGATTTTTCAACGATCCTCAGCCTGTTGGGAGAGAGCTAGCGCTCTGTTCAAAGGATTAAGGGGGCACTGCCATAATGCACAAAAAATGCCAAAAAGGGCTCGACGCTCCTCTCAAAAGCTAGGGGGAGCGCTCTTTGAAATTTTAACGCTCTGGTAAGCCCATTGGGGAAGAGTTAGCGCTCTGATCAAAGGCTTAAGGGAGCGTTGTCATGACAAACCAAAACAAAATGATTTTAAAGTTTGAATTACCCAAAAAAATGTTAATGTGGCATGACTAATAGTCTTTTATTGACGATGGTTGTAGGTTATACTTGGCAAAATACATGATCGAGTGGAAGGAGCATGAGCTCGATGATGTGGCTTCTTTGCAAAACCCCTGATCAAGGGCCATGTTGAGGAATTGTGGTCTCCTCAAGTTTTTTAAGATGCAAAAGATGAAAAAGGAAGTTCTCCTCCTTGAGTACATGATCAGGTTGTGGAACACTGTGGAACAGGGATTCCAAATTGGGACACAGTTGCTTACCATTGAGTTAGAGGATGTTTATTTCCTGATCGACCTCTCAAAGAGAGGGGCCTCTGTTATCTTATCTGGACAGAGGGAACTTCTAGTGTCCGTAGAAGAATATCTGACAAATCATTGTATCCCAGGATCGAGATTGGTGGGAGGTAGGATTGTGATAAAATATGTTAGGGATCTACCTCTTCAATCTATTTTATTTTCCATCATGAGTTTGGCAGGTATTAACAGCTCACACTTGGTTTTGAGATCGCAGGTGGCTTATGCTTTACAGTGTATGGAGCCAACTGTATTTAACTGGAGTGTGAGATTCCTTCAAAATGTGAAGGAGTAGATTTCAAGATGCAGGATGAGGAAGCAGAACCATTTTGGATATGGTTTGTTTTTGGTTTCGTTCTTCTAAGAACGCATTCCACAGATGCAACCACAGATTGCGCTAGCAGTATGACCAGTGGGTGAACCACGTATGGAGCGTTGGACAAGTATGTCTCCAAGGTTGGGGACGGAGTCAGAGTTCAGATTTACAGGTGACGTCTTTGCTTGGCTAAGATGCCAACTGATCATCATAGAGGACTTCCCATATGCCGGAGTGGATTTATGGGGTAGCATGGACCTAGTTCTTCTAGATGGAATGGACTGGGATGCGTCAAGTGAGAAACCAAAAGAATCTTGCCAAGTGTTTTTTTATTTTAAAGTTTATATTATTTTTATGTGTACTTAGAAGAGTTTTTTAACAGATGTATTGTTTCATTGCACATACAGAGGAGCAACACGTCCAGCGGAGATGTCGGTACTGGGGAGTTGTGGAGATGCCCATATAGAAATAGAGCATGAGGTAGTGATAGGGAGTCTCCGGGAGGTTAAAATAAACCTTTGAGGTCTCACGATGGATGTCCCTCCTATTAGGAGGCGGGATGTACCTTTGCATATACAGAGACATACAGTGGGAGTCCCTGAGGGTCTAAACTCCCTATTGAGACGAGTAGCCCGTACAGTAGTGTGCTACTCAAAGCACAACGTGATGCGAGAGGATTAGGACCTTCCTGATGTTTTTATAGTCTGTATAACGATGTTATGGGCATGAGGACCCAAAAATTTTCCCTTCTATGTACCTTTTTTGATGTAACCAAACATTTTCTATTACGAGTATATATATACATATATGAGTTTTTTCAGTGCCAAATGATGTTTGCAAATAATAATGTCTTTATGTGATGTGTTTAATTTACATGTGATGTATTTTATATGATTTGTTTTTCTTTATGAAACATCATCTATTTGCGAGATACCGATCCATGATATAATTGACTAACGAATTTGAAGTTGTATTGAGTCCTCTTGGTATGTGTATGTATTCGATAAAATCAAGCATTCTTTCAAGACGACGAACTCGTAGGTGGAGACGCAATAGAATAGGATTGTGAATGGCATAGATTCGATTAAATTGACAGACCACAAGTTGAGAGTCTAGGTTAATAATCATGCAAGATATACCTAGGGAGGAGGCTTCGGTTAAAAGTCCGATGATAGCATGATATTCTGCCATGTTGTTAGTTGTTGATCCTAAGAAAATACCTCCTGAACTCACCAACTCATCAGAGTGGTAAATGACCCAAGCTACAGAAGCAATATTCTGGGTGTGTCGACTAGCGCCATCCGCAAACCCGACAAATATAGGAAAGGGAGATGTCATCTGTGCACGCAATCATAAGACAAAGTATAAGCGACTAAGACAAAACTCGTGCATGCAAGAGAAAAAGACACACCAAAACTAAAATACAATAGTGTACAAAGCACACATGCTAGATGTTCTATGCATAGTACTTCTTAAGGTAAATCCCGTTTCGGGGTTCACCCAGGAAGATTTCGTCGTAGTCAACTAGCTCGTAGGCACCTCTATGTAAAACATGTTTCACAATGTAAGGACCATGCCACAAAGGTTCTAACTTTCCTGTCCCTAACTTATCATGATCTTGGTCATAAACGAGGACTAGGTCTCCTTCTGCAAAAGTATGAGGGTGGATGGATTTGTCATATTGACTCGTCATTCACTTTTGATACGTCTCGTTATCAAGAGCAGCATCATGACGTGTTTCATCCAACCTAGTCAGATATAGGAAATGTTCTTCTTCAACAGAAGTATGGGGCAAGAGTTCTGCTTTGAGTTTC
Source organism: Picea mariana (assembly GCA_032191745.1). NCBI lineage: Eukaryota > Viridiplantae > Streptophyta > Pinopsida > Pinales > Pinaceae > Picea > Picea mariana. Next base: position 458,866 of record JASDQU010100135.1, on the reverse strand, counting down.
AACGAGGGAATTTCGCACTCGATTGGTAATATGGCTTCTATGCCATATACTAACTGGAAAGGAGTGAATCCAGTAGTAGTTTTCATTGAGGTACGGTAAGCCCAGAGAGCGGAGAAAAGTTGTAGATGCCAATATGTCTTGTTTTCCCCTACCATACGTTGAATCATGGTTTTAAGGACCTTGTTGATAGCTTCAACTTGTCCATTTGCTTGAGGATAGTAAGGGGATGAGTTCTCATGGCGAAAACCCAACTTGGCATGCAACTTACTCATCGTTTATTTTTTAAAGTGTGAACCATGATCAATGACAATGGCTTGTGGAACACCAAAGTGAGTAATGATGTGGTTGAAGATAAAAAGAGTTGCAGTCCAGCCATCCTTCAGAAAGGTAGGCATAGCCTCAACCCATTTTGTGAAGTAATCAACGGCAACGATGATATAACCGTGCCCCCCGGCTGAGGTAGGCTTACACTACATGAAATCAATGCCCCATTTTGCAAAGGGGCCGATGGCGACAACAGGATGTAGCGAAGCAGGGTGGGTGCATGCCTTTTTATGAAAAACTTGGCAGGGTGAGCACTTTTTTACAGCCTCGATACAATATTTGAAGATGGAGGGCCAAAAGTAACCAGTACATAAAATTTTATGACTTGTAGCCATTCTAGAAAGGTGACCGCCACAGGCTCCAAGCTGACAGTCATTAAGAACATGTTTAGCCTCTTCATGAGTCAAACAACATCATAGGATAGTGTCGATACCACGGTGATATAAAGTGTCACTGATGATAAGGTAACATCGAGAATGGTGATGAATACGACGACATCCTTCACGGGAGATATTGTTGGGTGGAGGTAAAGCAAGAATAGATTCAATCTTTAAAGGATCCACCTGAATCCCATCTTTGGAGACAACGAAACTGAGGAGTCGACCTGATTCGACAACAAAGATACACTTATGTGGGTTCAAACGAATACGGTAGAACCGACATCGAAGAAAAATAGCTCGTAGATGACCAAAATGGTCGGATCGATTGGATGAATGGGCAGGTAAATCATCGAGGTAAGGTTTTTCAATATGTTTGATATCATGGAAAGCATATGACATGGCCTGTTGGAATGTAGCACCAGCATTTTTGAGACTAAATGGCAATTTTCGATAGGCGAAAGTTCCCCACAGGCAGATGAAGGTTGTCTTATGTTGTTCAGTGGGTAAATGTCAATCTGGTTGTATCCTGAGAAACCATCCATGAAAGAGAAAATCACGCTACCAGCACAATTATCAATGATCTGGTCGATGAAGGGTGTAGGGTAATTATCTTTTGGACAAGCCTTATTGAGATCCCTTTAATCAACGCAGACATGAATGGTCCCTTGTTTTTTAGTGACCGAGACAATATTAGAAACCCATTCCGTCAAGGGGATAAGATAGATGAAGCCAGATTTCAATAATTTCTCAACTTCTGCCTTAATAGCCACATTTTTCTTAGGATGAACAGAGCAGAGTTTCTGTTGAACAGGTTTAACACCTGGGTAAATTTTAATTTCATGCACAACGATCGAAGGATCGATCCCTGGCATTTCCTCGTAGCTCCAAGCGAAGACATCGTGGAGTTCTTTGAATAAAGCAGTATAAGAAACCACTTCCTTGGGAGAACAATTAGCACCGAGATTAATATTCTCCATGACACCTTCTTTGACCGAAATATCAATAACAACCATAGAAGAAATATTGCCTAAATTATAGTATCCTGCGTAATTATAGGATATTGTGGAAAGTCGACAACATCAGGGGGGAAGATAGAGTGTATATCTTTCTAGATTTCTTTGAGAGGTGGAAGAAAAGAATATCAATGATGGTTTTCATACCAAGGTACTTCGTCAATGCTAAGCATTTCCATAATAGATTCGTCAGAAGGAAAAATTGGGAAATGTAGTCAACAACAGAAGACAAGGAATTCAACCACGATGGCATCGAGTAGGTGTCGGGTGCCAATAGATGTCGGTCATCCAAGGAGGGAGAGGTCGATTGAATAGCAGCGTATGAAGCCTCAGCTAGACTAAGTGTCATGGCGTCACCTAGTGCATCGAACTCTAAAGGACTAAGTACAATCCAAGGATCAGATAATGTGAGAGACTGATAAGTCGTAGTCGAAATCATATTGATTATGGCAATATGATGTGTGGTAGGAGGAAGTGGCGCAAGGAAAGTACCCATAAGGGAATATTCTTTTAACAGACCTACACCAACACTTTCATACATGATTTTGTGATCTCCCAAGAAGGGAATATTGTTGGTAACGGAAGCGCGAGCATCGGTTGTATAGGAATCTAACTAATTGATAGTGAAAATATTACCTTGATGAGGAAATTGTACACATCGAAACACTAAAGAGGCTATGACAGTCATAGCATAAAACCAACTTCTTCCAAGTAGTAAGTTGTAATTGATAGGAGCATCGACTACCTCGACATCAATAGAGATGGTTTTTCCGCCCAATTGAACGACTAGGGAATGAAATATTCCATGAGGATGGAAACCTCACCTATCGAATGCTCATAACATCGTAGAAGATTGGTTAAGTGTAGGTGATTTTAACCCTTTCCAACAGGTTAATGACATGACACAAGTAGAAGCTCCCTCATCCAGTATAGTGCGATGAATGTGTTGATTATGAACCACAACATCAATCTGAAAAGTGAGTTGGTGAGAGAGTCGTGACTTAAAACTGTCCAGGTTAAACGTGATGTTATTAGATGACTTGGGATCAAAAGCACCAATGGTAGCCAAGAGTGTTCTACGTTGACTGGAAAAGTGTTGTAGAACTTCTAGTACGGACACACACGAGGCTCGGGCCAAATCTTCAACAATGTTGTAGTTTTGGGCGGCTCGTGAACTAGGATTGAAAGTAGATTTACGGATGGTGCTCTTGGGAGGGCGTAGTAAAGAGTTGTAAGTAAGCCTCTCTATCTGTACTAACCCAGATGGAGGACTAGCAGAAGGAGAACTAACGGTCGCAAGAGATGGATCTGGTAAAGAACCGTTAGAGACTTTTTCTTTATCAGGTTTAACTGGCATGTCGTAAGTCATAGAGCGAGTTGTTAAATCAATTCCACTAAACATATAAATGTGAGCACTCGTCGAGGCTTCATCATTAGAAGGGTGATTGGAACTGCCCCCTGGAGAGGGGGTTTGAGCAACCATAGATTGTTGTTGAGGAAAAGGTTGTGTAAGCACGACAGGTTGGGAATTTCCCTTAAAAAAAAAATCCACTTCATCACGATGTGGACAGTCTCAAGTGTAGTGATAGTCACCACAAATAAGACATGGGAATTTTGGTTTCTATTGTGGTTTCTTTTCAGTAGCAGGTGGTGGAGTTTGAGTTTTGGGTTGTTCATTGTTATTATTCTTTTTTGGTTTATTCTTTGTCTTCTTCTTACCTCTATATTGTTGTGAAGGGGCAGACTGAACTCTATTCACCTCAGAGACTTGAGTGTGGGGGGAGGTAGAGGAGAGTGAGGTTTAACTAGGAGTGGGTGCCGAAGCAGAGAGATTTGCAGTTCCAATCAACTAGGAAGTAGATTGGGTTTTGACGGAGCCGATAATGCTATTCGCATGAGATGAGGATGAAGGTTTGGATGGATCGGTAGTGGCATGGGTAGCATTTGGGATCAACTCATACAAAGTACCAGATTGTGAATAAACCAAATCTAAGTATTAAGCCTGAGCAATGGCTTCATCCTCGGTGACTACACCACCCATAGTGACGTCACGAGCAATCGGGGGTAAAAGTGATTTAGTGAACCACTCTCCCAATAATTGGTTAGGAATGATTACTTTGATCAAACTTCGTCGTTGTTTCCACACGTGAATGTGATCAAAGATATGCACGGAGTTGGTTTGACGAAGAGAAGTCAAGAGTTCGGTACCCGTCTCATAATGAATAGGCAGTTGAAAGTGCGTGAGAAAGGACATGGCAAGGGAGTTGAAATCTTGGAAAGAACCACATGGAAGTTCAATATACCACTTGGCTGCAAAGACCGTAAGTGTGCATTGGAAAAGACGTAAATGTATAGAATAATCCATTAAGGAGTTTGATGAACACCATAAATGGAAGTTCATCACATGGTTGTTCGGATCTTCTTCGGGTTTACTGTCAAATTTTGGAATACCGGAAAGTAATTTAGCAGGAATCACTGGCCAAAAGGGATAATGTAGTATAGGATCATTGGTCAACCGAGACAAGTCTCGGATATACAAAGTCGCGAGGAAGGTTAGTTGTCGGTTAACCTGAGGGTGATATTGGTGTGGCATAGGGATACTAGTAGGGCCATAAACTGGGTTAGATGGATAATTGTATCCAGTAGGTCCTCCTATATGTGGTTGTTGTTGACCAGGATAAATAGGATTCGATGATGGTTGACAAACATGTGCAAGTGGGGGATAACCTGATGGGTTTTGAGGATTATAAGTCGGATGATTTGTTTACCCATAAGGGGGGTAAACATTTTTTCCATGAGGAGGATACACATTAGTCCCATGGAAAATATAAGGTTCTTGTTGTCCTTGAGGATGTTGTACCCCAGATAATTGTGGATTTCCTGTGAAAGGAATGTTCCAAGGATTTGGTGTTGCAGATGCATTATGTCCATATAACGGGTGATGGACTCAAGTCTGAGGTTTCCCCCCAAGCTGAGGTTGTGTCCTGCTTTGAGGTTGACCCCCAAATTGAGGTTTCCCCCCAGTGTGAGGTTGAGTGCCAAGAGGGATCTGGAAACTAGAAGTGAATGAATGATCGGTGCCTCCAACTGGATTAGAGCCACCAAGACCAACTCCTCCAAATAAAGGTGTAGGTATAGAACCAGCGGGGGCGTTATATCCAGGAGGAACAAAAAGTCCAGAAACTTCGGGTGTAACCTAGGCAGTGTTAGCAACGGAAGGATTCAGAGCTCTGTACCCAGGGGGGAGTGACGGATTTGGTCTAAGTGGTGTTCCAATTGGAGCTTGTAATGAGGTCACATTACTGGCAGGGATAGTAGAATGCGCCATCTGGATAGTAGGGTTCGAGTGAGAACCAATAAACAATTGGTCTACAATGGTGATGACATTACTGGTCGTGCCAGTGAAGTGGTCTAAAGGTAGCATGTAACTAACAGACGTCTCAAGCACTTTTGATGCCATAGGTCGATTGGGACTCGCTCCTAGGTTACCGTACAGATCACATACTGTTAAAGGGATAGAACCAAAACTAGAGGTTCCAACAGTATGAGTCAGGGTCCTAAATGATTCACTTTGGAAAAATGGATCCTCTACTCTAGATCCTGCGTTAGGCCCGGTGGGTATCTCATTCTAATCAATAACAACAACTTCTCCAGATGATTTCACCCAAAGCAGATGCAGATCTCATCAAATACTCAAAGTGGGGTTTATGGGAAGTCGAAAAGCTTCAAAAGAATCAGAAACAATTCGGAATTGTTCCAAAGAGTCTGTGCTTCCAACCTCATAACCTAGTTAGTAATGAGCCTCAGTAGGGCATTCCGAAGAGTTGGGAAGCAAAGGTAGATAACCCTATGTATCTTCCAGGGGTAACCCTTGCATCCTACGTGAACGGCGGAGGCCAATGTTGCTTGAGCTAAGTAACGAACGAAAAAATAAATCTATGGTCGACTAAAGAAAAGAAACAACATACACTAAGAAATCTAGGAATCAAACCAAGCAAACAAAACCTTCTCTCGATGATCGTACTAGTTGGTGATGAAATCCAACGTCGCGTGATCAAGTCAAGAAGGGGCTAGGATATGAGCGGGTGGAACAGTTATGATGGCGACCTGCTTAAAGGACTTACGCCTTGGTGCAAGCTTCCACGCAGTAATTGTGGATTTACCCTCCAAGGAACCCAAGTGAGTTTGACCACTGTCTGTTCTAGGTACAACAAAGACTTCCCTTCACCTTCACCTTATGTAAAGACCCTAAATATTATGGCTACTAAGGACACCAACTCGCATTCATCCCCTGGGCGGGTACATTCGACAGTCCAGTTCGAACATATGGGCAGGATAACAAGTCTGAAATCCTTCGAGAGAACTGAGGACAAGTGGACCGGTAGAACTCCAGAGGACCTCGAACGAATTCGGAATTCACGAAGCACCGAGACCAAATGAAGATAGTTAAACCTCAAGAAGAACCCCCAATATACGATCTGACTACTACGAATGGTTGAACCATGGAGGGATAATCTTCATAACTCTCCCAAACGCGACCTAGTGCGTAATCCCTGTGTGAGAGGGGGATCCCAGAAAGCTGATACGAAAATTGGATTTTCTCTCCCTGTCGTAAGATGCTAATGTTTGTTTTGAATGCTTTGGAGAGTTGTACTCACAGCCTAATCCAAAGTGCTAATCCTAGTTTAATTTTGGTGGAATATTATAAAAACAAAATGTTCTAGATCGATTTTAATTAACGTTGATTTTTGTCGTTGTTCTTTACTCAGAGGTGTATGAGAGTGAAATTGATGAAATTATGACTGAATTCCCAAAAAATGCATAAGAAATGATAAGCAGTATTTTCTTTCAATGAATGTTTATTTAAGGGAAGGAGAATGGATTTTCATTTCACTGTCAAACACTAAGATGTAGTAACCTCATGCAATCGTTCTCAATCAAGAATCCAACATAATGCTAAAATATTCAGAAAATGGTTTAAATATCCAAAAACCAATTGCGAAAATATATCATTTTGTTTAAATGTGAATGATAATTAGCTTGATGTAAAGCTTCCTATGTCAATCAGACTTCAATATATGTGAGATTTAAGCAATCGGGAGCAAACTTCACATAAACAAAACACACTCTCATTGTGATCAAACAAGAAACAAAAATAAAACCAAATTTGCAAAAAGAAAACCAAAAATTCAAATAGGAGGAAATGATCAGAAAAAAGACCTCAAAGATCATAATAGAACATTGGATAGATCTTTGAATTTCTTTACAACAACTTTCATTCAATTAGATAAATGAAGAAACCAGTAGATCGACTCCAAATATCAAAGAATAAGAGTGACTTAAAGTAACGAAGAAAGACGTCAAAAATCCAAACAAAACATCATCAGTTCTTAGAAATCAAATGGTTGGAGGCTAAAACAAAGACACACTGAGATAGTGATAACCCTGAGTAGATGAATCATCAAAAACTACACTTAGAGATGGATCCCCAAAAGGTTTTTTAGCAGAAAAATACCAGCGCTCTGGTGTCAAGGGCACCAAAGCGTTGCAACGCTATGTGGGAGTCTGCAAGGGAGCTCTAGCGCTCTGGATGTAGAGGCAGGGGAGCGCTAGCCTCTGAGAAAAACAAAAACTTGCCTAGAACTCAAAAAATTCAAGAAAATTTTGAGATTCAGTGTGTATGGGATGAATCCAGGAGCCAACCAACACATATAAGAACCAAAAACATAGATTGAATAAGATCTAAAGGTGAGAAAAGGCCAAAAACAAGACCAAGGAAGGAAACCAAAACTAAAAGCTTCGTTCCCCAGTGGATTCGCCAATTTCTGTTATAGGAAAATCCCCCTACGGATAGGTGAATTCCCTCTAAGATCCTAAACTTCTAAGACCAAGACAGAAAGGTGTTAATTTTGATCACTGACATCCCTTTAAACCTATCTAAGCTAATCTATAGAGAAGAGGAAGAAGATGTACCTTTTTTTTACGATGTTTGTCCTTGCCTAGTCCAAGTTGAGCTCTAACACTCAAGTTCTTCAACAAGTCCTGCAATCCAATCAAAGACAAAATATGCTTCCTATTATACCGCGATTAGTTTGAAACTATATCTATCCATTAAAGACAAGTTCATGTAGGTATACACAATCTTGAAGGAAACAGGAGAAGCACATGTATTAATGAGAACTCAAAAGAGATACTTACAGAACATTGATGAAGTTACAACAGCCTCTTCCATCTCTCCTTGTCCAACCCCTTGCTCAAATGATCCACAAACAAAATGACTATGCTTCATTGATTATCACCCTTATGAGATCATAAGTTTGATGCCTTCAATGTCTCCCTCTTTTCCCCATGAGGAGGCCTCCTTATATAGGCTTGGAGAAGCCTAACCACTTTAGAGATTCTTGGGATAGGTTGAGGATATTTCTCCATCGGTTGTGGATCCTCCCTAAGATCCAGCCTTGACCTCATATTCGAATCAAACTGACTCTAGAGATAAGGGGGATTTTCCCCTGATTTCCTCAACAGCACAATGCTCCCCCAGAATGGTGCACAGAGTGTTGCAACGCTCCCCAAAAGGAAGGCAAGGAGCGCTAGCGCTCCATGTTAGTGGGTAGGGGAGCATTACCCTTCAAAAGTGACTTTCAAGTGGTTTTTCTCAGGGCAAAAGCTTTGTACTCTTCGTCAAATGACATATCCTTCTTTTAACCAGTCTATGAGGATGTCTCAAGTGTCCTTGTGATGTCATTTGAGATACGACATAGGCAATATGACAATATGATATTTGTGACACTTGCGATATTTGTGGCCAAAGTGAAATACTTGCAACACTTCTAATGATGACAGTAGGTCATCATTTAAGTGAGTAATTTTGATGTGTAACAGGGTGTCGGATACTACCAAAAATGCACCCAAAAACTTGATGTTTACAATGATTTGAGTTTCAACTACTCAACCTTGTCAATTTTGACTTTAAATGACAATAGTCTCTTGGGTGTCGAGCTCAGCCGAAAATGCACCTTATGACAAATTCAATTCAACTCAACTTGATTTCAAAAAGACAAGTAAACTTACAAATACATTATTGCAAGTACAAATCAACTTGATCAAGTAATCTTACAACAAACATTGTTTGCAAGTTAAAAATTAACTTCAAATGCTCCATGATGTGTTGAGTTCGAAATATTTGATTTGTCCATTACTGATGTGGTTGACGACTTGAATGCTTGAGAATGTTCTTCACATATCCTTGATCATATGTTCTTGATTGTCATTAATTTGTGTGCCTGAATTTGATTTCCTTGTACTCAATGTATGATGTGTTAAATGATACATTACAAACGTGTTTATGTCAAAACTAGACATTAAACATCATAAATCAATAATGAAAATATTCACCACAACACACTAGGCAAGGTGTATCTAAGATCCCCTTATTCAATTTCAGGGAGATCTAGGATACAGAGCAAAAAGACTTCAATTTTATTATAAGTATCTCTCTTACGAGACCACATGCAATGGGAAGGCTACAATGCACTTTCTCCTTCACCGTGCTTTAACAAGGCTTTCAATTCATAACATTTATTTTCTGCTCTCAAAGACTTAAGAAAACAATAAATGTCTTCTCAAAAAAATGAGTTTCTTACAACCTTATTTCGTCATTCACTTACAAATTTTCTTAAGTCATAAAGAAATAACAAACATCTCTCACTCATGCTCACTCTTATTTACTAATGAGCAAAAAATCTTATATTTACTCACCTCCATATCTTTATGTTAAAACATTTTCCAGTCCTTCATCCAGTCCTCAATTCGGTCCTCAATCCAGTCCTTAATCCGGTCCTTCATCCGGTCTTCAATCCGGTCCTCAATCCAGACCTTGATATGAACAAAGACTTTTGCAATGTTTTTGATAATTTAATATCAGTTGAAAAAATTGTCCACCAAAATCGGGGAGAAGTGGCTTCAAAAAACGAGGACACACAACAATCACATGACACACGAAAGAGATCTGAGTGGGTGAAATCACATCAGTTTGCGTGGAGATCCAAATAATCAAGATATTCTTGTTGAGATGATTATTTGCTTCAGATTTTCATTCGCCTTAGATCTTCTTAGATCTGCATTTGCAGCAGCAACAGTAAATATCAGATCTGTTCAGATTTTGGGAATGATCACAAATAGCACATACATGCAGGAACAGATCTATGCCCAGTGGGCACAACAATCAATGTCAACTGCTAATCTTCCAAATTTGACTTGGTCCAAGCACGATCTATATGCAACAGACGATACATACATAGATCTGGACGGACTGTGCCAGATCTCCTTGGACAATTGCGTGGATCAAAACATGAGAGAGATAACTGACTAGATGTGTGGTTAGTGATTGTAGGATTTGAGATCACGATACTAGTTTATCCAATCAATGGTGTGTCGTAGGTAGGAGAAGTGGATCGTCGGTGTAGATTTATGTGAAAATATTTAATAAATATTTCCCTTTATCAATTCTTGGAATGGTCCCTAAAACGACACTTGGAACGACACCAGAAACAGAACCTCGCGTTACAGGAATATATCAATTCCATCAAGCCTCATTCAGCATAAGCAATCTTTCCATATTCCTTTACAGTCAGGAAATTGTTGAAGATGATGATGTTGATTGCGAACAAATATTTATGTTCCATACAAACTGTTATTGATCTCCAAAATGTTGTTCACACACTCCTGTAAAACATGGTTAAGAGAATCTTGCAAATCTCTTAAACCAAGACCTTTCTCAAGAAAACACTCATGAGTCACACAATAGACCCCATTCTGCACAAAACCCAAATCATGAAATCGTCGAATACACCTTCATTTGCTCAGAAATTGATCCACAAATCCAATGATGATTTCTCCTCTTTTGTTGCTCTCATTACTCTTTCTCGGATCGCAGAAGGCAACTACAGGCTCTCCTCCTTCATGCGTCAAAGGCAACTATAAGAAATTGTAAACATACATTTGCCTATTAGATCTAATCCTCCATCTCTACATATGATTTCCACAATCATAGAAATCCCCTTTCCTTGCTATTGGCCATATCTACATTTGCTTGGCCATAGATCACTTTAGATATGTGTATATCATAGGAGGAGGACTAGTACAGATCTCTTCAATCGAGGGTTTAATCACACAAATTGTAGAGAGAGGATTCTGATAAAGCTATTGATTGGCAACGTCAATGCAAAAACGCACCCACAGTGGAAACAAATCAAGAGACACAACTAAAGCCATCTCATAATTCTCAATTCACACAGAAATTGAGATTTGTCCATTATAAATACATAGAATAAACAGCATGCCATGAAAACTTATCTCTTGAACTAATCATTGCAGTACCAGATCGTTGTCTTTATCTTGGGAAAATGTCCTGCATCACTCCTCCATATGGGTCAACCACTCTCCTTAAAGACATTCCTTAAAAAAATAAATCCATACTAAAAATAGATCTGGTCTACATTACAATCCTCAATACAATCCTTGATACGGTCTATGATACGGTCCTCGATACAGTCTGTGATACAGTCCTCGATACTATCCATGATACAGTCCTCAAAACGAAACTGCACTCAGTATCGTTGCTCTTCCTTCACAATTTTCACCATGGCTCTGATATTTTCATCCTCGTTTCACCATGGAGAAGCTATTAGGCCCTTAAGAACATAAGAGCTCTGAAACCAATTGATAAAACAAAGAAGATATGATACCAATTGTTAAAACAAAGAAGCTCTGATACCAATTGATACACCCCAAGATATAATTTACTACTAGTAACACCATCCCCATCTTAAGAAGAATCAATCTTGGGAAAGTTCAGTCCACTTTATCGTAAGCTTTCTATAGGTCAAGTTTGAGTATGGAAACTTTGAGGTTCTTAATATTGACTGAGTGTAGCACCTCTTGAGCTACTACAACTTATCATGGATCCGTCTATGCTAGACGAAACTAAACTGTTCTTCTGAGATAATTTTTCTTAGAATGGGCTTCAAGCGATGTGCCAAAACTTTAACAATTAATTTGTAAATCACATTGCAACAGGAAATAGGCTTGTAGTCTCTAAAGGAGGAGTCATCTGGTTTCTTGGGGATTAGACATAGGAAGGTAGAATTTAGGGATCCCAACACCTTTCCTAAGCTCTGGGATTCCTTTATTGTCAAAAGGAGGTCATTTTTTATCAACTCATAGAATTGTTGAAAGAATTATATTGTAAACCCATCAGGGTCGAGGCTCTTTCCTTTTTGGATGGAAGAAAGGGCTATGAAAGTCTCAGGTTTCGACACTTCTTTCTTCAAGGGATTGTTCCTTTTTTCAGTAAAGATGATTGGGAAATTTTCTACTACCTCCAATATTTTTTGGATGGGGCATCCCTCGAGGACTTAGAAAAGAGATTGGAAGTAGCAAACTCATGCCTTTACCTTCTCCTTGAAAGAGCTGACCAACCTTCCATTCAGTAAAGTTATTTCCCAGATGGTATTTATGTTTTTACGCATATTTGGGTAGTGATGGAAGAACTTGGAATTTTTATCGTCGATGTTGAGCCAAATGGTCTTGCTCTTCCAACATAATGTTTTTACTTCTCTTTCCATAAAGGAGTGATGGRTTGCTTCCAAGTTTTTTAACTCCTAAAGTTGGGTACGGGTCATGGGTCCTTCGTCTAACCTCGAGTACAACACTAAAATTTGATCTTCAATTTCCTTTAAATGTCTTTGTTTCCACTCTCAAGAATTTTTTAGCCAAAACTTAGTCGTGACATTGACCCTTGAGAGGTTTTCCGCAAACTGGATCATCATGGAGGAAGGGAGACAGGATTCCAAGTGCCTCCAGGTTTTCTTGACCAACTTCGTGTAATCCTCTTATTCTAACTAGGTTAGGTTAAATTTGAGAGGAGAACGTCACTGCCTTTTGTGAAGCTCCATCCTAAGGGTAATTGGGCTATGGTGAGAGAGGCCACCTTCACAAACCTTTGAATTTAGGGATAAGCCCCTAGAAGCTAAACCTTCAGAGACCAAAAAGTGATCAAGTATTTTGGTGATTGCATTATTCCAGTGCACATATTATACCATGTAGGGATCGGTTTGAATGGTTAAAGGTCCACTTGGAACTGTCGATTCAAAAAGGAGAGGAAAACTCCATACTGTGGATCCATTCGTGGATTTTCCCTCCACAACTCCCTAAGGGACAGGGTGAAGTTCAAGTCACCACCTGCCAATGTTAATGGGTCCAAGAAAGTGCCCTTGGATGTCAGGCCTTCCCAATAAGGAATCATATCTACATACGACCCGTAAACATTTAGAATAGTGAGAGCTAACCTAACATCCTTGATTTCCAATTCGACAGATATAGCAGATTTGAAGAATTTTTAGGAGAGAGATTTACAATTGGGGCTCCAACCCATGATCATCCCCCCTTAAATCCCATCTATGTCAATTGAGCTAAATAACCAATAGTTGAGCTAGCGTTCCAAAGATGACCTGGTCTTTTCACCTGTACACATACTTTCATATATTAGTATCACATCGGGGTTGAGACTATTGATAAGTCTCTTAAGGGATAATTTTTAGGGTTGACACAACCCCTCTAGCATTAAAAGAAAGAATCAACACAAGGGCACAGAGTCCTTCCCTTCTCTAAGGGCCCTAGATATGGTGGTTTACTTTCCTATTTTAATTTCATGAGTTTCCTTTTCCTGAGATTTTAAGAGATGCGACTTTCATACGACCGATTTGGAGAGGGGGGGGTCAAGGGAGATCCCTCTTGAAGTATCAATCGGTTTTCCCCTGGGGCACAAACCATAAGCCTTTTCCAGGGGGGGCGAATCTCCAAGGAGGAGGGAAAATAAGAGACCTCGATAGAGGAAGTGATAGACTAGCCTTCCGATGAGAGGGTTGGGGGAGCTGTTACACATTATTTTTTCGTCACCCTTATGATCGTTAATGATGTAAACCTATATGTTGCCTTTAGATAAATTGGTGAATGCGAACATAAATTGATCTCCCTAGATCCACCTAGATCTAGAACAAAACAAGACAGGACATGGTGCTTTCCTTAAGCTCTAATCATTGAATTTACTATCAAACATGAGATGAATGACATACCTTTGAATATCGCTTCTTTATATCTTTGTTGTCCTCGCTCTTCTCCGGTGCTCTTGTGATATTGGATCTGCAATGACACAAACCAACCAAAGTGAAAGCAACAATATTATACTCAATGAAAGATTATACATTTGATCAAGGAGTCTTGTAATAAAATGAGAAAGATTTTATGAGAAAGAAACATGCCACTGTATTAAAGAATGTGGAAGAAAGATACAACCAAATGCCTTGATGTTGTCAGGTTCCTTCCAATAGTTCCTTGCTTTCCACACACTTCTAATCCATGGATTATGAGACTATATATCCGATAGCTACTCACAATCTATCTTGACAAAGCAAAGCTCAAAGCCAACATACAAGCTACAAAACTCAATAACAAGGCAATCTAACTTTCTTTGTGAGAGCTCCTCTCCTTTTATAAGTTGAAGAGGATAAAGTGAGGAGGTTAGGATGATCCCACTAAATCATGAAAGCAAGTAAGATCCAAACCGTTCAGAAGCCACCTCACCATAAAAGCTTCTCCTTCTAGAAGCATCGAGAAGATGCTCATTTTTCCCACGTACGGGGATTTCTGCACCCTAGCTATAGTGCAGCCTGCGGAAACTCCGTAATCTAGCTTTAGAGAAAGGTGCAGAAATCAGGCATTGCCTCACCCTGTGTATAGTGCATCCTGCGCAAACTTCCTTAATAGGGTTTTTTACGAAGGGAAATGCAACTTCTTCTCTCAGGAAAAGTTTTTCTCCCTTCTTTCTTTAGGAATTCAGATCGTTGACCCCTCTGAAGAAAACATATAGGTTTAAATCATTAACAGTCACAAGGGTGACGAAAATAATGTGTAACAAAGATCCCCCCAAAGTATGAAGTTAGAACAGAGTGATAGCTGAAATACTTTGTCGAGTGTGTGTAGGGAACAAGGAACATGTCGGTCGGAAACCTGCCAACAAACGAGGAAATACAGTACAATAATATATCATCACTGAGGTAGGCATTCCCATACTCAGAATACTCAAAGCAAAAATGTTGACATGCAAAGATCCATGTCAAGTAAGAAAGGTCATTCCCACCAAACATACACTGTGGATCCATGCCAATATGACTCAAATCTGAACATAGCCACCAAAAATACACTGTGGATCTATGTGTTAAAGACTCAAATTTGAACATAGCCATGAGACACACACTGTGGATCTATGCAATAGTACAATATGAATATACTCCAACGCAACCTGAATCTGTCATAAAAGATTCAGGGTCTTCATCCCCAGCACTCTACAGTACGAATCTAACCATGTGAATACATGTGCTGAAGTCGAACATGGTAGAAACCACTTGATTACCAGTCATTAGTGAATACCGTTAACAAGTGCGAGGGAAATCACCATTAATGTCAATGACTCCCAAGGTACCTTAGTAAAATCCAACGAATGTGAGTTAATTAGCTGAAGTCGAACACTCGATGGAATCTCCCAATCGGGGGTCAATAATGAAAAACCACGGTCGAAAGCGAGGAAACCTGCCATTAAGGCATGCAAGTTCCAAGGTACCAATGAGTTTCTAAGTCTAATTCCTAGATAATGAGTTGAAGTCGACAGGAAAAGACTCGTCACAGGAGGGCCTTAACGTATCCCCCATTAATGACATGAAACGGGTAACAATATTTGAAGTAGATCAGAGTAACCAGTGACTCAGGATTGACTCAGGGATGGTCAACGCAATAGAAGGCTTAAGGAATGCAGAAATGGCCAACGCAATAGAAGGCTTTCCGGGTTGAAATTCTCTTTGAACATATTAATGACACAACAACTGTCTTGGAAACACTAACTCAACAACAGGGATCATAGACGAATTTGTAATCTTATAAAGGAGTATGATCAAGAGACAAGTGGATTTTCCAACCTAGACACAAAGCGAATGAAAGGGTGTCATGTTCAAAAGCGACTCTTCCATAGAATACAGGTTTAGATACATTTCTTTCCCAATTTTCCCCCACCATTTCTAGCAAGTACCTCTTTATTTTTACACAAGCTTGAGGAGGATAACATATTCTTGTATATGTAAGCTCACCCTTCGGATGAGTCCCTCGGAGCATGTTTAATGAACCCTAGGAAGGAGTGTTTCGGTCCCATACAGGCCTTTCAATGTTTGTTTTACGATTCCAAAGATAGAAAACTCAAGGGTTTTTCATGTTTAGAGAGGCTGAAAAACACTTAAAGAAAACTCTCTCAATTCCTTTTTCGTAAATTAATTTGATGAGACCAAAAAAAGTGATAATCTATCACCCATCAAATGTTTTCTTCAAACACTTTTACGAGCATTAAAAGAACAAGGTCGCTCGGCAATCTTTTCATTTTTAGAGAGTCTGAAAAGAGCTTAAAGGGAACTCCATGGGGTTTCCTTTTTCGTATAACCTTTACGAGTCTGAAAAAGTGATAAAAGTGGGAGAAGAAAATGATGGGGTTCCATCTAGTAATAAGAGTAGGTGAGGCGAAGGGGGAGCAAAAAGGGGAGGTTTTGAGCCAGGGTAGAAGGGAACAAGGGAAACCAAAGCCAACTGAAACAAAGGAGGGGAGTTGGGATTTGTACCTTAAGGGGCAGAAGTTTGACCTTTTGTTACTTGTTTTAGTAGTCGTGCTTCTGAAGGATAAATGGAGGCATCACGGTTGTCTTTAGGGATATCCTGAGTGGGAGCATCCTCTACTTTAGTTCCAACATTCTTCTTGACCCATATTTTAGGCTTTCGATTGAAAGAGTGTCATGTCCACCTACATTGATCTTGAACATGGCTGATGGCATGACATGCAAAACATTGAAAGGGAAGTTTTCAGAAATAAAAAAATTTCCTCCAAATTTGGTTTTGGAGAACCAAATCCACATTCCTAATTAAAACTTTGTGAATGTCTACCTCTATATGCACCCAAGCCCAACGACAATCAAATTTAGTGTCCTAGTTTTATTCAAGTATGACAAACTTTCCTATCTTATTTCCGATAGCAGTCAGTGCCTCCTTTGTCCAGAATATCAACGGAAGCCCTAGCAGGATTGCCCATACACACATTACAGACACATGCTCTCGTTATGGATCGAAATCGACTGTCCAATGATTTATCACAAGCCTTGATGGTCCCCACGACCATTTTTTTTTCTAGAATAAGTTTACAATCCTTATCAGACCAAAAGATAAAACATGTCCATCCACGCATCAATACGTGGAATCTTGGAATATGCCCTAAAAGGGGTTTCCAAGAGCCCTCTAACCAACTATTTAGGGCATATTCATTCATTTATTTTCACAGAAACTACCCATTGGGGTATTACCATAAAATTTTGACACTTCTTTGACGACAATATCTTCTCCAACTACCATATTGATGTTGTCGCCTTTTTCCTTGATACACTTCTTAGGCTTCCGGGTATAAGAGACTCCTTCTGGCTGCTTTGAGCGCTGAGAGGCAACCGATGAACTGGGGATGGGAAAAATCAAGGGAGGAGAAGGAGGATGAGAGGGCCTAGAAGAAGGAATAAAGGACTCGCCATTGCCATCTGCCTTGGGCACTATATCAGACGAGGAATCCCATGCCACTTCATTTACTACTAAGTTCTTGGGATTATGTGAAGGGGAAGAGGGATCATACAGACCATAACCATCAGAGTACTCCCTTTGAAGGAGTAACGCACCACTGGTATTAGGACTGAGCTTGTAGTCAAATGCCTCTTCTTCTGAATCCATTATGAAAATCTAGGAGATAGTCCAAACAAAGAAATGCGTGTGAGGACAAACCGAAAAAAATTATGACAAGGCATATGGAAAGGGGGCAGAACACGAGCTGGGAAACATGAATGAGAAAAAGAGGATGAAAAAATAGGCCTTGGGCCCATGATCATGTGCGGAAAAAAAAACAAAGGACACTGAGATCATTGAGCTCCCCTAATCAAAATCAGTATTTTCTTTATTTTCATCATCATATTTATTTAGATTTTTACTGTATTTATTTTATAATAATATATATTTGTGTTTACAATTGATTTGTAATCAAGGGGCTTATAGCCCACTCGCTTCGCCAACATGGATACTAGTGCCCAATTAGTTTTTTTTCTATTTCTTAGTCATGTCTCTGAGTTTTGCATAGAGCTCTCTATCACATAGAAGCCACTAGGCCTCTATTCCCTAGTGTTGCATACATATCTCCCTTCTACTCCTGATTAGAAAGTCCTATTTCCTCAATATAGCCTGCACATATCTAATGGATAAAAATGGAAATGAAAATCATTGTATCTTCCCCAAAACAATTGAGCCATTTAATTACATATATGTTCCATATGACACTAGTTTTCATTTCCTAGGGTTGCGCTCAGTTGTCATTAAAATGGAAACTTTACATTGAGTTTTTATTTTCTTCAATTACTTTGGCTCAATACCACTACCTATAAGGCATCCAACAATATTAAAATAACAGTGAATGATTATCTAATGAGTGGGTTTTCAATTGATTGATTGTGTCCCAAAATCAACAATGTCACTGGCTATTGAATATCTACATATCCTTGATCGTGGAACACCCCTCGGATTCCTCGACGAGAAGTGTTATTACGTGGATAGCATAGGGTACAACGTCCAAAGTAGTGTGGGATGTGTGGACAATAGAGAATATTCCCCGGCTCTCAAGTGAACGCTCAACTCAAAGTATGGATCATGAGCCAATGAGGAAAATAGTAGTAGTAACTAACCAAGATGGCATATATGGAAACACCTTAACAACAAATAGGATTCCTTTAGGCATCCTCAGACTAGTTTAGCGTGTATAACATCAGACGTTGCATTAAGCATTTGATACACTTCGAAAATTATGATTAGAGTTTTCACATGATTTCCAACAATTGCAACGTATGTCTCTTGCATTCTATGGGTTGCCAAATCGCTCGGGTTAGGGTCAAGTTCAGTTTAGACAACAAATAAGCTTTGAATAGAGCACCCATCTAGTTGTTGTCCGCATTAGATAGTGAGAGGAACTCGTGGCAACAAGGAATAAGTGTGCTTGGACTCTTCTTGAAGAGTGGAGTTCCCACGTTGAGCTTGGAAAGCAAAGAGAAATGTATGGAAGGTAGCTCTTATGTAGCTAGCTTTCATGATGTGTTTGGAAGACAAAGAGAGTGCATGCGAGGTCGCTCTTATCAAGATTTTGACAACAAGAGAAATTTGTGGGATCGTCCAACTGCTGGTTTGGAGGCATGGCACGATTAGAGAATGAAAAGAGTTTGTGGGCAGTGTGGAGTTGCTTGGGTGAGGTCATAGACTATGTAGAACTCCCAAAAAAGATGTGTACGGCCGTGGGGAAGTTCAAGCTACCAAATGTTGAGGGATTGACCCAGAGAAGGGAGAAATTTGTCCAGCAAACAATTAGACACCCAAGATAATGGAAAATTGACCCATACAATACAAAATTTGTTTACTGCGTCTACAAAACACCCAAGCACCTTTAGAAATGCCCAGAAAATGTAAATTCACCCCAAATAGAGAGAGGGACTCCCAAGAGGGAGAAAATTAGGTTTGGAAAGTTTTCTAATAGCTCCTAAAGGATGGCCATGGATTTCCAATCGCCCAACTCACTCAACGGTGGAGATCAATTGGTTGTTGAGATGGGTAAGTCATTAAACCATTATTATTTATCAATATAGCTCTCATGCAGCAATAAAACAGATGCAGTGATTAATTCCACATACATTTGAATCAAATACGGAGTATCCATTAAAATAACCACCAAGTTACCATACAACACAATGGCGAGTTTAACCACAATACACAGTAATAAACTAAACAATATTTTTACCCTGGAATCTAATTGGGAAAACCGGTTGAATGGAGCTCATTATTCTTCTTCCTCAAGTCTGCAAGTTTTTACAATGCTATCCTCCTCCTTGGAAAAATGCCCTTTGAGTATGAGTGAGAGTGAAGAAATAGGGGGATCTAGGGGGTAAGGGAAGGATAACAACCATGGCTCTTCACTTCTCATTCCTCGGCCTTCTCTCCTTGTCATTTTAATTATCTCCTTTAACTTTTTAGTTATATTGTTATTTGGATTATTCCACGTAACCTTGCATTGTTTTACGTGGCTTACATAATCCATTTTTATTATCAATTTGTTTTGCGGGTATCAAGTCTTATCCACTCTTTAGTCTGGATCCATATAGGATCACACCTCCCCATTAAGAGGCTTTTTTCTCTCCAAAATCTCTAGGAAACTGTAATGTTCCCACCCATATCTGATTGGAACATTGTGTTTTATGTGTTTTCTGACTGTGGGATTTTCTCAAACACTTTGTTGATTTTAGTCTCTTAGGTTGCATTGGGGTTTATATTGATGGTTCTTTGTGTGTTTTCAGCAAGTAAATGATAGCAATGTAACAATGGAATGTACTCAATAAGATGAAAGACAAATACCATAAGAAATAACCAAAAATACCTTAGATCTGGTTTTATTATAATAATAATTGTCCTCATACAAAGATGGAGTAGATTTGGAATACATATAATAAAATAGAGTGTGTGGTTGATGATGCCTCCAAGATACAAGATAGATATGAAGCTCTAGGCTTCCAAAGACCTCTCCAAGATGATTACCAAGTAACAGCGCAATCCAACGGATACCCTCTGATGTATGTGATGCCCTCTCTCTCACAATGTGCACTTCCTAATTGGAATGGTCCAAGGAAAGTACGACCTCCTCTATGATGGCCTCAAACCTCTGCAAAACTCTGTGAGAAGATATATCTGGTGATGGCTAGAGGATATGAGTAATATCTAGGTTGTAGCTCAATTGGAAGACCCCCAAACAACAATGCCTCTAAGAACAGATGCACCCTCCTAGCTTTGTAGCAAGCCAATAATTCGACCTCCAAGAATATAGTTTCCAAACCCTTGAAACCAACTGCCAAAAGGTAGATCGGGGGTTAGGAAACCCCAATTCCAAAGATCCATTCAATTGGGAAAGGTATTCCCTTCCAGAACACAAGATATCTAAGGAACAATACACCCTCCTCAAGTGAATCACGCCCTCTTGAGTGGTAGGACGAATGGCCTGATGAATCCACTCAAACACTAATATAAAAAGGAGTTATAGTGATGGCTAACAATCCTGGAGTGAGATCTACTGAGAATCTGATCACCTCTGAGCAAATCGAACTGCTCTTAAAAGATGGGTGCACCCTAGCTCTGCAGAAACCCTCCAACAATATGCCCTGCCTCCACAAATTCTCCTAGAACTAAATAGAACTGGTGTAGAATGGTGCGGGAGGAATCTTTCACCTTCGTGAACAATGTTGGACCAGGTTGGGTGGAATGTTTAACCATCGAGTTGATCTCTAGCATTTGTTCAGTCAAAACCCTCAAAACCCCCAAGTGCATGGGCTCTCTAGCAAGAAGCCAGACATCAAAATGATAAACAACATGATAAGAGAATAGATGCCCCTATCTCTCTTTTATACCCCTTGTTCACCTTTTCTCTCCAAGTGACTTTTACTTTTTTTTATTATTCCTTAATTAAATAACTTAATTAATTAATTAAGCATTTTACCTCTAAAAGTGATTTATCCATCCTTATGGCTTCTCTGGCCACTGAAAGTCACTTCTCATCATCTTATATTGGAGTGGTCTTCCTCCCGATTCCGATGAGCAATTACACTAAGAGGTTTCTCCAAGTAATATGCCCAATATGACCTTCTTAGTGAATTTAATTAAAATATAACCCATAATAATTCAAAATTACGAAAATCGTCAGAATTGCACTGTATCCTGTATGGATAGATGTATCCTTCTGTGCGCTCACTCTACTAATGTCATATACACCTGGATCCCATACAGATGTTTCTAGACATGAAATGTGGTCATCTCGACCAATAAGGAGTGCATCCTCGTCACTGTAGATCGGTCCTAGAAGTGAGTATCCCATCAAACTGCCAGTCTCCAGAACTTGAACAAACAATGGAATCTCCAAAAGAGGTGACTCACTCTCTTCATATTGATAGGTATGTGTAAGGTCAATTATCCCTAATTCATGTCTCTCCTCCCAAGTCTGGAGATCCATATGTCCCTGGTGTACAATCTTCACACAAGGCTCCTCCACCATATCAGAAATGCTACTGATATCCTCATGTGTCGTGGCTATCATAGGTGTATAAGAAGATGAAAAATGTGTCAATGTCATCATCGACAGCTCATCATCCTCCATGCATGACTTTCTGGAATCCATGTCTACATCCGAAGGTAGGTCATCCAATCTCCTAATCTCATCATGTATAAGTGCTAACACATATGAATCCTCACATGTGTCACCATTTTGTTGAAGTGTTGAAGCCTCAACACTACCTGATGGGGAAGATAAAGAACATGTGCTATCATCATGTCCATCCAACTGCCCCTCATATGTGCAACAATCACTAGCCTCATCATATTACTCAAAATAGGAATCTATGGTTGCCTCTAGATGCCTCTCCTCATCCTCGCTGTCATAGTGCACCTCAACAATGTGCACCTTCCCTTTACCCCTACTTCTGTGATCTAGCTCCCAATATCTTTTTAGTTGTAGCAAAGTTCCTTGCTCCTAATAGGTGTAGGATCAATCTGTGCTTCCTTCCCTCTACTAGATGGTAGTGATCTATCTACCTCCTTGACTACTTTGGCTCTAGTTTTGTTTTCTTCTGCTATTATGACCCAATGTGTGACCTCATCTTTGTTCCTCCTAGGATTTTTTATGGATACAAACTGTTGCAATGTTACTTGAGCCCTAAATCTCTCACTAGGGGCGTAATATTCTCTTTCACAATATACAATATCTCTAGCAAAGTCCAAAAAATCCATCTCTCCTTATGGAAGACCCCTCGGGCTGGGAGGAATCTTCGCTATGATACCACTATAATGTTCCCACCTAGATTTGACTGGAACATTGTGCTTTTATTGTGTTTTATATGTTTTCTGGTTGTGGCATTTTGTCAAACACTTTGTTGATTTTAGTCTCTTAGGTTGCACTAGGGTTTAAAATGATGGTTCTTTTTGTGTTTGCAGCAAGTAAATGATAACAATGGAACAATGGAATGTACTCAACAAGATGAAACACAAATAGCACAAGAAATAACCACAAATACCTCAGATCTGATTTATTTATAATAATAGTTGTCCTCATACAAAGATGGAGTAGATCTGGAATACATATAATAAAATAGAGTGTGTGGTTGATGATGCCTCCAAGATACAAGATAGAGATGAATATCTAGGCTTCCAAAATCCTCTCCAAGCTAAATACCAAGTAACTCTGCAATCCAATAGATACCCTCTGCTATATGTGATGCCCACTCTCTCACAATGTGCACTTTCTGACTGGAATGGTCCAAGGAAAGTAAGGCCTCCTCTCTGATGTCCTCAAACCTCTACAAAACTCTGTGAGAATATAGATCTGGTGATGGCTAGAGGATATGAGTAATCTCTAGGTTGTAGCTCAACTGGAAGACCCCCAAACAACAATGCCACTAAGAACAGATGTGCCCTCCTAGCTTTGTAGCAAGGAAATAATTCGGCCTCCAATAATATAGATGCCAAACCCTTGAAACCAACTACCAAAAGTTAGAACGGGGGTTGGGAAACCCCAATGCCAAAGCTGCAGTCGATTGGGAAAGGTATTCCCCTCCAGAACACAAGATCTCTAAGGAACAGTCTGCCCTCCTCAAGTGAATCATGCCCCCCTAAGTGATAGGATGAATGGCCTGATGAATCCACTCAAACACCACTGTAAAAAGGCGCTATAGTGATGGCTAACAACCCTTGAGTGAGATCTACTGAGAATTTGATCACCTATGAGAAAATCAAACTGCTCTCTCAAGATGGGTGTGCCCTAGCTCTGCAAAAACCCTCCAACAATACGCCCTTCCTCCACAAATTATCCTGGAACTAAATATAACTGATGTAGAATGACGAGGGATGAATCTTTCACCTCTGTGACCAAGCTTGGACCAGGTTGGATGGAATCTTTCACCACCGAGTTGATCTCTAGGGTTTGTTCAATCAAAACCCTCAAAACCCCCAAGCGCATGGGCTCACTAGCAAGAAGTCAGACATCAAAATGATAAACAACATGATCAGGTAATAGAGGCCCCTATCTCTCTTTTATACCCCTTGTTCACCTTTTCTCTCCAAGTGACTTTTACTTTATTTTATTATTCCTTAATTAAATCACTTAATTAATTAATTAAGCATTCTACCTCTAAAAAGTGATTTATACATCCTTATGGTTGATCCAGCCACTCAAAGTCACTTCTCATCATCTTATCCTATAGTTCTCTTCCTCCTGATTCTGATGAGCTATTACACTAAGAGGTTTCTCTAAATAATATTCCCAATATGACCTTCTTAGTGAATTTAATTAAAATATAACCCATAATAACTAAAAATTACGGAAATCATCTAAATGCAACAAAACCAAACCCAAGTTGTGCGGAATGGATCCTAATGATGAAATATGATGAATGATGCAATTTGGGCCCAACAAAACCCCTCAATATCTCTGAAACTCATTGCCACGCATATCTGGCTACTCTAGTAGGCACAACACTATGTAATGTGATAATGTCCAAAAGTGGGGACATTACAATCCTCCCTGCTAGAATATTGCTTGTCCTCAAGCAATAACTTAATCAATATACATATGATAAAGGGGTCCCATAACCACCTGTGTAACACAAAGTAGACTCCTCTCAAGATATGGCCCCTCCAAGTGCTCACCACGCGTGACACCCAGATGCTCCTGATGAGTAGAATGATCAATGGCCATAGAATCTCAGTCAACTTCCCAAGCAACTACCTTACTCAAAACTCAACTCCATCAAACACTGAACTACCAAGTACTCCAATCCCTCAATCCCATATGAATATGTGAACTGTAATGCCCTATGAAGTATATCCCTGTAACATATCAACACCAGGAGTCTCTTGAAAATAACACACGGTCTCCACCCTAAATGATTTTGACCTCCAAGACCATACCAAACCCAACACAGCCTCCACTGACTGAACGTGTTGCTACCATAGTGAGGTACTACCGAATCTCAATGAATCACTAACAAGTGACGGGCTCCCCCCAAAACTGAAGCTCAATGGAAAATCAAAGTCATTTTCCCCCATAAAGATCCACTCACCTCTGTCAGTCAATGAAATGCCCAGTCCTGCAATCCCCGGGTCCCATGCTAGTCCCTGACATGGACCATCACGTTGGCACTGCACTACTCTGATCATGATTGTCTGCTCAAAGTATACATATTGTATACCCCACTCCTGGATCCTCATGCTAAACCTGTGATGATGGGGCATGCTATCAAAAAGATGAACCTGTAAAGGTATCCCTGTGGAACCAAAATCTGCCCATCCATTGAACAACTCAATCACAAGTATCAATAGGGAGAATTGTCTTGCCTCATATAACATAACCAAATAAGCCCTCTTAAAGTAATCCAAGAGTGAAGTCTATTGCCTGTTGGCACAACACGGACCCTCGTAAGATGAAGCAAACTACTGACCAAATGGACTCTCGGGGCCCATGGAAAATTCAGAAGTTCATCACTTCCAATCCCTGCTAATTGTTGGTGTGCTCTACTGATAACTGTCAGAATCCCTCCATACTCATCCCAATGAGAACCTGCATCTCTATCAACCTTTGAAATATCCTCTGTCTTGTGGCCTAAGATACTCTCTATCACACCCAAGGCCTCGATTGTTTGTCTCTGGTAATCCACTCCCATGTTGTTGTCTGTAATAAAGACACTCATGTCAGGTGGTCTTGACCCACCAACTCTCCATGTCCCCTGCCCCTGTCTATGTCCCCCGACACTATGGTCAATGATGAAAGTATCAAGAAAGGCTAACCGACATATCCTCAAACGACTGTAGTACTAGAAAGTGTCATATGCTTTGGTCAATCCCAAGGATTTGAGAAAAAGTTCGTCCACTGTCACCCATGGTAAATAATCGCATGTACTCATCACTGAACCCCAACCATTGGGTACAACCAGAGGTAATCCAAAAAATTTTGGTCAATCACGCTCCAACCATCATCCCTCATGCAATTATTGCCACTGTGAAGGTGATTTCCCAGAACTATGTGTTGTTGCAAGGGAGAGGAATCTCCATGCTTTACTAAGTGTGTCTCCTAACTGCAATCCAATGTGTTCCCTAAATCCCTTTATACACCTCTGCATGCTCCTGTGGACTATCTGTCATCATCATATGTCCAAGTTGTACTACCAGATCCACCTTTGTGTGGATATCAACCAATTCTGGAACACAAATGAAAGTGTCCTCGTAACTGCCCCTGGCTCTAGAATCCCCATGTGTATGTGTATGACCAACTGTCTCAGAACTACCCATGAATGGTGGCCCCTATGCACCCGGACATCCTCCAACAATGTAACTGACGGGTATATCTGACTCTCTGTCGAGATAGATATAGTGTATCTCTAACTAGTCTCCTCGAGGAGATCCTCTAATTTGGACTCTGATTCTTGAAGGGTTGTCTATGTGCCTTCCAACAATCCTCATGTGCTCACCAACTCATGAGTGATTCGGACCATCTCCAACTACTACTCCCTCAGGGCCCAGTGATACATCTCGCCAACCTCCAATAGGTAATCTTTGTCCATCAACAACTGCTGGTAGTCGGCCCTCATCATAGTTACTCTCTCCCTAAGAGTATGAAAGTCATCCATGGAAAATCCCTCATCTGAACTATCATGTGTCATCGATGCCCTCCAACAATAATCTTCCACCAATGCATGTGTGTCATCAATGTGTCTAGTGGTTTCCATGATCATGTCCTCATTGACTCTCAACTAACCTGCCAAGTGTTGTGATTGATGATCACAATCCTGTCGAGGTGCTACCTCATGCCTCCCACGGCTAATGTCAACAATGGAATCCCCAAAAACACACTCCAGACATTGAATTGTCCCATGTTCACAGTGCTACTGAGTCCTCCTGTATGCCAATGCACTCCATTACCAACTCCTACCTCCATCCGAATCACATTGTATCATGTATGGGTAGTTTTATCCTCTTGTGCGCTCACTCTACTAATTTCATCTGCACTTGGATCCCATACATATGTGTCTAGACATGAGATGTGGTCATCTCGACCAATAAGGAGTGCATCCTCATCACTATAGACCGATCCTGGAAGTGAGTATCCCATCACACTGTCAGTCTCCACAACCTAATCAAACAATGGAATATCCAAAATAGGTGACTCACTCTCCTCATACTGATAGGTATTTGTAAGGTCAATTGTCCATGAGTCATGTCTCTCCTCCTGGGTCTGCATATCCACATGTCCCTGGTGTACAATCCTCACACAATGCTCGTCCACCATATCAAAAATTCTACCGATATCCTCATGTGTCGTGGCTATCATAGGTGTCTCAGAAGATGAAAAATGTGTCACTATCATCATTGAAAGCTCATCATCCTCCATGCATGACTTCTTGGAAGCCATGTCTACATCCAAGGGTAGGTCATCCAATCTCCTAATCTCATCATGTCTAAGTGCTAACACATATGCATCCTTACACATGTCACCGGTGTGTTGAAGTGTTGAAGCCTCAACACTACCTAATGTGGAAGATAAAGAACATGTGTTATCATCATGTCCATCCAACTACCCCTCATATGCGCAAGAATCACTAGCCTCATCGGACTGCTCCAAATAGGAATATATGGTTGCCTTTGCATGCCTCTCCTCATCCTCACTGTCATAGTGCACCTCGACAATGTACACCTTCCCTTTACCCCTGCATCTGTGGTCTGGCTCCCAAGGCTCTTTGCAACTGTAGCAAAGTTCCCTGCTCCTAATGGGTGTAGGATCAATTTGTGCTTCCTTCCCTCTACTAGCTAGTACTGATGTATCTACCTCCTTGATTGCTTTGGCTCTAGTTCTGTTTTCTTCTGCTATGTTGACCCAATGTGTGACCTCATCTTTGCTCCACCTAGGATTTTTTATGGATACAAATTGTTGGAATGTTACTTGAGCCCTCAATATCTCACTAAAGGCATAATATTCTCTTTCACAATATACAATATCTCTAGCAAAGTCTAAAAAATCTATCTCTCCTTATGGAAGACCCCTCAGGCTGGGAGGAATCTTTGCTTTTATGCCACTGTAATGTTCCTACCCATATCTGATTGAAACATTGTTTTTTTATTGTGTTTTATGTGTTTTCTGGTTGTAGCATTTTGTCAGACACTTTGTTGATTTTAGTCTCTTAGGTTGCGTTGGGGTTTATAATGATGGTTCTTTGTGTGTTTGCAACAAGTAAATGATAGAAATGTAACAATGGAATGTACTCAACAAGATGAAAGACAAATAGCACAAGAAATAACCACACATACCTCATATCTGATTTGTTTATAATAATAGTTTTCCTTCTACAAAGATGGAGAAGATCTGGAATACATATAATAAAATAGAGTGTGTGATTGTTGATGCCTCAAAGACACAAGATAGATATGAAGATCTAGGCTTCCAAAAGCTTCTCCAAGTTGAATACCAAATAACACTACAATCCAATGGATACCATCTGATGTATGTGATGCCCTCTCTATGAGTAATCTATAGGTTGTAGCTCAATTGGAAGACCCCCAAACAACAATGCATCTAAGAATAGATGCACCCTCCTAGCTCTATAGCAAGCTAATAATATAGTTTTCAAACCCTTGAAACCAACTTCCAAAAGGTAGATCGGGTGTTAGGAAACCCTAATGCCAAAACTCCATTCGATTGGGAAAGGCATTCCCCTCCAGAACACAAGATCTATAAGGAATAATGTGCCCTTCTTGAAAGTCACTTCTCATCATTTTATCCTTTAGTTCTCTTCCTCCCGATTCCGATGAGCTATTACACTAAGAGGTTTCTCCAAGTAATATGCCCAATATGACCTTCGTAGTGAATTTAATTAAAATATAACCCATAACAACTCAAAATTACGAAAATCGTCGAAACCAAAGCCAAGTTGTGCATAATGGATCCTAATGATGAAATATGATGAACGATGCAAGTTGGGCCCAATAAAACCCCTCAATATCTCTGGAACTCGTTGTCACCCATATCTAGCTACTCTGGTAGGCATAACACTCTGTAATGTGATAATGTCCAAAAGTGGGGACATTACAGAAACCAATTTGGATCAATTGTGTCTGCTTCTCTAGAACGTGGCTCTGACACTGGATCCTAGCTTCAACTCTAACTCTGGCTCGTGGCCTTGGCTACTAGCTCTAGCTCTAGTATTGGCCCACTTGTTCTCATGGTGTAACAATCTTCTCACCGAGTCTCAACTTTGAACAATCTCTGAATTCGAACTCTATACTCGACACTCATTCCAAACTCTAGACTGAACACTCATTCCCATCTCCCTCTTTGACCTGGAGACAGTCCATCTCAACTACCAATGAAGTTGAGTTGAATGTTGCTCTGTTCAGGGTGACCCCAGCATGTGCTACCATCACACAACATCTCCTCAAGTTTGGTTGCATTCCTCGGCTATGACTAGTTGCTTCATGACATGGAAACAACTCTCTAGTGCATGTACATGCTTGCAAGGCACATCATGGAGTTCTCAATAACTCCTCCCTCCAAGGTCATTGACCCCATGCATCAATCTCTGGAAAATCTATAGGAAGGAAAACTTATGTTAGAAAATTGTAGGTATCAATTAGAATGGTTTTTCCCTAGTGGCTAGCATCCACCAGTTGTCCTCTTTAATAGTGATGCAGACCTCTGGTGCTGTTATCTCCCCTTGAACGATATCTTCTCCTTGAAGTGGAGATGTAGGTGACTCTTCACCTCCTGTGATCTTCACTCTCCACACTCTTTTCCTGGCTATGCAGTGTCTAGGGTGAAGTTCTAGGAGAAGTTGCTAACACTTCGTTTCCCAATGTCCACTCAACTTGCAGTGATGGAAAAAGTTCACATGGTTGCTAAAAGGATTGCCTTGTCATACTCCTTCTCTCTACGTGCCTCTATGTATGTTATTGGATTGGAGGAGCCTTCTTTCCATTCAAATTTTGAGAACAATTAGGCATGTAGAACATGGCTTGCTTCTCCTAGCGGGCTACCTCACAATGGCCTTTCTTTCCACAAAAGGAACATGCATCTGCATACCAACAACTATCTATGGCATGGCCTCTCTTCTTGCAACAATGACACATAAGAAATTTTTTGTTTGACATAGACCCCTTGGTCTTATTCTTCTTCATGCTCTCTGATCCAGGTGAATACCGATGGCTACCCACCTATTCCAATTGGCTCACATATAGAAGTCATCTTGAAAGTTTCAGTTTCCATCGTGGTATTTTTTTTCTAGCTTTTTAGATCCTAAACTTCCAGGTACATTTTGAGGCCCTAAACAATGTTTTTTGGGCCTGCCACAGTAACAATGTGCGAAATGTCACAATGTAACAAAATAATGTGTAGTCCTTAGATAGACCTTTCCAACGGGCCATCGTGTGCCTAAAATGAAGATCATATGCAAAAGTTATGACCTCGAGAAGTTGATGTACCAACTTACCCCAATGGGGCCCACATGACTTTTGGCGCTTCATCTCCTAGGGTTAGGTTTTTGGATGTCTAGGGTTTTGGCATTCATGTTTGATGTAAAAATACCTTTCGAGCCTCATTGTACTCATCTTCTTATGAATGAGTGCAGTCGTCACGTCTCTTCTTAGAGATAAGCTGCCACCATTCTAGCAAGCTTGTTTCAGTGTGCATTTTATAGTTTCATCATATTTCTTTATTGAATAGAAGCCAAGTTTTATTGTATCTCTATTATTTTACATTGTATCTATGTGTTCATAATAAATATATGTATTCATTTCATTCTACTCATAAAATCTAGATCAGTGGTATCAAAGGGGTCTGCTCCTTGTCGTTCTTTATGCATGTCCCTGACAAGGTCAGGGTACAAAGAGTTGGGTCTCGAGCTTGTTTCCCTTGAGGAAAAAACCTCTCGCAAGTCCAAGAAACCTTCCATGGCGAAAGAAAAGAAATACGATGGGACATGAGATCCTTTCATATTGTTTCTCGAGGAATCCTTCATGCAACACAGAAACTAGATAATGGATAGTTTTGCGCAAATCCTTCGACGACTAACAAGAGGCGACACATCTTCCTCGAACGGAAGCGCCACCCCCTTCAATGTACAGATCAACTTTGATATTCCCATATTTGAAGGTCATATAGATGCAAATGTTGTAGACAAATGGTTGAATATACTAGAAGGGTATTTTTCTATCCATAATTTTTCCAATAGAGAAAATATTACATTTGCGTTCCTCAAAGTCGTCCCCCATGTCAAAGATTGGTGGGAGACTTCATGTGAGAAAAAATAAACAAAGGAACCCTCATTATTTACAGTMTCACTCACCTAGGAGTCCTTCAGGGATGTTATTAAGGAACAATACTATCTTGTTGGAAGTTATGATGACCTGTACACAAGATGGACCACACTGCAGCATGAAATGGACCAAATAGTTCCAGAGTTTAGAAATATCTTCCATACCTTGTGCACCAAGCTRGGTATCAAATATTCTGACCAACATCTGGTGCTCAAGTACCACGACGATCTGCATAGATACATTCAGACATAAATGGAGTTTATGGACATCTCATCCTTAGGTGTGGCCTACCGATATGTCATCAAAATCAAGCAGAAGCTTAAACAAAAAGACGTGGCAATTTGGGTTGGGGAACCCCTCACATCAAAAGCAGGGTAAGGGCATCCCCAACCCGCAAAACAAAGGGCAGAGCAAAGATGGACAGCCTTATTACAACCAATCTAAGCCGCAAACAATGAAGGACAATGGAAAGATGAAGAAAGACATTGGGAAGTGGTGCAACTTCCATAAGATCCCCTGGCATAACACTGTTGATTACCGCTCAAAGCAGTCATTGGTGGCTAAGGTGAAAGCCTCTAAATCATATACGGGTTCTGACTTAGATTCAGAACCAGAAAAGGGAAGACAGATTATCGACACAAAACCCAGTGCCACCATTGCTACCACCAAGATCCAGCCCGATGAACCTGATGAGCCAGAGGAAGGCGAGCGCCTCTCTCATTCATAGATGTCGGTGAAGGGTACTCCGATGCACTTCATTGTTGATAGTGGTAGCCAGAAGAACCTCATATCAACGTAGGTCATCAAGCGATTGGCCTTGCCAACAACGTTGCACCCACAATCACACACCATTGGATGGCTCCACCAAAGAAGTGATCTTCGCGTCAACCAACATTGTCGCATGTCCTACGACATCAAGCCCTTCAAAGATGAGGTATTGTATGATGTCGCTCCCCTTGAAGTTTGTGATGTTATTTTGGGCCAACCTTATTTATGGAAACATCATGTTGTATATGAGTCTAGGCCTTGCAGTGTTATTATTACTTTAGACAGGAAATTGTATAGGATACCCGAGTTAGTCCCACCTACTACCATTTCCTTGATTTATGCCAAGCAATGCGGGAATGTCATCTCTCAGACCGAGAACTTTGTCTTCTTTGTGATTCACTCTCAAAGTGACCGGAAGGTTGTAGCCACATCCATGGCCTCTGCGACCGATCTCTCCACGCAGCAGAAGAAAGTAGATAAGGTCATGGAAGAATACAAAGACATCTTCCCCTCACCCATTGGGGTACCTCTACACTGTCAGGTCAAGCATTCAATCGATCTAACCCTTAACGCACCGCTACCCTATGGGCCAGTCTATCGCCACTCTTTGTTAAAAAATGAGGAGATCAAGCGTCAGATTCAATAATTGCTCCAAAAGGGGCACATCCAACCCATCTCATCATCGTGTGGAAGTTGAATCATTCTTGTACAGAAGAAAGATGGGACTTGGCAACTCTGAATCGATTACCATTCCCTAAACAAAATCACGGTCAGGAACCTATACCTGATTCCCCGAATCGACAATCTCCTTAACTAGCAAAAGGGGGCCAAATACATCAGTAAGATTGATCTGAATTCTGACTACCATCAAGTCCCAATAGAGCAGACAGATGTATGGAAAACTGCCTTCAAGTCCAAAGAAGGTATTTTTGAATGGTTGGTGATGCCCTTTGGTTTGATGAATGCCCCAACAACTTTCATGAGGATGATGGACGATATCTTGTGGCATTTCAACAATTCTTTTGTGGTGGTGTATCTAGATGACATCCTCATCTACAACGAGAATTTGGCGAAACACTTGCAACATATTCAATAGGTTTTGCACACTCTGTGACAACAAAAACTATATGCAAATTTGGAAAAATGCTTCTTCAGTATGGACAAGGTTGAGTACCTAGGCTACAGTGTTGATGAGCATGGGGTGCATGTGGATCCAGCCAAGATCCAGATCATTCGTGACTGGCCACCCCCTACCACACTCATTGAGCTTCAGAGCTTTTTAGGCCTTGCCAATTTCTATCACATGTTTATGTTGGGATTCTCCCATATTGCATGGGCCCTCAGCCAAGTAACCAGAGGCAGTGGTAAGGCAAAGTTCATGTGGGGCCTATCACAACAACAAACGTTCAATGATTTGAAGCAACACTTGTGCTCAGCCTCAGTTCTCTCATTACCCTACCTGCAACAACCCTTTGAGATCAAGACATATGCTTAAGACTATGTTGTGGGTGCAGTTCTCACTCAACACGGACACGTCGTTGCGTATCATAGTGAGACACTATCAAACGTCATATGTAAGTACCCTAATTATGACAAAGAAATGTACTCCATTGTGCAAGCCCGCCGCTAGTGGAGGCATTACATTCTCGGGAAGGAGACAATCATCCACACAGATCATAAGTCGTTGCAGTTCATGCAAACACCGAGAAAATTGCAGAATGACCACGATCAGAAGTGGTCCACATACTTGTAGCAGTTCCATCTCAACATCAAGTATAAGACAGGAAGCACCAACCGCGTCGTTGATTACCTCAGTTTCCCTCTAGTTGCAGCACTCACCACTGTGTTAAACTCGTACGAACACAAGACCTTTGGATGGCCCCAACTCTATGAGAGAGATCCTGACTTTGTCGCCACCTGCCAAATCTTGGGTACAAACACAGTTGCCATTGATTTCCATTTTCAAGACGGGTTGTTGTGCCATCTAGGCCATCTTTGTGTTCCATCAAGCGAGCGAGCGAAGCTAATTTGGGAATCCCACTACAGTATGACAGCAAGACACTTCGGCATAGAGAAGAGAGTGGCAGTGATGCAACAACATTTCTATTGGTCGAAACTTCGACAAGATGTCAGCAAGTATATCGAGTCATGCACTACCTGCGTCAATGGAAAACCAGTCATTAAGAAACAAGGCGTGTACACCCCTCTGCCTACTTCTGAAAGGCCTTGGGAATCGATCTTGATGGACTACATGTCGGGCCTTCCGTTAACCAACCAGGGAAATGACTGGGTTTTTGTGGTGGTTGATTGTTTTTCTAAAATGGTGATTATGATCACCTACAAGAAGAGCATCACACTAGAGGCCACTACCAAGCTCTTCTTCGAATGAGTGTGGGTACATTTTGGGATACCACAAACCATCATCTCAGATTGGAATAGTCGTTTCCTCATCACACTTAGGTCGAGCCTATGGTCACTACTGGACATCAAACTCACCAAATCTACTGCCTTCCACCCCTAAATGGATGGCCGAACCGAGGTCATCAACCGGATGATCGTACATATCCTGCACATGTACAATTCCAAGCATCCCCACACATGGGATGAGAGTCTTCCCTATGCTCAACACAATTACAACAAAGCCATACATAGATAAACCAGCCACAACCCCTTTCAGGTTGGGTTGGGATTTCAACCATTGGGTCCCATGGATGTTGCACTACCCCTTGCGGCCACCCAGAAAGACTCGTCCCATGTTCAAACCGAAGCTGACAAAGCTACCCATTTCATTGAGCGGATCCAACACATCTGCCAACAAGTTCAGGATATTTTGCAGAAGTCCAATGCCAAGTACAAGCAACGCCATGATCAACAACAAGTGCCACACAAGTTTCAGGTGAAAGATAAAATTTGGTTTCACTTGCAGAAAGAATGCCTTACATGACCCCATCAGAAGCTTCATCCACTCTGCTATGGACCTTATACCATCACCAAGGCTGTGGGTGATAATGCTTTTGAGCTCAACATTCCCCCCTTCCTTTTCTTGCACCCAGTGTTTAATGTGGACCTCCTCATGCCATACTTTCCACCATTATTGGACACCTCAAAGGTAGCAAAACAATTGACATCGACGTAGCTCAACCCCGACTGCATGGAACAAGTATACACTGATCAGATTGTGGACACATAGGTCAAGGGCACTTGCGAACAAAAGTTTGAAATTTATCGTGTTGTCAAAGCAGGGCAACTCTTGCACCAAGGCAAGTCACTCACCTAGGGCCAAATTCAGCAGAAATTTCCTCATCTGATGGGGGAAATCAACACAATGGAGAGCATTGCTTCCTTAGGGGGGAGGATTGAGACAGGTGGATATCGGTGACCACCCACCTATCTAACTGGCTCACATATAGATGTCATTTGGGCAGTTTTTTTCTAGCTTTTTGGGTCCTAAACTTTCGGGGTCGTTTTGAGGCCCTATACAACATTTTGGGCCCGCCACAATAGCACTATAAATAGAGTTAGAGTGTGATGGAATAATGTGTATTCCTCGAATAGACCTTTCCAACGGGCTGTCGTGCCCCTAAAACAGAGATCGTATGCAAAAGTTACGACCTCAGGAAGTTGATGTACCAACTTACCGCAACGGGGCCCACATGACTTTTGGTGTTTCATCTCCTAGGGTTAGGTTTTTGGATGTCTAGGGTTTTGTCATTCATGTTTGATGTAAAAAGGCATTTGGAGCCTCGTTGTACTCATCTTCTTGCGAATGGGCGCAACCGTCACATCTCTTCTCATAGATAAGTCGCCACCATTATAGCAAGCTTGTTTCAGTCTGCATTTTATAGTTTCAACATATTTCTTTATTGAATAGAAGCCAAGTTTTACTATATCTATGTTATTGTTCATTGTATCTCTATGTTCGTAATATAGATATGTATTCATTTCATTCTACTCATAAAATCTGGATCACTCTCACTGAATGGTTTATTGCTTTCCCTAAGTGCAGGTGTGGGAAGAGTCTGCAAACTCTCCTCGTTGCTTCTCTCCTTCAATCTACCACAAGGTTGAGGTGTTGGTGAGATGACACCTTCACACATTGTTGTTGTTACTTCTCCTAGTGAGCAATCCAACTATGGCATGCCATTTTCCTTCATGAAAACGATTTTCTTCGTGGCGATGGAAGTTTCACTTCTACCATCAAAGCCTGTGCCTTCATGCTTGGCCCAGAGTGTGGCTACAATGAGGGTCAAGATGCATTGTCTCCTCTTGCCTGTCCCTTGTCCATCATAGCCCATTTTCTTTAGAAGATTAGAGCCAATACCCATGGTATGCTTCTCGAATTCACCAAGCTTATCTTGAGAGATGTCTACCGAAGGTGAGCTTACCAAGTTGTTCTCAATCATGGTGCTAGCATATGTAGTGGCGATGGAAGGTTTCCTTGCTCCTCTGTGCTCTTGGACTTCTTCTTGAAGCCTTTCCAAGAACTTCTCCTTCTCTCCCAAATCTTGTTGCAGTTGCGTCATTATCTTCCTAAACCTATCCTCTTGCCAGTTGTCCATCTAGATGACCTTCTCACCAAGGTACACAAACTACGCTCTATGTTTGTCCCAATATGTTCTGACTACTATGAGGGAGTCTTGGCCTTATTTAAAATTCTTCTTGAGCAATGGCAACAATTGAGAATATGTCTCCACGTGCTTCTCCATCTCTTCCATCCTATGGTGACACATCTTAACCTCCACCTTCAAGCTCTTGTTCTCTTCTCGAAGCTCGACATTGTTGGCTCATAAATCTTCCAACTTATCTCTGCTTGCTTTTCCCATGTTGCAGTATGCACTTTTGTTCACAGTTTTGGAAGAAGTGTCTCGGTCAACGATGTAACTGCTCTGATACCATTAGATCCGTAATCAAGGGGATTATATCCTACTTGCTTCGGCAACATGGATACCTCTGTGGAATTACATTTCTACCTATTTCTCAATCGCGTCTCTAAGTTTTTGATAGAGCTCTCTATCACATAGAAGATACTAAGCCTATGTTCCTTAGTCTTTCATAAAGATCTCACTTCTGCTCCCGATGAAAGTTCTACTACCTTAATATAGGTTGCACATATCTAATGTCTAACAATGACAATGACAATCACTGTATCTTCCCCAAAACAATTGAGCCATTTAATTACATATATGTTCCATGTGACACCAGTCTTCATTGCCTAGGGTTACACTCAAATGTCATTAACGTGAAAACTTTACATTGAGTTCTTATTTTCTTCAATTAATTTGGCTCAATGCCACTACCCATAAGGCTCTCCAAGAATATCAAAATAAATGTGAATACTTATCCAATGAGTGGATTGTCAACTTATTGATTATGTCTTAAAATCAACAACATCATTGGCTATTGAAGATATACATATCCTTGACATTGGAACACCCCTCGGATTCCATGACGAGAAGCATTATTACATGGCTATCATAGGGTTCAACGTTGAAAGTAGTGTGGGACATGTGAACAAGAGAGAATATGCCCCAGCTCTCAAGTGAACGCTCAAATCAACGTATGGATCATGGGCCAATGAGGAAAATAGAGGTAGTAACTTACCAAGATGGCGGATATTGAAACACCCTAACAATAAATAGGATTCCTTTGGGCGTCCTCATAAGAGTTTAGGGTGTATAACATTTAGACATTGCATTAAGCATTTGATACGCTTTGAAAATTATGGTTAGGGTTTCCACATGATTTCCAACAATTAAAACGTACATCTCTTGCATGCTATGGGTTTCCCAATCGCTCAGGTTTGGGTCAAGTGCAGTTTAGACAACAAATAAGCTTTGAATAGAGAGCCCATCTAATCGTGGTCTGTATTAGATAGTGAGAGGAACTCGTGGAAACAAGGAAGAGGTGCGCCTGATCTCTTCTTGAGATGGAGTTCCTACGTTGAGCTTGGAAAGCAAAGAGAAACGTATGGAAGGTAAATTCACCCCAAAGAGAGAGGGACTCCAAGGAGAGAGAAAATTAGGTTTGGAAAGTTTTCTAACAGCTACTGAAGGATGGCCATGGATTTCCCTTCGCCCAACTCACTCAACGGTGGAGATCAACTGGTTGTTGAGATGGGTATGCCATTAAACCAATATTCCTTGTCAATATAGCTCTCATACAGTAATAAAAGAGTTGTAATGATTAATTCTACATACATTCAAATAAAATACATAGTAACCATTAAAATAACCACCAAAGCTACCATACAACACAATGGCGAGTTTAACCACAATACACAATAATAAATTAAACAAGATTTTTACCCTATAACTCAATTGAGAAAACCAGTCGAATGGAGCTCAATATTCTTCTTCTTCAAGTATATAAGTTTTTACAATGCTATCCTCCTCCTTGGAAAAATCCCTTTGAGTATGAGCAAGAGTGAAGAAATAGGGGGAGCTAGGAAGTAAGGGAAGGCCAACAACCATGGCTCTTCACTTCTTGTTCCTTAGCCTTCTCTCCTTGTCATTTTAAATATTTTCTTCAACTTTTTAATTATATCGTTATTTGATTTATTCCATGTGAACTTACATTGTTTTACATGGCTTACATAATGCATTATGATTGTCAATTTGTTTTGCACATACCGAGTCTTATCCACTCTTTTGTGTGGATCCATTTCAAATCAACAATACATGCTTCTCATATTTTTGTTGTTTTTTTACATCGAAAAAGTTAATGAAAGTATATGCTACGAAGTACATAAATTATTCTATCAAATTATTTTCATGTGTATATAATTATTTATTCAAGTCAATTAAGTTTAGCTTGGGTGGTTGAGAGGAATGATGGTTATTCTCCCACAAATAACATATTGTGCTTTTAATGATCATATTATTGTAATGGGTAAACCATCATCAACTTGAAAAAATAATAATGTACTTATCTAAATAATATATTAAGTTTTTTTATATAAAATATTTAATACTTAAATAATTTAACTTGATTTATTTTTCATAATTATTATTCATTAATAATCTTCTTGTGAAATTAATAATTTATTTCATAATTTATTATATTGAATAATATTTACATAATTTATTTAATATTATTATATTAAATAATATTATAATCAAAATGTATATTAATTATAATTTTTAAATTTATGTTTGAATAAAAACTTAAAAAAATATATATCTAACCTAATACATTTTCAATTTTCAAAGGATAATTTTAAGGATGGAAATTTATTTTAAAATTAGAAATTTTAGTGAATTTTATTAGTCCTTAATATACAAACTATAAAATATTGACTATATTTTTGTAAAAATAATTGAATTTGTAGGGGGTTTATATAATTTCTATAAAGTATGGGCTATTTTTAAGGTCAAAAAATATATATTCTATAGAATTTAAGCAAAATCTGTCAATCTGTTTTTTGAGAAAAAACATGGAAAGTTAGCTCGTGGTCAAGATTTAGCCCCTAAATTTTTTCAAACATGCTTAGTTATAAAATTTATTTTTTCTTTCGTAATGAAGCTTGCTTAGATTTCTGCCTTTTTGTTTTTTAAAAGACTTTTTTTTTTTTATGTTAAATATAGTCAAAATCGTTTGACTTTGTATTAGTTAGTAAATTTATAATTTTAATTCTAAAGTTGAACTTTACAACTAGAAAAAATAATGTTTTTTAATTATATAAAATATCATTTATCTATTATTTTATTTATTGGTTATTCTTTTAGATTTGACTAATTTTATGTGATTATAAATAGAATTGTCAAAACAAAAATAAGAAATATTTTGTAACAACCAAGTGTCCTACTATTTACTATATGTCATTATTATTGAACTTCTGTGCCATTAATATTTATAAGTGACTTGACATTTCTATAAGGACTCGAATTATAGATCGTTCCCGATTGCATAACGTACCAACCAAAAAACTCATAGAAATAGATATTGGCCTGCTTTGCTTCAAGTGGTGAGTAGATGTGGTTATGTTTGCCTTAGATCTTTCAGATGGCAACACAGTGACCATCAATGATCAAATTTGAAGGGTCGATCCTAATTTTAATGAGAAGGGTATATGTTCATGCAGCCCTTCCACGATCAAAAGTTTCCCCAAAAATTACATTTCATCTGACAACAAAAAATTAAGCTCACACTTCATTTTAAAAGTGTTAAATAAAATATTACATTTCTAATCAAATCTATATGTAGTAAAAAAATCGTTACCTGAAATATATAACAATTATAGCAACATCAAATAAATTCGTTAAAAAAAAAGCATTTACTGAACTTGTTTTTTATAGGATGGTGACCAACAACTTTTTCCTACTTTGATTAAGGAACCAGAGCTTAGAACGCAAGGGAATGAACTAATGCCTAGTTTCGTTTGGATTCCATTTCCAAAGATTTTTTCTATTATTGAAAAATTCATGTATTCTTCAAGTGTTGGCATAATGAAACATCAAACATCAGTACGCCAGTTACAAGGTAAATTGTCCCCTTCCATATTCCTATTAGAATGGACGCCTATTTGATTTTTGAAGGCAAGTACCAAACAAACTTTACATATTCTATGGTTTTCCAGGAAGGTAAAATTAGTCGAGATCTCATAAGAAAGTTGGGTGTCAGTACCATAGATAAATTGATTATTTCAGTTATTAAAAACTTTCGAGGCCAGTTAGTGTTTTCTATGAAAGAAAAGATATACCCTCTCAGTAGAAATTCAGCTCGGTTGTCTTTGACATACCATTTGACTTACAGAAATCCATCATTTTGCACATTTGCGAATATTGTTGCAGGATGCAGTTGATAGGATTCGAAACTTAATCTCTGTTTAGGTCATGAGGGGTGTGTCCTTAAATCTTAATTCTCTTTTCCATGAAAGATGGAAAATGATATTTGTAAAAATTTTGGGGATTTTAGAATTTTACTCTGCACTCCAAAGGAATATCGTGATAGTAGGGAGGTTTAAGAGGTAGAAAGGTGCATTAAATAACTTGTTTGTGCTAGATACATAAGTCGTTTAGGAGCACTCTCAAGAGGTAGAAAGGGGCATTATATAACTTGTTTGTGCTAGATATGGAAGTGGTTTAGGAGCACTCTCTTGAACATGATTGGCAATTTTGGAAGGATTGACCCATTATTTTTATGGAATTTTCATCTAAATTATTGTGCTATAAAATTTGAGAAACACATTATAATTGACTCATTTTCAATCCCTTGCATCTCTCCCTTGTATCTCTTCTTTGATTAGTGGTTAACTTGTTCATTGCTATGCTGAATGAAATTGTCTTTCAAACTGCACCTTGAATTGGTTATATTTATGTTATAATTATCTCTAAATTTGTTGTAAGCGGTCTACATATTAAGGAGTCAATTTCCTACCTTCAACATTTTTAACCACTACCATCTTCATATCTGACGTAGAGAGAGGATGTATGGTTTGATGAATGCTCAATTGTGAAGTAATTTTTTTTTTACTATATCTGATGATGATTTTGAAAACACTTTTAATCTTGTCACATTTAATACTTTCATATTCAATGTTCTACACTTGGATTATTGCCTTCAAAACATTCAATGTTCTATACTTGGATTATTGCCTTCAAAACATGGTTTATACATTCAATCTACCTTCAACATTTTTAACCACTACCATCTTCACATTTGACGTAGGAAGAAAATGTATGGTTGGATGAATGCTCCATTGTGGAGTAAAAAGTTTTTTGCTATATTGGTGATGATTTTGAAAACACTTTTAATCTTATCACATTTAATACTTTCATATTCAATGTTCTACACTTGGATGATTGCCTTCAAAACATGGTTTATACATTCAATATTTTATATAAAAGCAATATTTTCATGTCAAGTGTTTTACAGTCCATTAAAATAGTGTATCCATTCCAACTTATTCCATTTTATATTAAATCAACATTTACATATTCAAAGATTGATGTTTTTTTCCAACTCCGTGGATATTTGTTGGGTTGTTTTCGAGTATTCGTTTGATATCTTACTCTAGAAGTTTTGATGTTTCCTCATCTTTCTTTCTTTGAGAAATTTCTATGCTTGCGATACTCAAGGATTCATCGTCATCATGAGACCATTGTTGGGCGGTCAGGGAATTGTCCATATCAACAACTTTCTTGTCATCGTTGCAGGGAAGATATGAGAAAACAAAAAACCCAATTCAACGTTGTGGGATAGATATATGAAAACCAAAAACCCAATTGAAAGATAAATAGAAATAAGAAACCATATGAATTTAGAGAATGAACTTCCAATCATTCTAGAATGAAGGAGTGAAATACCCACTTTTTTATGTTCCTTTTGGTTTGTGGTTTGTAGCAATGGCCAGGCCATATACAACCCCTAAAATAACTGGCCTTTACCTTGGCGCCTGGATTGGAATTCTTCATCTGTGAATTTGGGAATGCTTGAATCTGGTCTCTACATTATCGAAATGTTAAGCGGCGGAGTCAAGAAAACATTTATGTCTACCTTCCAAATTTATATCTATTAAGTGTGAAACTGTTATATATATATATATATATATATATATATATATATATATATATATATATATATATATATATATATATATATANCTAACTCATGACATGCGTGATTGACACAAACCCCAGTTCCCAATTATGGTGGAAACTCAAATTAGTATGAAGGGGATTTTAAAAGTCTACCCTTCATAATAAATTTAGAATTTTCCGAAAAAGGGGCAAAATAAAAAAAACTCACATTTTTTTTTACGGGTAAATATTGGATGATACTTATGGGACATGTTAGAGGGTCCTTAACGTGTTATGACGGGTTCAATTTTGAACCCTGGTGACCATGGTCGATTGTCTATCCTGGTCAGGTTGATCACATTTGTATATCTACCTGACTATTTGCCAATTCCTTTCATGAAAGTTTAAAACCGATGACCAACCACTAGATATTAAAGCTACCCTATGTACATACACAAACAATTTTGATATAAAAAAAAACTACTGCAAACATTTTATATTTATCCTTCATAAAACTATAGCCTCCCATCTATAAGTATACAAACTATTTTTTACCTATAAAATATTATTCCAAAGATTTAAAATTTATCCATACAAAAATAAGCTTACTCCAAAGGTTTAAAATTTAAGCCTAATCCAAATGTTCTATATTTATCCGTGCCAAATAAAACAATGGGATTTTCGGACGGCCATAAGTGGAGTTACTTTGTTTGTTGCAAAGTGCACAAGACATAAAGAGAAAAATGAGTTAGTGAAATATTAATTAAAACAAATTATTTTAAGGCATAGAGAGATTTGTTGAGAGATTGAGTATCACGTTATTGCTAGAATCAGATTGTGGAAAATCATAGAAATCAATATCTACAATATCTCAGAGTCTCGATCGAGTGGTATAGTTGAATGCAGAACCATGCACTCTAGGGTTTCCGCAAGCCAGGATCACTGTCACTAATGACAGTGATCCCTCTACCAGACTGGGTGCCGATGGATCTTGATGGCCAGATCGCAGGTGTTTCAGTGATTGCAGAGCATCTGCGACGTGTCCCTACCTTAACCCCTACCCGTCCCTCTCTTGCCTACACCTGAGCTGATCCGCTTCACCCGGTCTTTGTGGACCCTCCCTGACCCTTTACCCTTTCCATGGTTGATAAGATAGATCTATTCTGGGCAGAGGAAGACAACATTTGAGCCCAGGATAACCTATTCCAGAGTGATGAGACGTATAAACTCCTCTATGATTGCACTCGACACCCCTCGACGCCTTTTCGTCCTCCTTCTGTACTTCTTCAGGACCATCTACACCTTAGTGTTGATAANACAACCCTACCTAGCTCCTCCTTTGAACTTCCTCACCCAAGCCCTGCCACACACTCCCCTCTCCCTGAGCCTGGCCTGCCCACTGATTCTTCCTCCCCCTGCCTCTCACGGCCTCCCTTCCCACACACTGGAGCTGGTCACAACAGGTTTTCTGGGGCCCTGGGCCGCTCGAATCGAAAGCTCAAGACCTGGAAGGTGAGACAACCTCTTTCGGTCTGTACTCTCGAGAAGGAACTCACTAAGGACATGGTCGCTAGTCTTGCTAAGCGAGCACTTGTTGGAAGGTTTTACTATCTAAAGATGCAGAATGCATGCCTTGATCGGTGGGTTCATGATTGTTGGAAACCAATCCTTGGTTACTGTCCA
This sequence comes from Picea mariana, assembly GCA_032191745.1. Classification (NCBI taxonomy): domain Eukaryota; kingdom Viridiplantae; phylum Streptophyta; class Pinopsida; order Pinales; family Pinaceae; genus Picea; species Picea mariana. The sequence goes on along the minus strand of JASDQU010100135.1, from coordinate 414,631 downwards.
AGGATCAGCCACCTCTCTAATCACTGGCTCATTTTCCACTTTTTGTCTGAAGCAGATCTTCAACTTAACCTCTTGACACCCTGGATTTTAGACAGAGGAGTTCTCATGCTCAAGCGTTGGACACCAGGTTTCCATCCCTTCAAAAGTACCTTCAACAAAAGGTGGTTATGGATGATTCTGCCAGATTTTCCAGTCGAACTATGGACTTTACATGTTCTGGAGACGATAGCTAACACTGCAGGGAATTTTATCCATTTCGACCTTCGCTCTCTCAACTGGTCAAATAAAAGGGTAGCATGGGTCTTGGCCGAATTTGACCTTGAACTCGGCCTTCCAGACTCCATCGAGATCAGAGTGGGTGAACACTCTTTCAGATAGACTATTGATTATTGGAGAGAACCTTTTACATGTCACCTCTGTTGGCAATAGGGGCACTTGAGACACAACTTCTCTTCTTTCAAAAACACTCCACCCAGTTCCTCTCTGAGCCTGACTGAAGCGACCCCTCCTTTGTCCTTGAAACAGGACTCCTTCCTAGGTAAGATGCGAGACCTCTTCCCAACCTTATTTTTCAAGCTCTTGGTTTATGAGCTCTTGCACTTAAAAGAAAACGAAGCCTAGGTTCTGGAAAATTTTGAAGACTTTTGGCGTTTGCCCATGGATAAATTAGACTCCTCCTCTTCCCTCCCTACTCCCCCTCGTAAGATTTTATCCCCTGCTACTCCTTCTCATCCCTCACAGATTCCACCTATTGCAGATACTCCTCCTACTTCGCATCCTGATTTTGGCCACTCACCTGTACCCTCCACCCCCTCCTCTCAGTCCCCCCTCTCGAATGACCCACTCACTCAACCCCTTCCTCTGACTGCTCCTACCATTTATCCACCTAAACCCCTTGCTGAGCCATCTACTCCCTCCACCCTCTCACTCCTTCCACTCTCTCCCGTCCTCCTCTTGGTCACGCGTTCTCTCCCCTTACTTCCACCTGATCGATCCAATGTCACTATCAAAAAAAACCACTCCAGACCCCCCAAAAAACCCCCAGGCTCAGTAGAGGGTGGGCTTGTTGGCTTCACTTCTTCAGAAACCCCCCCTTTAAGAACCGATCCCACTGTTCTTGTACCCTTTTGTCCTTCAAATACGACACTTAGAGCACCCTTGCCGTCCAAACCTACCTCTTAATGATCCTTTTATCACTTAACCTCCGTGGGTTTGGAAGCCCCACTAAGCTAGCTTCCCTCAAAAGATTATTCTCTAAGATCAAGCCGGACATAGTCTTTCTTCAAGAAACCTTGGTCCGTAGTGATAAGGCGAAAGAACTCTTCTTACAGTGCCTTCCACACTGGTCTACCGTTGCCTTAGACTCTCTAGGCCGCTCTGGAGGCTTGCTCACTGGCTGGAACCCTGATGTTGCATATTTTCAAGCTTTTGGTACTTCTGTAGGGATCTTCGTTGAAGGTAAGTTTAAATTCTCAACTTCCACTTACAAACTCCTAAATTGTTATGCTCCCTATAGAGATCGTGAGCCCTTATGGCAAACTCTCTTTGACTCGGGCCTCCTCCATGAGGACAACCTCATTTTAGGAGGTGATCTCAACTTTACCCTTTCCGCTAATGAAGTGTGCGGTGCTTCTGCGAGGATTGACACAAAGGCCAACTTTTTTTACTCTAATCTTCATAGATCGGGGCTTATTGATCTCCATCCTTCAGTCCTCACTCCCACTTGGCAAAACAACAGATCTGGGGTAAATTGTATCACCAAAAGACTTGACAAGTTCCTTTTAGCTTCCAAGCTAATAGGCGGTTGTCTCCATTTCAGGTCTTGGGTAGAACCTTCAACGATTTATAACCACCACCCGATTTGTCTGCAAATTGAAGGTCCCCCACGGTCTTCGGCGGCACCATTCAAGTTCAATTGTTCCTGGATTGAAGACCCTGGGTTCATTTCTCTTGTCCACAATACTTGGGCAAACTTACAAGACTGGATGAATTCTTCGGCGATCCTTTTGCTAGTTGAAAAACTTAAACATTTGAAGCAGGTTGTTATTAAATGGAAACATAAAAAGAAGCAGGTAATGGAGGTTGATCTGGTGCACATGGAAGTACAAATTGCAACACTCTTTGATAACAATCTGTCACATCTCTTTAACGCAAATGATTTAAACACCCTCCAGGAATTAACATAGAAGAAGAATGAGATTTTAGCTCATGAAGAAGCCACTTGGAGACTTCGTAGCCGAGTGACCTGGATTGAAAAAGGAGATAAGAATACAAGTTTTTTCCACAAATTTGCAACTCAGAGACGCAACCACAATGTTATCTGGGACCTGACAGATGCTGAAGGAAACTCAGTCACAACCGATTCAGAGTTACAATTGTTGGCATTTAATCATTTTAGAACTCAATACAAAGCCATTGAGTCTGAAAACATAGATGTACAATTTGAAGTATTACAGACGATCCCTCGCTTCTTCATGGAGTCTGACAATTTGAATATTGGTAAACCTGTCACACTCACTGAGCTAAAATACACTATTGAAATGATGCCCAAAGACAAAAGTCCTGGTCCAGATGGATGGACTCAGGAACTTTTCCAGCACTTCTTTGAGATCATGGGTATGGATTTGCTTAGAACTGTAGAAGAATCACGTCTCACAAAAATTGTACTCGGAGCACTAAATGCAACATTCTTCACGCTAATTCCTAAAATCAGTGAGCCTGTCAACTTCAACGACTTCAGACCCATTTCTCTATGCAACTTCTCGTATAAAGTCATCTCCAAGATTATTTCCAACCATATTAAAGATACTCTAGCCAAGTGTATCTCTACTGAACAATTTGGCTTCTTGAAGGACATATTGATTTTTGATGCAGTGGGCATCACCCAACAATGTCTTCATTCGGACAAGGTAAAAAAACTGAACTCGGTCATCCTAAAACTTGATTTAAAACGAGCTTATGACAGTGTCAGTTGGCAATTCCTACATTTGTTACTGGATCAGATTGGACTTGACAGGCTTGTTATTAATTGGATTTTGGGCTGCATTACATGAGTCAACACGACAGTCCTAGTGAATGGAATTCCAACAGACTTCTTCCGCTGCCATCGGGGTCTCCATCAGGGTTGCCCTTTGTCACCCTTGATTTTCTTACTTGTAATTGAAGCACTCAATAGAATGTTGACCCAAGCAATGGAAATGATATCCTTTCAAGGACTCAAAGTCGCTTTCGACATCTTTATCTCTCACTTATTGTTTGTTGATGACGTCCTCATCTTGGGCTCCGGGAACATTGAATATTGGAAAACTCTCAAAGTAATCCTATCCAATTTCTGTGAGGCTACAGAACTAGCTATCAACCATCATAAATCTGTTTTTATTGCACAGAATATTGAACCAAATCTAAGGAACTACCTTCTTTCAAAATTCAAAATTGATATTGACAGTCTTGATCAAGGGTTGAAGTACCTTGGCTTCTCCCTGAAACCAAATAGTTACAGAGTTAGTGACTGGTTGTGGCTCATCAAAAAGATTGAAAAGAAGATTGGGAATTGGACTTTTCGATGGCTCTCCTTGGGCGACAGACTCACTCTGGCAACTTCAGTCTTACAAAGCATTCCAGTTTATTGGCTTAGCCTGGCAAAAGATCTGATTTCTATTCTCTAACGCATTCAACATTTGATAAGTAGATTTATCTGGAAAGGGGGCAAAAAAGCCACAGGATTTCACCTTGCAAAATGGCAAAGTCTAGCAAAACCAAAAGAGTATGGAGGATAGGGCATTAAACACATGCCATGGTTTGCTCTCTCTCTTGCAGCCAAAACCTATTGGAGAGGTCTTTTTGAAATTAATCCATGGAACAGAGTTCTCACAAAGAAATATCTAAAAGGTATAGACATCACCTCCTGGTTGAGTAAGGACGCCCACACCACCCAAAACTCTTCCATCATATGGCAGAATCTAATGCTTTCATTGTCTATTATCAAACGTTGGTTGGCTTGGGAAATTGGGACAGGGCAACGTATTATACTTGGGTGCAACCCATACATTGGCTGCTTGGATTACTATCAGCTCTCCAACACACTCCTTCAGAAATTAAACAGCCAATCCATTTATTTGTTAGCCCAAGCCACCATGAGCGACTCGACGGAAGCACACCAACATTGGTTGGACGCTAGACAGTTGGGATTAAGTACTGTACATAGCATGGAATGGGACGTATTCACTCAAAATCTCAGAAACAGTGGCATCTGATTGAGTAGTGAAAAGGATAAACTTTCATGGTCTTAGAAGCGTTCAACTGGCAAGCTCATGGCCAACTCAGCATATCAGTGCATTCTCTACACAAATAAAATTGTCATTGAAAAATGGTGTCATAAAGCAATCTGGATGGTGAAGGTAACAGTAAAAATAATATGTTTCATGTGGCTCTGCATAGAGGATCGCTTACTCATTGGTATTAACTGTCAAAAGAGAGGTGGAATCGGTCCTTCAGTCTGCGCCTTGTGTCTAAAAGTTGAAGAGTCTGCCACACACCTATTTGTGGACTGCCAGACCACACAATTGAACTGGGACAATATCCTCACTACTTTGGGGATTGACAGTGAGTGGAAGAGGGCCACCATTGAAGAAAATTTAAAATTATGGTTCCTCAAACTACCAAACTTAAAACACATACCTTTTCTGATTATGTGGGAGATTTGGAAATATAGGAATAAAATACTGTTTGAAAACTGGACCAAAAATGTTCCTGGGATTTACAAGAAAATTCTTCTTTCCATCAAAGAACATCCATATAAAGAGGAAGCAAAGAAAACATAAGTACTACTAAACCCAGTCTACTTCAACGACAACCCTATTGGCTTATTTGATGGTGCAACAACAACAAATAAGTGTGGCATAGTTATTTACCTAAAAATCACACTCGGACACAACATCCAAGCACATTTTGCTGGAGGTACAGGAAACAATATGAAAGCTGAGTTGATGGGATTATGGGGAACCCTTCTACTTGCCACACACTTCTCATTTAAAAAATTAATGGTGGCAGGTGATTCAAAGGTCTCCATTGATTGGATATGTGACAAAGCCAATCTAGATATTAACTATCTCAACCATTGGAAGGAAAAGATAAGCACACTAAAGCAAGGTTTTGCAACCATAAACTTCATGCAGATCCACAAATAGTTTAATAATATTGCGGACAACTTATCCAAGAAAGCTCTCAATGATAAACTAGGGTAGCTATTTTTCGAAGAGCATGTCAATGGAACTATAGTTAGATCTGGGGAACTACATATCCTATAAGGTGGCATCGACCAAAAATGCTATTGAGTTATAAAGTGTGATATACAAATAAAGTGACCTAAGGATTACACAGACAAAAGATGTAGAAGAAAAATGACTATTCCATTCATGGAAGAAACGACTATTGTAAATTGAAAGTTTCATTTGATTCTAATAAGAATAACAGTGAAACTGTTTTTTTAGTGTGAAAAAAAATAGAGTATACAAGGAATTTGTCAATTAAGTCTAGCGAGGGTGGTTGGGAGGATTGGTTAAGAACGTTGAGATTTCAAGGGACATATCAAAGTTCCAATAATTTTATAAGTATTGAAAGTTTGAAATCTTAATTGTTCTTAAATTTAGTTTAAATAATGTATTTTATATATTAATTTGTAACGGAGTGTCTTCTTATTCTAATGAGTGTGGTTGGGATTTCAGGGGACATATCAAAGTTCCAATAATTTTATAAGTATTGAAAGTTTGAAATCTTAATTGTTCTTAAATCTAGTTTAAGTAATGTATTTTATATATTAATTTGTAATGGAGTGTTTTCTTATTCTAATGAGTGTGATTGGGTAGAACACATTCATACTTAATAGTTTTTTATTTTTTATAATTTATAATTTTAAAATATACATATAGTTTTTAAATGTCATAAATTAGAATATAATCACATTTATATATAGTAATTAATAATAATCATTCTCATTACAAATTAAGAATTCGATTATAATATTATTTTTAAAGAATAAATTGAAAGTTTCATTTTAATATGATTCACATTTATATATAGTAATTAATAATAATTTTTCTCATTATAAATTAATAATTTAATTATAATATTATTTTTAGAGAATAAATTGAAAGTTTCATTTTATGTATCAGGTTTTTTTTTTAATATTTATTTCAATATATTATTAAAAAAATATTTATAATAATAAGTATTTATTCTATTTTAATATTTATTTCAATATATTATTAAAAAAATATTTATAATAATAAGTATTTATTCTATTTACTTATTGAAAATTTTTAAAATATATATTTGTACATTTTAATATTTTTAATTATTAATCATTAAAATACATTCATTATTATAAAAAAAATTATATACTCTCTCTAAAATAATAGGTTAGATGAGACCTAGTTACTTATAAAAAAAATTATATACTCTCTCTAAAATAATAGGTTAGATGAGACCTAGTTACCTTTTTGCTCTTCTAGATGTATTTTCTCTTTAAGTAGATTTTTAGCTTTAAAAAAAATTCAATTCCTGTTTTTATGAGAGAAATTTTATTTCTATTTTTTTCTTAAATTTTTAACTTCATGATGAATGTTTTTTGTTTGTTTGTTTGTTAGAAATGTGTCATTAACCTGTTGGGCAAGCATTTTTGTTTGTTTTGTTAGAAATGTGTCATTAACCTACACCAACCCTTAACATGGATGAATTTTTGGGTGTCTCCTTCTAACCTAAGGGTATTGAACTTGATAGCCTATCAAACGAAACCCACAATCACATAGTTAAATGTTAATAGGATAAAAATTTATTACATATATATATATTGACAGAAACGGTTAATGGAGCTTTGTATTAATAACAGTGGACATGCCACTGGGGTTCGATACATCAATAGAGATTGCTTGTAAACTGGAAAACATATGCCTAAAGATCCTAACTCAGTACTAATTTGCGGACACAAAGATTATTTCAGCGAGCCTGAACGGCTTCGCGTCATTACATCACTTCTAGGTTGGAAGTTTTTTTTCTTCTTTGACACCTTTTGCCATTCTTTGCTCTGGTCCCTGGATTGGCTTTCCGTCGGGCGTAAAGGGTCTTCCTTTTCAGCTAAGTCTGCCCAGCTTGCGGTTCGGGGTTCTTGCTGGATGGACGACTTGGGAGTAGCTTCTACTTCCCCCTTAGAAGGGGATTTAATTTCGGCTTCAGCTTCTGCTTCTTATGCTTCCCCCTTAGCAGGGGATTGATTTCGGCTTCAGCTTCTTCTTCTTCTGCCACTTCCAGGGTCTTGCTTTTAGAACACGGTTCCTTTGACGCCTCCATCCACCAGGTGGGCTTGGACGACCTTTTTTTCCCGGGTAGTTTCCCACAGTTACGGGCTAAGTGCCCTGTTTCGAAGCAGTTCCTACACCTGAAACTGAGATTCTCATAGTTGAGTTTTTGGGTCCTTGAGTAGTCCTTGCCTTGGAGAATAATTTTAGTTGGGAAACCTTTGGAGAAATCCATTTCAACACAGATTCGGGCAAAGGTGGAGCAGGTTGGCTTGGAGTCCGAACTTCTGCAGACGAACTTCCCGAGGCCATTACCAATAGATTGAAGAGAATCAACCCCCCAGAAATGCAGGGGCAAATAAGGAAGTCTCACCCAAATTGGGGCTGAAGAGATACAATCCGTGGAGCGGTCAAAGGTAGGGGTCCAAAGTTGCATGGACAGGCCTGCTCTGCCCTAGAACCACGGCCCGGAGTTAAACACCTTGTCTCTGTTGCTTGTAGAATCGAAAACTACCACAAAAAACCCTTTTGCACAGGGGCAAGTAATGACTTCTCCATCTAAGAACGGGTACCATTCGGAGGAGAACTAGGAGAGTAGATCTGGAAGAGAGGGCCAAAACCCGTTAAACCTGCAAACTAGAGCATGCCTGTTGTAATGGCGAGCATGAGTTAAGGCTTCTTGCGGCATTGGAATGGAAACTGTCGGAGCTTCAGGAACTACTGCATGCAGCCTGAAGGGGCAACCTTGACGAGAAGCAGCCTTTGGCACCGATGCATGCAGATCGGATAGAGACCCTTGGCGTGAAGCCACCTCTTTAAAGGAGAGGGTCGACACCAGAGGGGGAAAGTCTGAGGTTGCTGTCGACGGAGCACCAGAGGAAGTACCTGCAAGAGAGGTCGGCCCAGACGTGGAGGTCGCGGCCGAGGGAGGGAGGCCCGCAACCATTGCCGCGACTTTACCAGGAGAGGCACTACCATGCGCTCGAGACGAGGGGGCCGCCATTGGAGCTTCTGCAGTTGCTGCGAAGTAGGGCGGAGGGGAGCAGGACGCACCAGACCGACGATCTGCGGGAGAACCAGAAAGGTTTGGGTAATGAATTAAGGTGGACCAAATTATTAATGACAATGTAAAAAAAATATTACATATTATTAATACAAGTTTTTATATTTTATAATTAAAATTATTTAGGAGTGTTAAATATGTAAAAATATAAAATGAGATTTATTTGAAATACAAAAGAAGTTAAAGTATTGTAATTTATTATCTTAATTTTTTAATTGAGTATTAAATACTTCTATCATAAATAAATAGTAAATAAAAAATTATTTCAATTGATTATCAATACTTTTATCATAAACAAGTATCATAAGCTTTATTTTAAATGATTTCATAATTTTTTTATTTTTAAAATTTATTATTATTTATTCTTTCCATTTAAATTATATWTWTTTTTTCTATATTATATAAAAAAGTTTAATCTTATATTACTACAATTAGTATGCATTTCAATTMTTRTAAAGGTGGYTTAATTTTATTTTTTCAAACATATTACTTTATAATAATTATTATAWAATGGATTTKTCAAATTCATTGTTTTGAACTATATATAATTATTACATTAAAATATTTTTAAGAGACAGGTATAAACAACTTTGCTGCTAATTTCACTTGTTAGACTTTGTTAGTTTTGATTGCATTGAAAAACTTAATAAAAGTATATTGTATTGTTTATATAAATTTCTCTATTAAATTATATATTAACACATCAACTTTAAATAATATATAAGATGTCTTTAATATGGTTAAGAGAAATAAGTTAAAGAGTAGATAAATTGTTTTTTAGCTAGTCAATTTTTTAAAGTAAGATAAAGTTTTATCTTGATTTATTCCTCTCTTTTTTTGTTTAAATGATTTGAGTGTCCTTAAAATGGGCTAAAATTCATAAAGACAAAGTTCCTATCAATTAAATGGAATTATAATGTACAATTCCTATTGAATTCAAAAAATAATTATAAAAAAAAGGCGAATTTGTTCACTTTTTAACTTAATCATTACAAATCTACTTAACCATATTTTTAAAGTGTTAAGATTACTAAGGTATTTTTAAATATAATATTTTTAATGTAAAAACAGATATATTGAATACAATACTTGTAATGTTAAAAAAAAATAAAAATGGTGATATTGTTTTTTGGATGAGTTGTAATTATGTTTCAAATCAAGATGCTATTGTTATTAGTAAGTTTTGTTTTTTATTGATTCATGAAGAGCTATAAACCCCAATGCCACATTAGTTTAACTTGGGGGGGGGGATTTGAAGCCTGCATCTCTCCCAACATTAACAAATCCTTTACCATTACATCATGGGGCAATCTTAAAAATTATGACAATGCTCAATGTAATATCCATGTTTCCCCCAGTTTGTAAATATAACTATAACTGGCCAAGAGACTATGACAAACTAAATATGTGTGAATGTTGATTTGATGAACCTTTGTATAAAAGGGTCAATGTATGAATTTTTTGTTATTAATAGAAATTGGATATGTGTTGCACAATTGCTGAAAGGGGGGAGTTTGCCACGATAGACCATGGATGTTATGACAGAGATGGTGAGGGAAACCAAGAATGGTTGAGATGACCCTCACCAAACTAGTACCTACTAGGTGTAATTGCTCAACAGTCCTCTGACCTATAAATGAATTACCAGTCGGGATGGTAGTTAGAAGGCCATCCTCGAGAGTTAATGAGGAGATGGGGCGGGGTACCCATCTGTAAGGCTTCCAGGCCTGATCACAAGTTGGGGATTCAGACCCATGCAACCTTGCCGAGGAAGGCAGGAAAGGAAGTAATTCAGGGGGGGCGGGAGGATAGAGACAGATCTGCAAGAAGCAGAGTAGAGAAAACAATCTCCAGAAGAGAAGAGAGCAAGCTTTGACTCTGGAGTTGAGAGAAAAGCTAAGAGGCAAGCTTGTTTTCGTTGTAAGATGCCTTGGGCAAGGTCTCGCTACAAAGCTGATAAACGAGGTTGATGAGTGACTGAGGAAGTGCTCACGCATACCTCCTTGCTTGGTGTAGAGGAATCTGATTGCCAAGATCTTGTGGGAGGAGGAGAGTAACCTTCATCCTTGACTGTCATGGAGCAAGGAGAAAGAATATCTCTTAGCTATTTTTCGAAGAGCATGTCAATGGAACTATAGTTAGATCTGGGGAACTACATATCCTATAAGGTGGCATCGACCAAAAATGCTATTGAGTTATAAAGTGTGATAGACAAATAAAGTGACCTTAGGATTACATAGACAAAAGATGTAGAAGAAAAATGACTATTCCATTCATGGAAGAAACGACTATTGTAAATTGAAAGTTTCATTT
>JASDQU010100135.1:367815-397424 GCA_032191745.1 Picea mariana | reverse complement strand
AGAGTAGAGAAAACAATCTCCAGAAGAGAAGAGAGCAAGCTTTGACTCTAGAGTTGAGAGAAAAGCTAAGAAGCAAGCTTGTTTTCGTTGTAAGATGCCTTGAGCAAGGTCTCGCTACAAAGCTGATAAAGGAGGTTGATGAGTGACTAAGGAAGTGCTCACGCATACCTCCTTGCTTGGTGTAGAGGAATATGATTGCCAAGATCTTGTGGGAGGAGGAGAGTAACCTTCATCCTTGACTGTCATGGAGCAAGGAGAAAGAATATCTCTTAGAGCATCGTGGTCTAGCTCGAGGGTGGCCAACGGTAAATCCGACAGGAGTGGTTGTGCCTATGGTTGGGTGGTAACAAATACCCCTTTCAGCAGTCGCTTCACATTTTTCCAGTTCTGATAAGTATTTTCATACTCTGTGTAATATATTGGAAGTGATGATTGAATGTCTGTGTTTATGGTTAAGTCTTGCAGTTTTTGAATAGTTATTAGAAATGCTTATTTTGCTTCTGTAAACTACTATTTTTACTTGGTTTTCTATTTACCTCAGTTAACCGCTAGAGAGTTATGGGATGTGAATCTACAGGAGAGTCGAGGTAGGATTAACTAAAACGTTTAATTCATGCCAACCTTTTGAGTTTACCTTAGCGAGAATGTCAGGTTCAACTATGTGGGAGAAGGGCGTTCTTTCAGACCCTCCACCCATGTGACCAGGGGCTTATACCCATGGCCTTAATCAAGTCTCGACTAAGATTTGAGTGTAGCCCGGAATCCAAATATGATCCCATATGACCCAAGGTTGGAAAACCCTCTCTAAGCCTAAAAGGAGTGAAGCTACTTTGGCTTCAGGACTTTGGGACTTATGATTCCACAACCCTCGAAAACAGTCGAAGGCCGGAGTCGCAAATTGATGAGGGTTGTAGATCCAAGGATCCAATGGAGATCTCTCTCAACCGTTAGATCAGACTTAGGAAGGGTAGCGTTAAGTACTTTGACGAAGTTCCACTTCGGGAGAATAGGGGTGGTCTAGTGCCGAAACCCCTGAATGTCGGAGTCACATAGTTAATCTGGACCGTTGATAATAGAGGGACGCATGTCCGCAGATCAACGGTTATCCAAAAGTTCGAGTATTCGGCGGTATCAATGTGAAGACATAGGGACGTTCAACGTAGAATGCCAAACACCGAACGCCAACGTTCAACGTAGAATGCCAAATGCTGAATGTCGAATTTATAGAGTGACGTAAACTGTCGATCCTCGAATCCTTCAGGATCTCTCTCGGTTGTCGATCTAAGGATCCCATTGAGAACCCCTCTTAACTATCCTACCCACCGTGAACGCGTCGTGGAGCGACACGTGGCTCCCACTTGTCCCCTATCAAAATTCGCCCGTTGGACTAGAGTCGTTCGATTAGAGGCCACGTGGCAAGAGATCCTATAGTCTGGAGACTTGGTACTCCAAAGGAACTTGGCCAAGAATTTTTGGAGTGTGAAAACCTTCGAAGTTGCAAACGACGAAGTGTATCTCAACCGTTGATAGGATGAGGACACGTGGCATTAGATTAGAGAGTCTAGAGACTTGGCTCTTCGGGGAATTCGCGAAGTGAGGAGTTGGTAAGCTCTGAAGCCCGAAGTTGCAAAGTAACGGGATTCGTGGATCTATGGATCTACGTGGACAAATCTCAACCATGAGATTTGAAAGAAGTTAGAAGGTTGTATGTCGAGGGCTGACGTGGCTCACTGACGTCATCCAGGGTGACATGGACTTGCAACTAAGGTGTCACGTTTCACCGAGATATGGATGATTCATAGACCCCTTATGCCTATTAGAGCATGGCATGTGTCACCCCCTAATGAGGACACATGTCACCCCTGGCCCTCGTCGCATGTCAGCCTCTAGTTTGTGCCCACCTAGCCAACGTGGTGGGTGACGCGACCGGGACTCTGGGACTTTGGAAGATTTGGGGCGTAGTATAGTAGAGGGATGGTCATCATCGATTGTCGAATGTTGAAACGTTCAACGTCGATCACTGATCGTCGAATGTCGAAAACGTAGAACGTCGATCGCCGATTCCCGAGAGCCGAAATGTTCAACGTCAATCACCGATTGTTGAACGCCAAAAACATAAAACGTCGATCGTCGAATGGCCAAGGCCACATGGAGAGATTTCGGGAGTTCGTGGAGTATGCGTGCACTAAGAAAAGGGGCATTCAACGCCGAACGTCGAAGACCCCAACCAATAACACCCGAATAACTTTGGGAGGTTGTATCTTGCGAACCAGGGATCAGATTTTGAGCTGGTAACAGCCGTTAGAAAGTTGCGGACAAGTAGAAGAGGATGAAGACCTCGGAGAGATGATTTGAGATGATTTGAACGAGAAAAAATTTGATGCCCCATCGCTACAAAGGGTATTTAGGGTTCGGGTGTGTTACACTCAAGGAGAACATGAAAGTCACACATATGTGCATGCAAATGGTGATATGTGTGCGATACATATGTTCAACCCCCACATTTGGACACCTTCATGGAAAATTCAAGGTATTAGGAAAATAAAATGTTTCACAAGGCTTGAAGAGAACATGAGGGAGGCTTAAAGAGAAAATAAGGGTGGACTTGTGATCACATATATTTGTGAGTAGGTGATGTTATGGGTGCCACACGTTCGACCCCAACCTCCAAGTACCCCATAGTTACCTTAAGGTGCAAAATAAATCTATCATGGAAATGAAATTTTGGTCAATGTTGAGAAAGTTATCATTCCTCGCCTTTAGTTCCAAAACCACTGGGAAAAAATGTTGGTAGGCGTTAAGGAGAACATAGGGCTTGTCTCTAGTCCTGATATGCATGCCACACTTTTGGGCCCCACCTCTAGGTGTACCATGGCTATCTCAAGTTGCGACATAAATATAACAATTGATAGGCATCAAGGAGAACATAGTGTTGGGATTGAGCCTACATATATGCATGTGTTGGTGATGCTATGATTGCCACATGTTTAACCCCTCCCTTTGGGTTCCCACATCACTACCTTGAGGTAAGTAATCACTCATGGAAATGGAACCTTCTCTAATAGTGTAAAAGTTATGAATCCTCTCCATTAGTCCTAATTCCTATTGGCACACTTTTAGAGAACATGGAGTGGGCTTGGGTCCATGTGTGTGTATGCATAGATGGTGCCATGTGTCCCATATATTCAACTTGTACCTCTAGCTAGTGCCATGAGTACCTTAAGGTGTTGACTAATTGAAACATTTAAGAATGAGAGAACATGGAGTGGGCTTGGGTCCATGTGTGTGTATGCATAGATGGTGCCACGTGTCCCATATATTCAACTTGTACCTCTAGCTAGTGCCATGAGTACTTTAAGGTGTTGACTAAATGAAACATTTAAGAAACCTTAGGGTAAACATTGAGGTGGGTTTGTGTTCACATATAATACACATGGGTAGTGCTATGCATGTCACATGTTTGATTGCTACCTTTATGGTCCATGGCTACTTTAAGTGTCAAGTAAAACCTTCATAAGAATGAAACCTTGTTCGATGGTGAAAAACTCAGCAATCCCAACCATTTTGAGTTATTATTAATACAAACATCTAATATACATATTAAATATTTTATAAAAATCATTGTAATACAATCATTACTTAAAAAAAGAAAACATAATACAATCATCACTTCAAGTTCAAAACTAGGTGAATCCCACTATTAAAAAAAATGCATAAAAACATTTTAAGAAAACAAAATTATACTTTGATATTCAATAGTGCTAATCACAAACCAACAAAGAGAAGACTATAAAAAACCATAAACTCTAACCCTCTGATGCACTCAACAATAGACAATCATCAATAATCATAATTTAATGGTTTTATTGCCATAAGTTTCACTCGGTGGTCAATAGGGTGGTGAAAGCCCCCCAATATTGTTTAATTTACCACAAGAGTGTGGTAGGTTGATGCAAATTGGATCATCGTATGATTTGTCATCTATCTTAGTGTTTTATGGGTAGAAAAAATTGAAGGAATCAACTTGCAGGGCCATTTTAGTGGCAGGTCCCAGTTTGGAAAATTGGGGTCCATAACCTTCTAGAGCCATTTTGAGGCATTAAATGGTGTTTTTTTGGGTTAAAGTGTTCAAAGATTGTGTCCACACACTTGATGATATTCTATATGTTGAGACCTTTCCAATGGTGCAGACAATGCCTCAATTGAAGCTTGTCAAAAGTTATGTCTCTCATAAGTTGACCTACCTTGCTGACCACCGTGGTACGAGTAGATGTCACGTCAACCCCAATTACTCACACATATGGGGCTAGCTACGTGCAAACTTTCAAAAAGATTATATAGGGTCTGTTATCCCCGATATCTAGGGATAACTAGGAGATCATGTCTCGAGGCCCACAGGTCCTAGACATGGAGTACCGAGAGCAGGATTCACCCGAGCATGGCCCTGGAGGGCCCATCTCTCTTCTTCTTCGCCAGATTTGTCTTGTCAACAACAACAGCTTCCATCACCACCGGCTTGGGCTTGCATCGGAGAGGACTCTTGCTCCATGAGGTAATTGGTCCAAGGTATCGTGGTATGTGTCATATTTGATCGTTATAACCTTCTTATATATGCATTAGGTTCATTTCATTTCTGATGACTGCTTGGATCTTACACTAATCCACTTGACCATTGTTGGGATGATTGATGGGGTGACTTAGCAAGTTGATATTCATGGGTTTTGGTTAGCCACCAAAGGGGATTTGCAGAGCCATCGTCCACTCCCACCATTTTTTATCATTTTACATCTTATACCCCACTCATCTATCCCATTCCCCTAGTCCGGCCATTAGTATGACCTTTGAGGGTTACACTTTGTCTTGTGGGAAGAAGGGGCTAAAGGCCCAGGGGGTAAAAGCAGCTGGTAAAAGATAAAAGCCATAGAAAATAAAACCTAGAGATGCTTCGCCCAGGGGATCCCCGAGAAGGCAATAAAAAGCCTCTCGATAAGAAACTAAAGGGACCCTAAGAAAAATAATAAAACAAGACCTAACCAAGAGGATGGGAGGTCTCATCACGAGCCAGCCCATTATGTTCATAGGTATCCAACAGTATGACATTGCCATCATCTGGTCACCACGCCAGGGCAGTGACCTTTGGTTGCATGGCCAAGGGAAAGGGGGTCTCATCACGAGCCAACCTTATCATTTCTGCGAAGATACCAGTGGGTAACACTGTAAGCTCTGGTCACCAAGCCAAGGCAGTGTCCTCTGGTCAGACCTTGAAGTAAAAAAGAAAGAAAAACAATAAATAAAAAGATAAAGGCAATAAAGGGCTTGGAAAAAATGCATCCATGACAGGTACAGCTCGCCTCCTACAAAGGCACCCACATACAACACTTTCCCTTGGTCTTACTGTGACTGGACATCCCTAAAACCATATCACCTCATAAAACATGGCTTGAATGATCTTCTGAGGAAACTTTCCATCTCTCGTGGGTGTCAGCCCAATAGGTTGTTCTGTCGGTTTCCTTAGCTTTGTATAGTAGATCTGTGTAATATCTTTGAGCTCTTAGATGATATGTTAGGGATTTCATGCATTTATTTGATAACTTTATTGATGAAATATGATTTGCATTGCTATGATCCTGAGGACTGATGAGCCCGTGGAGGGCATAGTCTTTGATGTGCAAGACCATACCCAGCGGACAGGTACCAGAGGACCAGTACACATGGGGAGATGATTAGCTCGGACCTCCATGGGGATGAAGAGCCCATCAGATGGTTGCTGGGATGGCAGAGGCAGGACAACGCCATGATGAGCCCTTGCACGAAGAAGACAGAAGGACGCCCTCACCAGGACACTTTGGCAGAGATCGACCTAGGGGGGATCACCCCCTACAGATGAGATGATGGTTTTGATGGACAGGATGCCACCCAGGATAGGCTGGACATTTTCTGGAGGATGTGGCAGTGTGCTGGGACTACTTGGCACGTGTGGCAGCTTCCAGGAGGCCTAGAAGGGCCAACGTTTTGCCTTTGGGATGCTGATCTTGCCCAAAAAGGGCCAACGTCTCCCTCAGAGGGGCCTGACGTCTCCCTTTTTAGCTCATAATTTTGGCATTTTAGCATTTGATGTGACAAATGATGTGATATTGTTAAGTCAGCCTTGTCGGTTGTTTTAATGACCTATTTTTGTAATTAAAGGTCATTTGGATGATATAAGTAGAGGACATTGAGCCTCATTTTAAACATAACACAACTCACTCTCTAGTGAGAGATCTATTTTTAGTCCTTTGTCTTGGATTATCGGCTCTTGGAGTTGAGGCGCTACACTTGGGAGGATTATCTTTGGCATGTGTATGGTGTTTTTATCATTGGAAGGTGTTACAACTAGGGT
Organism: Picea mariana; assembly: GCA_032191745.1. NCBI lineage: Eukaryota > Viridiplantae > Streptophyta > Pinopsida > Pinales > Pinaceae > Picea > Picea mariana. The sequence goes on along the minus strand of JASDQU010100135.1, from coordinate 391,045 downwards.
TTGATTAGCTCTTCATTGATTTGTAAGTACATTTTTCATACAAAACTTCTTGATTGAATGGTTGTAGGTGAAGTATCTTACATTTATGGTTATATGGTTATTATTATGCTTAATCATTGAAACCCCAGGGAGCAAGCACACAAGTAGGTCCTTGCTTTATGTTCCCATGATAAAAACTTGTTTAGCCATTTGATTAAGAAGAATATAGCCTAGCCATTGCTACACTAATTCTCCTTTTTCTTGAGTTAGTTTGAAACATAAATTGAAGAAAGAAGATGTCCTAGGCGTAATTGACTTTACACCTAGGGTTTGACTCTTAGGGTTTGAAAAGCCTTGGCTCTACAACACTTTTCAGCCCTAGATTTATGTTTTGAAGCTAGTCGTTTTTGCCAAAGAGTTTTAAGGAAAGAGGGAGGAGCATGAGGCCTTGCTTAACACCGGAATGAGCCTCCTCCCCTTAGGATTTTGACTTCATGGCCCTGCCATTGCAGCACCATTAAGCCTAACTCTCTCGTCCTTAGATTTAGATCCTTCCCAAGCCTCTAGCCTTGCTCCTTGACTCCATTTACCCTAAGGCACTAGTCTAAAACCTAAACGTTGAGATTCTTGTGTCAGAAACAACTCTTTCAAACTTTCAAAATTGAAACCCTAACTAACCCTAGCGACTTACTAACCCTAACTAGTTGATGATGTCATGCCTATTTTGATCTCTTGTTTGGTATAAAACGTTGTGGCTTTGTCATCTAGCAATTGACATTGATGTGTAGATTATTTTCATTGGCTTAATTTGCAAAACGTCCACTTCCTTGCCTACCAAAACTAACCTAGACTAGGGCTGACGTCACCCTTAGTAGGATTGACGCAGCAACCTTTTGCATGTGAGCACATTAATGATATTTAAAGCGTTGTGATAATTCAAGGAGTAATTTTATACATTGAATGCTCTATCATTTGGTAATTATTGAAGAAGTAATATTAGAAGCTATAGCCTTTATTGCAATCATTGACTTCGTCAATAATTACTTTTATTTATGCTATATGTGCTCATACCTAATATTGATAGTCATTAATTTGTGAAGTACTAACCACTGCTGCACATTTTAGTTTTATTTGCCTTGTCTCGCAAACAGGTGCCTTTCACTGGAATACCTTCCTTTGACTATCTTTCTTGGCAGTAATCTGTGAAGGGGAAGACCTATTTTGACCTTTTGAACCTTAAACCCTTGATCTTTTTCCTTTCAACACCCCAGGTTACTAGGGACGTCTCCCTTGGGATTAGCCACCCTGAATAGAAAGAGCCCCCATCGAGGTGACAGTGGGTGGGGAAGCTCCTGTTACGCCAGTTTGGTCCATACCTTTCAGCCATTTGACCTAGACTACAAACTGAGCGATAACAGGGTCCAAACTTGATCACTAATTGAGGGTTGGGGAAGTCAAAACTCTAACCCTAGATGGATATTGGGCTATGTTAAATACCGAGCCACTAGGAGGAGGGACGGTTCCATTCTTTTGTATAACACTTGTTCTATAGTTGAGAAAAGCATCCAAAGAATAGTATTTTGAGAGCACAACATGGGAGGTAGGAGAATTTGTAGCATCCATTCAAACCACAATGTTAAAGGCAACTCCATCGTGAGTACCTCTTTCTTTCCACTTGCTTTCTATAACTGAAGAAAAGAGAGCGGAGCATATGCCTCGCCTTTTAGTTAGGTTTTCTCCCATATTGGGTTTCTAGGGATATATCTTGTGTCCATTTTTGTGTGGATGGTGTGTTTTTTCGATCACTTATTTGATTTTCCTATTTAGTTATTTTCACAAATTCAAGCAAAAATAGTAATTAATTAATCTAGGATCTAAGGAAAATTAGTCTCGATATCCTAAGATTTTAAAATATTATAAGATCTGTTGTGACGAATTGTTCTAGTGGAATATCCATGACAATTTATAGATCATATGTATTGTCTCATGAAATAATGGGATTGTCATTGTTGTTAAGTGATGTTGGGCATGCCATCTGCGTTTAGTGAGACATGGAATCCCACCCCTTAATAAGCATTGGGTGCTTGACATTTAAGTATAAAGAAGCAACTTGCAATAACATTGTAATTTAGATGGTCGTAGGGATGAGCCTCGCATTTGGTGACAAATTTCCATGGTCCTTGGGTGTATCCCCCCGTCTATTATTAATTAGTTAAAGATCTTGGATGGTTAGCCTTTGGTGTTCATTACATTGTTTAGATTCATTTGGAGACTTCTCTACCTTGTAATCGCAAGGACAACTTGTTGAAACTTTTTGCATCGGTGTAGGGGTGGTAGGGACTATTGACAACATTCTCCCCTTTCATGAACAACTCAACCAGTGTTATGGCAAGGGTGATAGAGACCAGTGGTAACATCCCCCACTCTCATGAACAAATCAACCAATGTTGTGGTAGGGTTTATCACTAAAAGTATTCAGAATGATTTTGATTGGGTTGGAGAGATACTTGAGTATGTGAATTCTCATAATTTATGATTTTGTTTTATTATTGTTTATGCATCGACATGCAACCATAGACATGTCATATAAAGAAAGATAGGAAAACACCAAACAAACAAGTATAATTACCATGCAACCAATCACTCCTTATGTTGGTACGGAGTCACCACTTATGTGAATGCCATCATTGGGATGATGATCATGATATATCAAGGCTTATATGCTCATGTAGACCAACCCTAAAACATTGGGAAAAAATGTTGGTAGGCCTTAAGGAGAGCATGAGGGTTGGCTATGCTCCTGATATGTATGACATACTTTCGAGCCCCACCTCTAAGTGTACCATGGCTACCTCAAGTTGCCACATAAATATGACATTTGGTAGGCCTTAGGGAGAACATGGGGTTGGGCTTGGACCTACATATATGCATATGCTAGTGATGCTATGCGTGCCACATGTTTGACCCCTTCCTTTGGTGTCCACGTCACTACCTTAACGTGACAAATAAAACATTCATGGAAATGGAACCTTCACTAATAGTGAAAAAGTTATGGACCCTCTCCATTAGTCCCAATTCCTTTCGACATGATTTTAAAGAACATCGAGTGGGCTTAGGTCCATGTTTATGTAGGCATAGATGGTGCCATGTGTCCCATATGTTCAACTTCTACCTCTAGGTAGTCCCACGAGTACCTTAAGGTGTTGACCAAATGTAACATTTAAGAAACCTTAAGGATAACATTGAGGTGGGTTTGGGTCCACATATATAGACACATGGGTAGTGTTATGCATGATACATGTTTGACTCCTACCTCTCGGGTCCATGGCCACTTTTTGTGTTAAATAAAACCTTCATAAGAATGAAAACTTGTTCAATGGTAACAAACACATCAATCCCAACCATTTTGAGTTATTATTAATACAAATATCTAATATACATGTTCAATATTTTATTAAAAAAGCACCGTAATAAAATCATTATTAAAAAAAAGGAACGCAATAAAATTATTACTTCGAGTTCAAAACTAGGTGAACCCCGGTATAATAAAATGCACAAAAACATACAAAGCAAAACAAAATTCTACTTTGACATACAATAGTGCTAATCACAATTCAATAGAGAGAATGACTATAAAAAACATAAACTCTGGCATTTTGATGCACACAACAATAGACAATCACCAATAATCATAATCCAAATGGTTTTATCACCATATGTTTCACTCGGTGGTAAAGAGGGTGGTGATATTCCCCCACCAGTGTTTAATTCTCCACAAGAGTGAGGTATATTTTGTCTCGTGAAATAATGGGACTGTCATCGTTGTTAAGTGGCATTGAGCATGACATTTGCCTTATAGTGAGACATGACATCCCACTCCTTAATAAGCATTGGGTGCTTGACATTTAAGTATAAAGAAGCATCTTGTAATGCTACTATAATTTAGATGGTTGTAGGGACGAGCCTCACATTTAGAGGCAGTTTTCCATGATCCTTAGGTGTATCCCCCCATATATTATTAATTAGTTCAAGATCTGGGATGGTTGGCCTTTAGTGTTCATTACACTATTTAAATTCTTTTGGAGGCTTCTTTGCCTCAAAATCGTAAGGACAACTTGCTGAATTTTTTTGCGTCGGTGTAGGGGTGGTGGAGGCTATTAACAAAATTCCCCCCTTTCACGAACAACTCAACCAATGTTGGTGGTAAGGGTGGATGTGACTAGTGACAAAATCCCCCACTCTCATCAACAACTTGACCAATGTTGTGGTAGGGCCCATCACTAAAAATATTTAGAATGGCATCGAATAGGTTGAAGAGATACTCAGGTACGTGAAGTCTCATAATTTATGTTTTTTTATTATTGTATATACACTGAGATACAACCATAAACATGTCACAAAAAGGAGGACAAGGAAAGACCAAACAAACAAACATAATGAAGAAATTGAACACACAATATTAGGACAAGAAGATTGGCGAAAAAGGCCTCAAGCCATATTCACGACATTGTATTCATTTTAATGATACAATATATAATACAATAATGAAACCACCTCAATTTCTCCCACATTGACACCTCGTAAGAAGGTAAGGTAGAAAGAGGCAATATATGAATCTAAAAACACACTTAAGATAACAACTATATCCTAGCATGTGAAATATACAAAGGTGGTATATTAGGATTTCATGATTATATATGAGTAAGAGGCTAACATCCCCCCCTTAATCATAAGTTCGAACAATAATACCAAAAATGTAGCATAAATTGGTATCATCTCCAAGTCTTCATGCTGAAATTCCTGAGTTGAGCCTTAATGAAGAAGTGCCTGAAAAGCCGCCAAAATTGGATGCTGAGAAATTTGGAAGATCTCACTGTGTAATCACGTGAGACATAATTTCTTGTAATTTGTTCGTTGATGTGAACTCCAATATAACGAGAGTTAAAAAAGAGAAGTGAATTAGCTACAAGTCTAACACATCCTTGAAAATGCCCGACAACTCAATCAAATGCCAAGCTACATTACAGAAGGATCCATCTGTCCTCTGCTAGGTCCAATGACCATATAGGTGAACCAAATGTCCACATCATTTCTCTCAAAATCAACATCTTCGTGTATAATTTGGTTACAAGTCATTGAACCATAATTCTACCAGAGTCTTCCATCTACATACTACAGTTGCCCATCTGACATATTTGTTGTTGAAACTTTTGGTCTGATAACAATCTTCAATTCTATCATCGATTCCCCCCTTTGTCAAATGAAAGGAGAGACCACAAGTGGTTTCACGAACCATCTTCACTTGATTTTTGAACTCCCCCCCTTTAAGGTGTAGGAGAGTTACATCATTGTACTTCCCCCTCTAGGCTCAAGAGAGTACCATACTTATTCCATTTGTGTACAACACATAGTGAGCATGTGGAAACAACCACATGTTATCTCATCCCGTGAGGGCCATGCTTAAAAGCTACTCCATAAGGGAACCACTTTGGACTTATATACCCTCATGTCAGGTGCAAAAAAGGTTATGTGTTGCAAGATGGGTCTTTAATTGAGATTGAATTCTACGGTAAGACTTATATAATTGCTTGCATGTTGATGACCACTACCAAGGATCAATCCACTCATAGTGAATCTTCAATCTTGCAGGTTTGTTCAGTGTTGAACATATGTTTGAAGAATTGTTATGCTTGCCACAATGTTGGCAAGGATGGAGATCAAAACATTGACCAACTCGATTGCAATGTTGGCATTTATCATTCTAATGTTGAACTGGATCAGGTGAAGTTAAAACTTCTTGAAGGAATCAGACACTTTGGAATTGGATTGGTTTGGAATAATTGGGAATATGAAAGGTAACTTTCTTGTCATATCCGAGTCTTGTTTTGTGCTTATTGTTGTTGATTTCTTCCCAAGGTATGATGGTGGGCTCAAAAAGAGTATTCTGAACTTGATCATGCTGAACTTGAACAAATTCATCTTCATCTACATCTGGAGTTGTCTTGCCGAGCTGCCCCTTCACTGATTGTTGAGCAAAATCATCATCTTCATCATCATCACCATCATTGTAGAGAGGGTTGTTCTAAACAAAAGCTAGTCTGGAACACTTCACTGGTTGTTAATTTTTGAGATCTATCAACTCATCATTCAATAGTTGGGATTGAGATTGAAGAAGTCTAACTTTAGTTTGCATCACTTGCAAACAAGCTAGCACTGATTGGAGAATGGCTTTGTTCATTATCACTGTGTTGTATTCAATAATGATTATTAGAGTGTTCAACAACTCTAATAATTCTAGATTTCACTCCATTTGAACTCACTTACTTGCACTTCACACTCGCTTGAACTTTTCTTGCTTAAATTCGCTCGTTTGAACCTGTCACGCTCGCTTCAATTTGTTTCCAGGAACTCACTTTCTTATACTTTCACACTCGCTTGAACTCTTGAAGTCCCTCGCTTGAATTTTCTTCCAGGAAGTTGAGGACGTCGATTACCACCAAAAATGCATCCCAAAGTATTACAATTGTTTGGGTTTGATTCCAACAAATTTTGACTCAATCTTATCAATTTCAACTCAAAATTACAATGGCTTATGGTGTCCGACTCAATCGAGAATGCACCTTATGACAAATTCAATTCAACTCAACTTAATTTTGATTTCACTCTTACAAATAAATTATTGCAAGTATAAATGATCTTGAATGCTTAACAATGCTTCATGCCCTTGACTGATGTAGGATCCTTTGTTGAATGTTGATGTGATTGATAATTTGATATCTTTGTCGCAGTTTGATTACTTGTCACTAATTGACATTAATTGCGTGTCTTGATTTCCATGCATGTGGTGTTTTCTTGTACTCCCCCTCTAGGCTCAAGAGATTTATTGTGCAACCAATTATTCATTATGTTGGTAAGGGGCTTGTAAGGCTTGGGTCTTCGAGACTGAGCATCCGCACTTCCACCATAGATTGAGACGAACGAAATTGGATAGACAGGATGCTCAATGCAAATGAGGAGATGAAAGTCTTCATATAGGGGTTCCTTGGGGTTCCTTGGGAGTGCATTGTGCCAAGGAACGATTCCACCCAAAGATTGTTTATGGCATACGTTAGGCATTGGCTTGACGAAAGATGTGGGCAGGTGATGGGCGCTTCACCAAATGAAGAAAGGGGCACATCACTGAAATCATGGATTGTATGGAACGAAAGGGGTCTTGATTGAACGATTTGGTGGGTAGGGCGTTCGTTCCAACCAACGAACGAAGATAGACTTGTAGTGGGCGAGCTCGGTCACCTTGGGTGCCCGACGCACTAAGGGGATCTTGACCAAGGTGTCATGCAACATATGTTTAGCCATCGATTGAAGATCGATGGGATGACGATCGGTTGTGGGCATGACTTGGGAGCCTAAGCAAAACGAAAAAGTCGGCTGGAAGAGAGGAGGGTGCACTTAGGTGAGTCAACCGACTTTAAGGGACGCACACACCATACACAAAGGTTGGCCAATAAGTTATGTGGACGAGTTGCTAAACATTGTGTCGGCTCTAAGGTAAGGGACACATCGATTTGGAGAGTTGGGTGCCTATATATGCCAAGGAGGAGACAAAACACAATCAATCATCCAAGGAAGCAAGTCATACGAGTTATGAACCAAGGAAGGGGGATGAACGAGCTAAGACAAGGGTCGCAGGTGCTGTAGAGATGAAGCATGAAGAGGAGGTGACTCACTCTAGTTTTTTACCATGGTAATGAAGGAATGACACAGGGGTGACTCAAGGAAGAGGGTCTTTGTGTTTTCCATAGGTTATTGATGTAAATTAAGTGAAAGCTCCTTGTAATCTTTCTTTGTGTGGCACGAGTTGTAGGATTGACACATTGTTGTTCTTGTAATAAAACTTGGGTTTTAGGTTAGTTTGACTACCTGTTCATATTTGTGTCTCTTTACGTGATTGCATGTTCTTGGTGTTGTTTCGGCTAAGTATAAGAAGTCTGTAAATTAGTTAAGTAAATAACACAATGTAATTAAACAAGTGACTTAGGACAAAATATGGGTGGGTCTAAGTAAGGCATAGTCTGAACGGAGTAGGTTTTGGTTTGGTTAGGCCGCCGAAATGAAACGTCGCAGTGCCACATGACCCTCAGGTGTTGGGTGAAACCTTGAGCGGACTACAGGGTCGTGACATGGCCACTACTTATGTTGATGCCATCCTTAGGATAATTATCATAATATTTTGAAACTAATATAATAATAATAATAATAATAATATATTTTAAGGTGATAAGCAAGCCAAACACCAAATTGATATATGAGACGCCCTTATTGATATATGAGACCCCCTTATTTGTGAGACAAAAAACCTCTCAACAATTTTATTTCTAAAATCTACAAAAATCTACAAATATACCACTAAAATTATATACTTTTATAAAAACTTATTATATATAAAAACTTATTATCATAATATAATATATTATATAAGTAATAAATTCATTTACAAATTTTTCTCAAATTTATATAAGTAATAAATTCATTTACAAGAACTAAAATCACACATCAGAAAAGACGAGAGCAGTGCTGACCCATCGCTGTCCAATACAAAAAACAGTCCCAAACCAATACTGAAACTTATATACTTATATAAACCAATACTCACAACCAACTTAAAAATAAAATAAAATAACAAAATATCCTTAAAAATATCCACTTAAATTAATTTAACTTCTCAAACATACATTAAACTTGGTCCTAAGTCAAACTTTTTTTATTAAAGACTAAATACCTTCTTTCGCACAAAAAAACTTTACACTTCACACATAAAACTTAAATTCTTTACCTGACAACAACTCTTATAAATTACTAATTAAATTTCTTTACTTGATAACAACTCATATCATTAAATAAATAAATACATATATATTAATTACAACGACATCTACAAGAAAAATAAAAATAGCGCACCCAATTTGAATGTCCCCTCAGAAAACACGGACAAGCCACACATGGTCAGACGAGATAGGACACGTGTCTTAAATATTTTTGAAATGAAAAAGTATAGACATGTACACCTATATAACCGGGGCGCACGCGGGGTTCACAAGGATTATTATTGAGAAAAAAACAGTAAAAATATGTTGTCATCAGTGACATGAAACGCCCAAATCGCAGGAATGACAACATATTTTATTACCTTACTGATCTCCGTCGCCTTTGTTTCTATTAAAAGCCACGAACCAAGTCACTGCATGAATAATTTTCCGCTTTAATAATATTCGCAGAGCTTCTGAACTCATGTGGGACTTGAGCGGCCCCTGCACCACGGAGATCTCATGTTATTCTTCTGCAATGCTGACAATCCGCACAGCTTTTCAAGGGCTGCCATGAAACGAGCTAACAAGCCAGTGTGGTCTACAGGTAAGGATTTATGTTCTCACTGCATCAAAATAAAATATAACATACCCATCTCGACCTGCATCGGTCATTTATGTGAAATTGAGTTATGCATCAAATCAGGGTTTGTGTGCTTTAGGTTCGTATTCAATGCACCAATAATTTTATATCCAATGGGGGTTTAGATGGGTCTGTGTTAAGGTTAATATTCAGTGCACCCAATAATCTCATATCAAATCAGGGTTTAGATGGGTTTGTGCTGAGGTCTTTATTCCATGCACCCAATTCAACATTTAATTTCAATTGACTGATTTCCAAAGGAAGTGTTGACTGATCCCCCACTTCCATCCGGGTTGTAGAGCACAGGGTGCCTAACAACCTCATCAGATGGATCTGTGCTAAGTCCCCTATTCAATGCTCCGATTGCATGCTTACAATTTAATGCACTGTTCCCCAAAGTAATTGTTGATGGATACCCACCGCTACCTGGACGCAGACCACTGGGTGCTTGAGGTGCTTATCAAACCAAGGTTTAGATGAGTATGTGCTACTATTCATATTCAATGCACCCAGTGCATCGACTAGGTTTAAATCATCGTTATGTTGAAGGGTACCCCGCCACCACCCAGACCGTAGAGCACTGTTACCCAAAGGAAGTGTTGATGGATACCCCAACTCTGCCTGGACTGCAGACTACTGGGTGCTGGAGGTGCACATTAAACCAGGGTTTAGATGGCTATATGCTAGTACTCAGATTCAATGCACTCAGCGCATCAACTAGGTTTAATGCATTGTTATGTTGAGGGATATCCTAGCCCCACCTGGACTGTAGAGCACTTCGCTACTGTTTGTGCAAGATGGAGTTAACTTGGATACTGTAGCTATGCTTGCAGCAGAGGTTTCCATGACAGAAGCTCATAAATCATGGTGGAGATCTAGTGGCCTGGATCTCAAATACGCTTTCATCCCTGCTGTTGTCTGGCTCTTTTGTGGCTCATTGAGAATTGGACCAATGATTTTTGTTTTCTTTTTCAACTAGTTGCTTTATTACTGGAATTCTACTGTATGCTCCCTATGGGAATTGGACATTGGCACACCATGTGGGACACATACCTTGTCTGGCCCTTTTGTGGCTCATTGAGAATTGGACCAGTGATTTTTGTTTTCTTTTTCAACTAGTTGCTTTATTACTGGAATTCTACCGTATGCTCCCTACGGGAATTGGACATTGGCACACCATGTGGGACACATTCCTTATCACCAATTGCAGTAACCTTTGGCTTTTGGGATTTGAACTAGTGACCAACATGAGTTTCATCTAGTCCTGACCCGCAAGGCAAATTCTACCTTCAGAGTCGGAGAACTTTTCCAAATTCCCATATTGAATGTGAAAACTTTGGACAGGCTAGGAATTGAACCGAGGACATGTCCCTGGCCAGTGGGCTGCGCTACCACTGAGCTACATGCCCGTTTGATGATAGACAACTCCATATTAGGGTGTGGATTGATATACCAACATTTAGGGCAGAAGCACTTTTTTAAATTTTGTTTTAACAAAAACAAAATATGCCGTAAAACTTTCTGAGTGTGTTTTAACAGAAACACACTCAGAAACATAATATATTATTCATTACATAGTAGTAGCAAGATTTGGCTGTATTGCCCGCTGTACAGAAATTTGGTGGTAGTACGAAAGCTTGTGAATGTTCCATAAGAGTACAGATACAGTACGGTCAACCTACTTTTGAGTCTTGACTGCCTTTGATACCTGTAGATCTATAGACACAAAAAAACAGCCCATATTTAAAATATTTTTTAACAGAGAATATTATTTTTATTACATGATTTACAGGTAGGTGGAAAGGTGTAACAGACTACTTCGAAGCAACTTACTAATTCCCTGATACATATTAAGACTTATAACTTACTTGACTCTTTTACAAAAATTGCTGAAGCTGACTGCTTTGCTTGTTTGACAGGATTACTTCAAATAACAAAAATGTCAGCAAGTACACAGTGCAAATATCTGAATTGGATCCAAAAAGAGGGTTTTTGATTGCCTGGCTGAGCCTGCATTTGGTTTCTGTCCCTTCTTTAGCTGTTTACTGTCTTACTCTGAATTCTCTGTTTCAATAAATAGTAAATATCGTTCAGCCAGATCTGATGTCCTCATCTCCTTCATGTTGACGGGAGGGTGGAAGAATTGTTTACAAGAATCCAAATATACTTCATATGTTCTCGATTTATTTCCAAATCTTAATCACCATCTAACTTACAAGATATTGTTAAACTGGCTTTCTACTATCTGTGTTATTCTGTATACACATTAATGTTTAACGGCTATTTGCAAAAGCCACAATAGGTCTTCTTAAGTTCTTTGAAATGTCTGTTTTAGAAGGAATTTACAGTGAACTCAAGGAAAGTGATCACCCATTCACGTTCCTAGATGTTGGGTGCATCTACTTCTTGCATTAGGGCCTTAGTTGTGTGGGCTTGAAATGACTGGATCTGAGTTTATGCATATTGGACAACAGCCAAAACACTGTAGTCATTGATGTTCTTTTCATATAAAGTATGTTTTCCCTTTGAACAAGTCATTCTTAAAGTTAATGTTTACTTTTTCCCCTTTTCTGATGATGTATGTTTGATGAATTTTCTCAGAGGTGGAAAAGCTCCAAAGTCTTCTACCCCAAAGTCACTCTAATTTGCCAGATCTTGTGTCTTAGTGTGAGCTACTTGTCAATAAATGGGCTGCTTCAATTCAAAGTTTACTAAGCATTCTCCAGGGTACGAAGACCCTGTAAAACTTGCAGCAGAGACAGCATGTAAGTTGTTAGAAGTTAGAACTTAACAACACTGGTCCATGTTTTATCTTCTTACTTTTGTGTTTTGTTTTATAATAAGATATGGAAATGTCTTCTTACTTTTGTGTTCTGTCTTTATGTTAAGATATGCAAATATACAATTTTTGAAAGACCCATAGGTTATATTTAGCATCTATAGTCATTATTACTGATTTCATGAAGTCAACAGTTGCAAGGAATGGTTTCTGTCTCTCTAATTTATCATTTTTTCTGTTCTTTTAAAGTTTAAACACTAAATTAGTTTTGAATTCCTAATTTGTGTGCATTTCAATTACCAGAACAATGATTAATTTTGTTTTTATATCTTCTTGCCAATCGGCTTCTGCAAAATTTTAATTCCTTTTGACTATATGCTAATTTCCCAAACTTGCAAATGAAATTCATGACACTAAAACATGTGCGATCTCTGATCATCAAGATGAGTGACTATGGAATCACATCACTCCATAGTTGGGTATGACATTTTAAAATTAAGGAAAGACCCTAGTCAGTAAAAAATAGTCACTCCTACTCTATTGGTGTGAGTTATTATGAACCTGAGGGCAGTACCTTGTTGAATAACTTATGCATTTGTGCATGTTGGAAGGAGAAAATATGGCAATTATTGTTATAGGTTGGCCTTACAGCAAAGGACAATAGATACAAGGATGAACTATTGCTCACACGAGAAATTGGTTATGTGGAATATTGTCACTGATAATGAGTGAAGCACTAATAGGTTTGGGTAGATCCTGTTAGAAAAACATGTATGCTTTTACATTGATCTATCCAATAGAGATAGACAGAGAAAGAAAAGGTCAGGGAACATAGAGAAGAAATATCGCATCAGTTGTTTTTTGGTACACCACAATTACAAACTTCCCATTCACTCTTCACATCTCCTCTATGAAATGTTTGCAGATGTTAAAGATATGTTTCATTTTTAGGGATGATTTGATGCCTTGCATTCCTCCAAATACCTTATCACTTGTCTCTTCTTGTGCATCTTTTTAGCTTACATAATTAGTGGCATTCATACAAATTAATTTGTGTTGCGATTTTTCAACACTCTCCCTTAACAACACAATTTTTGACACTCCCACTACAACCAACACAAATGTTTACTTCCCTTGGCACTCGAACAAAATATTAATGAAGAAACATTCTTGGAAATGCATGCAATTTCCTCTTCATGCATAGAATGGACCTCCCTATATGCGCTCCTACAACAGGTTGGCATCTTTCATATTAATGAAGCAAAATTCATAGCTTGGTTAGGGCTACAAATTCCCTTAAGCATAACTTGAATGGACACCCCACATGGTTCCATAGCAATGCTTGGAGGCTATGAGAGACACTTTCTCATGGTTAGCTCTTTTAAATATGCATTGTTAGTGCTATCCTTCTCATGGTTACATTTGGTTTATTACAGAATAGCACATAGTTTCTCGCTAAAACAACTAATTATTGTTAGTGCTTGTAGTATGATTGTTAGAGCCAGGTACTTGGAAGGGACTTGGAGTCACCACCTGATTTTGGAGAGAAATTGTGAAAACTAGGATGGAGGTAGAAGGTAAGCAAGAGGCAGACCAAAAGTTAATTGAAGGATGCATTTTTCAATGTCCCTACAACTTTTATTAGGGTTTATTTGAGAGTTCAATGAGGTTTATTGCATCAAGCAAAATAACTAGACAAATTAACAAGGGAAAGGAAATAATGTGGGGTTTATTGACCTCTTTTCCTTAGTTGTTCTAATTAGGCTACTTGCATTGAAGTAAAGAATTGCAACTAAAAGTATGTAACCTAGCTAACCCTCTTTTGAATCTAATGAGCAATCAAACCAACGTAATCAGAACCAGACTAGTGACCAAACCGAGTGCCCCCAAAAATTGCAACTGGATTGGAACCAGTCAAAAAACCAGAAACAAAAATTGATCGACCAAAAAATACATAAAATATTTAAATTTTGATTAAAAATATATATATATATATATATATATATATATATATATATATATATTTTCATGGACATCCATGTGAATCCAAACCATTGGACACAAATATGCAAAGTTATCTCATGTATATAGCAAGGGTGTGTATAACCAAAATAGCATTAAGTGCAATCTCTATTTGACCAAAATACATAAACAATGATGATATTTCGGGGTTTTTTGATTTATGGGGCTTGCTGTGGGGGTTGGGGGCAGCTAATGGTGATTGTAATACTAGATTTTTGTTCTTAATAAATTTTTTGGGGGGTCCCAGCCAATTGTTGCACTGACAGTGGCGTGGGTGTTCTTCTTAGAAAAGTCAAACTACTAGTTTTGACTACTTACAAGGGACATAGCCATATCGCTGGTAATTTTTGGAAAAACCCTTTGTATTGTAGGAAAGTGTGAATTGTAGGGTACATACATGATATAAACAAAAATTGTAGGGGTTTACAATATGTGCCTAAACTACTTCTAGGTGCTCTAATGGAATAGGGGCATTTGGGAACCCAAGATAGGCTCCTCAACTAACCAAAGCATCCACTAGTGCATAAGGTCCAAGGAGTATCCAATTAGCAAGGTTCGCCAAAGTGTTTACCATAGCCTAACATGTGACCAAGGAGGAGAAAGACCAAAGTCTAGACAAACGGGGACCATACCATGGCACTAGACCTCAAATGGTAAACTACAATCACACAACTAGACCATAGTAAGGGCACCCAAATGGGGAAACCCCTAGGCGCCTAGGTGATGAGAAACACTTGTCCTTGGTACTTTTATTTAATTAATTTAACAGTCCCTCCTACTGAGGAAAGTGTTCCTCACCATCCCAAGCTTATCTATGAAAGGCACAAACTTTCCTTTCCCCAAAGCTTTTGTGAGGATTTTCGCCATCTGCTCATCGGTGGAAACATATTGTAGCTCAACTGCTCCTCTCTGAACATGGTCCCCAATGAAGTGATATCTAATCTCAATGTGTTTAGACCTGTCATGGAAAACTGGATTCTTAGAGAGTTTAATGCAACTCTGATTGTCACATTAGATCATCGTGGGTCTCATCTCCACACCAAATAATCCAACTAGCAACTTGCGAAGCCAAATGGCCTCACAACTAGCATCACTGGCTGCCATGTACTCAACCTCAACAGAACTCAAAGCCATTGACTTTTGCTTTCGACTGAACCAAGACACCACTGCTGATCCCAATCTAAAGCAACACCCTGAGGTACTCTTCCTGTCACTGGCACATCCTGCCCAATCTGAATCTGAATAGCCAATCAACTGAATTCCATCCTGTCTCTCATAGTTTAGGCCAAAATCCACTGTACCTTTAAGGTACCCGAGCACATGTTTTGCTGCAATCCAATGTACTCTCCGAGGCGCCACCATAAACTGACTAAGAGAGTTAACAACAAAACAAAGATCTGGTCTTGTGTTGACTAGATACATCAACGAACCAATCAACTGGCGATACAACGTGGGATCAACCAACTCTGTCTCAGAAGAATGTAGCTTCTTCTAGTTGGTTGTCATAGGTGTGGACATGGGTCTACAATCTTCCATCCAAAATCTCCTCAGAATCTCATCCACATATCTACCTTGTCCTAGAAAGATATGTCCATCCTCTTGCCAAATCTCCAACCCCAAGAAGTAGTGCATCAACCCAATGACTTTCATCTCGAATTCTGAAGCAAGGCTGTCCTTGCAAACAACTATGAGTCTCTCAGCCCCTATAATAAAGAGATCATCCACATATAGCACAAGAATGAGAGGATCACCTCCAACCACAATGAAGTACATGTTGGGATCCGCCTCACTCTTCACGAAACCCATCTGCTGCAAGTACGTGTTTATCCTGGAGTACCAAGCTCTAGGAGCTTGCTTCAGCGCATAGAAGGCCTTCTTTAGTCTGCATACATGAGAATCACTCGCATGCACCTCAAATCCACGTGGCTGTTCAATATAAACCTCCTCCTCAATGAGACCATTTAGAAATGCAGTCTTCACATCCATCAGATGGATTTTCCAACCTGTCTCTGCTGCGATGGAGATCATTGCCTTGATCGAGGTGTATCTAGCTATTGGAGCAAAGGTATCATCATAATCAACTCCCTCTACTTGTGAGAAGCCTTGAGCCATGAACCGAGCCTTGTACTTCTCAATGCTGCCATCAACATCATACTTGATTTTGTACAGCCACTTGGAAGTCACTACTGACTTCCCCTCAGGTCTAGGAACCACCTCCCAAACATCATTCTTCATGATGGAATTGTACTCTTCCATCATGGCATCTCTCCAAACCTCTCGATCAACTGCCTCCTCAAAGGTGGAAGGCTCAGGCTCTTTGATGCTGCTCACCATCGCAAGATAGCTGCAAAACCTCTCTGGAGGTTTACTCTCCCTCAAAGCCTGCTTGGGATTCCCCTCTGAACCCTGTGCCTCCCTCAAAGTGTCATGAAGCCACTTGGGCTTCCTCCTTTCTGAAGTAATGTCCCATGGAGGGGACTCTCCTTGCTCAACCCCATCACCTGAAGACTGTGAACCCGAAGTAGAATCCCGAGAACTTAATCCTGAAACCTGTGGACCAGTAACCTGTGATCTTGACATCTGTGGCCTTGTAACCTGTGGTCCAGTTGTCACCGAAACAGGTGGACCTGAACTCTGTGTCACTGAAGTCTGATGTGGACTCACCTGAATTTGAGGTGATGACTGCTCACCCCTCTCAGTCCCTCGTGACTTCCTAGAGGCTCCATCCTCCTCAAATCTCACATCCCTTGTCAAAACTGTCTTCCTCAAGGAAGCGATGTATATGCAAAAGGCCTTTGAAGTCTCACTATACCCAACAAAGATCCCCTTCTTTGTCGTGGGTTCTAGCTTTGTCCTCTTCTCAGAAGGGACATGTGAATATGTAAGGCACCCAAAAATCCTAAAGTGCCCAACATTAGGTTTCTTCCTAGAGAAAGCCTCCTCAAGAGTCTTATCCCCCAAGACTCTATGTGGACTCCTATTCTGCAGATAAACTGCAGTGTTGCAAGCCTCGGCCCAAAGAAAGAGTGGTAGTTCCTGATCATGTAACATGGTTCTCACAACCCCAACAATAGCCCTGTTCTTTTGCTCAACCACCCCATTCTGTTGTGGGGTCTATGGAACTGTCAACTCTCTCCTGATGCCTTCTTGGGCACAAAAGTCTTTGAACTCATTGGAGGTATACTCACCCCCATTGTCAGATCTCAACACTCTGATTTTCCTCCTTGTTTGGTTCTCCACAAGAGCTTTGAACTCTTGGAACCGTTGGAAGACTTGTCCTTTGGTCTTCATGAAGAAAATCCAAGACTTCTGTGAGAAGTCATCAATGAAAGAGACATAATACAAGAACCCAGTCAAAGATGCAGAAGACATAGGACCACACACATCAGTATGAATCAGATCAAGGATACAAACTGCTCTACTATCACTGCTTGGAAAAGCAGTCTTGGTGTACTTCCCAAGAGCACACCCCTTGCACACCTCCTGGTGCTCTGCACTGAACTCTAGCACTCTAGACACAATCTCTCTCAAGATCCTCAGTGCCCCATGATGCAAGTGGGCCATCCTCCTATGCCATAACTCACAAAGGTCACTGGTGTTGGTGCCATGAAACAATGCTCTTGAAGGTTGAAACATGAGCTTGTACAACTTCTCATGTTGTATACCAATCACTTTGGCTGAAGTGACTGGAGATCCCTTAGAATACAAGAGCACCTGTCCATCATAGAACAATACCTCATGCCCCCTATCCTCAATAATGGAAACTGACACCAAGTTCTTCTTCAGTCCCAGAATATATAGGACATCTCTCAACAACATGGGAGGTAGAGACTCCCTTTAAAATGATACAGTCCCACACCCAACTGCTCTGACCATTGAGTCATCTCCAAGTACCACCTCCTGGTCTTCAATCACTGCAAACTCAGTAAAGTACTCACAAACTCCTATCATATGGCGGGAGGCACCACTGTCAATGTACCAAATACAAGTGGAAGATGCTCTAGACGAGAGGCAAGTAGTCAAAGAATACTCCTTCTCGAACCTGTGAGTAAACTCTTCCAACTCCGCTAAAGCTGCAACCTGTTTCTTCTTTTTGTTAGGGCACTGTCCAGCATAGTGCCCAAACTGATGGCAAGTAAAGCACTTGACTTTTCTCATGTCTTTCTTCCCTTCATCTTTCTGCTTGTTCCCTCCCTTGGAACCCTTCTTGGACCTGCTCTTGCCTTTAGCTGCAAGAACCACATTCTCATCCTCATTACTAGTGGATGAACTACGAAGCACATATCCTCTTCGGGTTTCCTCCTGAATGAAGTCATCCCAAAGATGATCCCACTTGGGAAGATTCTCCGTTGCCACAATGCCGGAGTTGGAGTCCGGCATTTCGCGAGTCCTAGGGACGAGGCGTCCAGGACATCAGAAGTCGCGAAATCCCGAGAGTTAACCAGGACCGTCCATCAAAGGAGGACGCGCGGCAGCAATCGGAGCCATCGTGGGGCCAGCTGTCAGCTTATCGGAGAATCGAGATTCGAGGGATCGGCAATCCCGTGGGCAAATGTTTTTCAGCATTTGAAACCCCAAAGCCCCGATAGGTGGTATGACTACGTTCATATAGAGGGAGGTCGTATGGACCCAAAAGGTCTAGCCCAGGGGACTAGCGGAAGCTGACGTCATATCGGGATATCGGGGATTCCGAGGACAAAATGTTTATGCATTTCGACATTGTGATGTTCGAAACCCCGACGGGAGACAAGGCTGCGGTGTTGTGAGATAGTGGTCATGTGGGCCAGGAGTCTAGCCTGGAGGGCTAACGGGAGTTGGAGCGCATCGGGATTTTGAAGCCCAAAACCCCGAAAGAAGGATAAGGATGCGGTCTTATGAATTAGCGGTCACATGGACCAGAGCATAGCCAGGAGGGCTAACGCGTAAAGGGTGCGTATCGGTGAAATTGCTCATCGGAGATCGGGGATTCAAGAGGACAGGAACTCTTGACGTCGGGGATCACGAAACCCCGAAACCCAAAATTAAGATCAGGGAAAGATCACGACTTAGTGCAGAAAAGCCGTGTGGGTGAGAAGGACCTGTGGATCGGGTTTGGCATTTCGCTGCTGCGAGCTTCGGAGATTCTCATTGTTGAGAAATCAACGAAAAAGTTTGATTTTAGGTAGTGGGTATGTTACAACCTCGGTACAAGACATATATAGATCTGGAAAAGATATGGATAATATGGAAGTTGTGGCTATAGAAACCTCTAAGATACAAGCAAGAGAATGGTATGAACCCTCCTGGATCTCCAGTAGCTGCATGCAAAGTCTGATGAGCTCAACTTCTTTCCCTCCTTCAAGACTGACCCATTTCTTGGGAGAGTTGCACACTTCCTGACTATAGAAACTTAAGGAATTTCGGCCTTTATAGATCTAGCCTCCAAACCCCTGCAAATAGATGTCCAACTATAGTTTTGAAGATGGAAAACTTCTGAGAAGAGATCCTTTAGCTGTAACAAGGGATTTGACCCTCCAACTCCCTGCATCACCTAGAACCAATGCACCCTCTTCCTGAAATTCGCCCAAGGCAAGAATAAATCGATATGAGGCTCAAAGCCCCCCAAGACTGATGAGAAAAGGCGCTAGGGTGTTGTAAAACCCTCTTGGAATGACCTTGGCTTCGGATCTATTTTTCCTTAGCCAAATCGAATTGCTCTCTCCTCCATAATGCGCCCTCTCTACAAAAATCTCCAGATCTGCGCCTTGACTCTTCATCCACTGTAGAAAACCAAACTTGTAATTGAATAGAATGGTGAGGGAGGAATCTTTCACCTCTTTAGCCAAGCTTGGACTAGGAACATGTTAGAAAATGAAAGATGTGTGCTCGTTTTACCATTGACAATACCCTTGTCACCCAACCATAGGCTGAAGGCACCCTCTGAACACCTTAACCTTGACAGAGAATCATTCCGAAAGCAAACCCTAGGCTAGATAGCCAAACAAAGGGTAGCGCACCTTTCCCTAAGGATAGCACACCAACAAGAGCTGATCAAATAGTCCAAACCCTAGCCAGGAGATAGTCCAAGCCAAACGTAATCTACTAGTTGCAGCAACTGCAATGGAAGCTCTCCTCAAACCTGCGCACAAGACTGGGCACTGTAGTGCGCACAAGACTGGGCACTGCAATTCTGAGACTGCCTGCCAGAATGAGAACTGGCCTCTTGTATTTATACTAATTCTGGCTAATTGCCTCGGTCGACTTCTCATTCTGGGTATCTGTCTGTTCAGTAAATATTATTATTTCTGGCCGACTTCGTCTCTTGGAGGCTAATAACCTAATATAAATTATCTTCTTGAGTCGACAAGTCTTCTAGGGTTATTAGCCAACTCATTAGGGTTTCTTCTTGCTTCCCGGAGTATTCTATCCTTGTCAAGTTTACACATGGAGGTAAATACCTCCTGCAGCTACCATAATATCAACACTCCCTCCTAGCTAGGGAGGTATTATAGGTAATGGTCTTGAGCACAAAACATACCATTCACCTGGTAGCATCAACATAGTTATATAGATTAGATCATGACTAGATCATGAGCACCATTATTATCATCAGCTGCATCATCTCTCGAAACCATACTCTATCTGAGTAATCAGACATGATGCTCACTCCACAGAGTGATACAAGAGCCATTCTTCTAATCTAGAAGAGTAAATGTTCTGAACCATTTTCTGTCTGGAAAATCTCTGTTCATCATTCATCTGATTGATAATTATTTCCAATAAACTGCTGATAGTCTTCAAGGCAATCGGAACAAAATAGAACACAATTGTGTCTATCCATAATAGTAAATAACTACAATCCAGTGGTACACTACCACACCAAGTAACACACAAGTACTTGGTCAACAACGTATAGTCACGAACAGTGGAACACACTCACTACAGTAGTATACATCTACTGTCATACATTCTTCATAACAAACATTTGATACCAACATGCACATAAACAATGTTATGATATATATTGAATCATCTGGGCCAATCTTTCACTCACATCTGTGAGATTTGAAAGAATATCTGCCCTCAGAGTAGAACAATGAGATATCTGGACTATTCTTCTCAAGCAAGGAAGAATAACTGTCTTGTCTTCTGAACCTGGACCATTCCCCACCCTGGGCCATTCTTTCTACACTAATCAATGTGCACCCTGGAGAGAATGTATAAACCCTAAGGAATGCCTGCCCCTGATTTTTGAGCCTGGACCATTCCCCACCTTGGGCCATTCCTCCTACACTAATCAAAGTGCACCCTGGAGATAATGTATAAACCCTAAGGAATGACTGTCCAGACCATTTCCTCTGTTAACCACAAGAGGAAAAGACTGTCCTGTATCAACCTCCAAAACGGACCATTCCTCATGTTAAACACAATGAGAAATCGATGTCCGGCGAGGCGGGCCAGT
This sequence comes from Picea mariana, assembly GCA_032191745.1. Taxonomy (NCBI): domain Eukaryota; kingdom Viridiplantae; phylum Streptophyta; class Pinopsida; order Pinales; family Pinaceae; genus Picea; species Picea mariana. Next base: position 369,377 of record JASDQU010100135.1, on the reverse strand, counting down.
CTTCTTGAGTAACCCTCAAGAAGAGAGACTGCCTTAGACCACTCCCCATGTTAACCACAATGGGAAGTTGCTGTCTATGATACATCAACAATCTGGACCATTTCCCATGTTAAGCACAATGGGAAATCACTGTCCGTCAGAAATCTCAATCCACTTTCCGAACAGGAAAGCATCTGTCAAAGATGGACTATTTTTCAATCTTGAAAATGAATGTCCTCAATAATATTTTCAGTGCTCCCTCCCAACCTGGGAGTCATCTCTTCCTTTTTCAATAAGGAAGTCGTCTCCACGAGCTCCAGCTTGAGTACGCAAACTCTTTCATCTTGGATAGAAGCTTTACCAAAATGTTTGCTTATCTACTCATCTGTGGAGATATGTATTGGAGAACCACTTTCTCCTTTTTGGACTTCATCACGGATAATGTAATGCTTGATTTTTAAATGTACTTTAGTCTGGAACATTGATTTTCTGTGAAGGCTTCATGTAGCTCTGAACAATAGAGTATATCATTGTTGGAAAACTAGAACATATCCATGTGGCACTTCTTCTGTCATCATCAGATCTGATCTACTGAGTAATCATCTTGATGTTATAGGAAATCTTCACCACGCTTCTGTTGTGCACTAGAGGTTCTCCACCAAGTTATCTTCTTCTATCTGCATACAAGGGTCTCTTTTTGGTATGCCTCAAAGTCTTGAGATTGCTCTTCATACGCTTTTTATTCAATTTCTCTGGAGAACATTCTTTGCATTCATCTGATGTAGAACTCCAACTCATGGATGTTGCAGATGATATAATGACTCGTGTAGAGATAAGTCTGGTTTACTGGAACAAGTAATCATCATAGTCTTCTCCCTCCATCTGGGAGAACCTCTAGTTTTGGATCTCAATCATCTGGGCGAACATAGTAATCATCGATGCTTTCTTCCATACATTGTTCTTTGTCACGACTTTCAGTTCCTCTGCTTGATTGCTTTTATTGAGTTTATATCAGGCTGACAATCTTGTGATTCTTGATACAATGACTGGTTGTTCTGGCTTCTCTTTCTTTCTTGGAATCTTCATGTGTTTCTTTAGTTCTCGGGTCCATGGAGTTTCTTATAGATTCCATGCCTTAAAGATTCCATCATACGATCACGGATGTGGATGGACAACCAGGGATACTTTAAGGCTTCTCTTTGAAGAATACGTACTGTCTTTCATGGCTGCTATCATGGATATATACTTCATCATCTTCAATGGATCATAGGATTAGCTCCCTCCTAATCCTTGCTTATGTATGAGTGCATATAATCGGCTCCCTTCGTCTAACAAAGTCCACCCTTCCATCTGCATCTTTATTGTCTTCTGCAATATATAATTGGCTCTCTTGTCTAACAGAGTCCATGCTTCCGTCTTGTTGTCTTCTACAAAACGTCATAAGTCTTTTTCCAATTTCCTCTCGATTGCTGACTTCTTTTTGTCTTTGCTTCTTCTAAGTCTCTTCATGATTGATTCGGCTTATCTTGCAATAGCTTCCACATGATTTGTATTTCATCCTTTCATGTGTATTATCTAATGAT
>JASDQU010100135.1:354048-367715 GCA_032191745.1 Picea mariana | reverse complement strand
GCTCCCCCTAGAACCATGCCTTTTTCCTCTGCCTCTATCCTCTGCATTTGATAAATCTCTCCCCCCTTTTTCATCAATGAAAAAGGTATATTTCCATCCGGGGTTGCTCCCCCTGACTGAATTGTCCTCTTATGGTGCTTCCTCATGTAAGTATAAGACATATAAGATAAGAATTCAAAAAACATTCATTTTGGAGTAGAAATAACTCCAAGTCTCTGGAAAAGATATTCAAAGGATACCCATGGAATTGGTTTTGTGAATATGTTTGCCACTTGTTCTTTTGTGCCCACATACTCAACTCTGATGTTCTTCTCTACAACCTGCTCTCGTAGAAAGTGATACTTTATTGGAATGTTCTTCGTCTTGGAGTGCATCGTCGGGTTCTTCGAGATATTGATAGCACTTGTATTATCACAATAGGTTGGAATGGGCTCATCATACTCAACCTGTATATCTGTAAGAGTTTGTTTCATCCAAAGAACCTGTGTACAACAGAATGTTGCTGCAATATACTTTCCCTCGGCTATAGATAAAGATATTGATGATTGTTTCTTTCTTAGCCATGATACTAAACACTCGCCCAAGTAGAGCGTTGCTCCACTAGTGCTTCGTCGGTCATCAATACAACCTACCCAATCTGCATCTATGTAGGCANCCTTTGAGATATCTGAAAATCCTCTTCACTGCTAACACATGTGACTCCTTTGGTGTTGATTGAAATCCTACCACCTCTCCAACTTTCTGCATTACATCTGGTCTGGATGTTGTCACATATAGTAGGATGCCAATCATTGACCTGTATTGCCTCTGATCTGTAGACTTCCAATCATCATCTTTGCTCAACTTGCAACTGGTTTGCATGGGTGTGATAACTGGTTTTCAATCTTCCATTCCAAACCTCTTTAGCATTTCTATGATATACTTGGTTTGATAAATAAAGATTCCTTGGTTGCTTTGATGTATCTGAAGCCCCAAAAAGAAGGATAGTTCTCCAAGTAACGAGATTTCAAATTCATTATGCATATCTTTTGCAAATGTCTATCTTAACCTCTCATCATCACTACCAAAAATAATATCATCAACATAAACTGCAATAAATAAAATATTACCTTCACTTACCTTTATGTAGAGGTTGTTGTCTGCACTTTCTTTTCTTAACCCTACCTATTGCAAATACTTATCCAGTCTAGAGTACCATGCTCTAGGAGCCTGTTTTAGACCATACAAGGCCTTCTTTAATTTACACACATAATCTGCATTCTCTGAAAACTGAAATCCTTTTGGTTGTTCAATGTAGACTTCTTCTTCAAGTTCCCCATTCAGAAAATATGATTTTACGTTCATCTGATATACTTTAACATTTTTGGAGCATGCATAGGGTAAAATCAATCGAATTGCTTCCATTCTGGCAACTGGGGAAAATATCTCTTCAAAGTCAATTGCTTCAATCTATGCATATCCTTTACATACCAATCTAGCTTTGTTCCTTGTAACTTGTCCATATTCATTTACTTTATTCATGAAAACCCATTTTGTGCAGATCACATTCTTATTCTTTAGTCTTGGAACCAGTTCCCAAGTGTAATTTTTCTCAATTTGATTCAATTCTTCATTCATGGCCTTATTCCAAAATTCGTCCTTGTTGGATTCTTCAAAATAGTTTGGTTCAATAGTAGATAAGAGTGTTAGGTATGTTTGTTCCAGTGAACGGATTTTTCTTCTAGTCTCATCTTATGCATCTTTGTTTCCAATAATATGATCTGAAAGATGATTCTTCTGTACACATTTTCTAGGTGTCTNTGATTCTGTCAGATTCTTTTCATCTTCTGCTTCTTCTTCTTCGAAAAGTTGTTCCATTGATTTTTTTTCTTCTTCCTTTGATTATGGTATGCCTGTTTCATCAATTGTTACATTGATGCTTTCCACAACTTTGTTCAATCTTATATTGTAACACTTGTATGCTTTCCTTGTACTTGAGTAACCAACAAGTAATCCTTTGTCCACAAGAGAGTCAAACTCTCCCATTATTCCATCTTCTCTTTTGATTTAACATTTGCTTCCAAAAACTTTGAAGTGCTTCACATTTACTGGTCTTCCTTTCCATAGCTCATAGGGAGTTTTATCAGTGTTTTTTATGAGCATTACTCTGTTTTGAATGTGAATTGTTGTATGCACTACATGTGTCCAAAATATATATGTCAATTTGGAATCCATTAGCATTGTTTGAGCCATTTCCTGTAAGGTTATGTTCTTTCTTTCAACAACTCCATTCTGTTGAGGTGTCCTAGCAATAGAGAATTGCCTTTTTATTCCTTGACTGCTACAGTAGTCCATAAATTCCTTTGAAGTGAACTCTTCTCCATTATCAAATCTCAAGCATTTGATTCTTGAATCCATCTCATTTTCAATCATTTCCTTTTAGATCTTGAAGTTTTCAAAAGCTTCTAACTTGTTCTTGAGAAAGCAAACTGCATTCATTCTTGTATAATCATCAACTAATAACATAAAGTATCTCTCACATTTTAATTCCTTTGTTGTAGTTGGTCCAACTATATCAGTATGCATAGTTTCTAGTGGTCTTATTGTTGAATATTCTTTTGATTTGAACATGGTCTTTGTTTTCTTTCCTTATTGACAATGCTTTCATAAAGTGTTGGTTGGTTTCGTGATCTGGGGCATTTCTCTGACTGCTTCTCTTTTGTTGACTTTGACAAGGTTATCAAAATGCATGTGACCCATTATTCTATGCCATAGCCAACTTTCATCTTCCTTTCCTAGACAACACTTTTCATTTCCAATTTCACTTAACACATATATGTTGTTTGAAGTTATTGCAGTTGTACTAACCAATTTCCCTGAACCTTCTCTTCTTATCTCACACTTTTGTGAATCAAAAGTAACTTTATGACCTTGGTAAAACATTTGACTCACACTTAGAAGATTATGTTTCATATCTTCAACCAGTAGAACATTTTGTGCCTATTTATTCTTGTTCCCAATTCAAACTGTGCCTTCTCCAATGATTTTGGTTGAATTATCATTTTCGAAGGAGACTGGTCCATTTTTTTCCTTTCGCAGTGTAATAAATTTGTCTCTATCACCTGTCATGTGTTTTGAACACCCACTGTCAACATACCAACCGTGTTTCTTCTTCTTAGCTTGTAAAGAGACTGTGAATTCTTCATTTCTATATTGATCTTGCTTTCTTATCCATGTCATTTTCTGAGGTTCTTGTCTGTGACTATAGTTATTCTGTTGAGGTTCTTTAGGAGGGACTGTCATTCTGAAATTTTTGGCCACATGTCCAAAATTGTTACATTTGTAACATTCCACTTCAATGCTCAAAGATTGAAACCTGTTGTAACTTTTTCTTTGTGTTTCACTAGGTCTTATTAAGTAACCCCTTTGTGTATGACTCTCAAAGTTGTTATTGTTCATGTTGTTAAATCTGCAATTCACAGTTTTATGTCCAAAATTATTACATGCATAACATAAACCAAAAAATATAGTTTGATACCTTGGAGTTGAAGATCTTCTAAAAGAAGGTGCTCTTATGAATCCTTCTTCTTATTGAGTCCTATCTGTCTGTTGTTGATTCTGAAATCTGAATCTTCTCGGTGGAGGAGTGTCCATGTAATCTTCCTTGTACATCTTCCTATCCCCTTTGATTGTTTCTCCATAGCTTTTTGGATTTGTTTCTTTCTCTGTTGTTTTGGAGCTTGATACCTTTTCTGTCTGATTGTATCCAAGTCCAGACTTGTCAAGATGAGATTTTTGACTGTTGATAATGTCATCCAGAACTTTTGAGCTATTCTGCATATTTTTCTTTTGAATATCTTTCTTAGTGTGACAATCTTTGGTTCCAAGTTTCCAATGATCTTGTCCTTTTCTTCTAGTTGTTATTTGAGTGTTTCTTCAATTCTTTTATCTTCTTCTATTTGAACCTTCAATCTTGTGATCATTTGTTCTAGTTCTCGAGTGTCATTTTTCTTGTCTAGTTATGCTTGTAGTTTCTTGTTTTTCTTCTTTTATCTTCTGATAACTTCTATGGCGCACATTAATTCTTCTTGATAGTCAACTTATGCCTCTTCAATTTCATCTTCTACTTCTTCATATCCTTCTTCAGCTTCTTCATATTCTTTTTCAGACTATTCTTTGTCGGAATCTTTAACTGCCATGAATAGAACTCTTCTTGTCTCACTGTCACTGATTCCATCTTCATCTGATGATGAGATGTCTTATTTGATTCATAAGCTTTTATTGAAATATTTCTTTGTAGTTCTTTTGCCTTTATATGTGTGTTTGCCTTTTGAGTAACCTTCATCATTTCTATTTTTCTTATGAGGACATTTGTTAGAAAAATGACCAATAATATCACAATTAAAAAAAATTAAAGGAATCGTACCTCTATACCTACCATTGGTTCCCTTGTATAGTCTTTTGACGAAGTTGGCCACTTCTTCATCATCTTCCAAGACTTCGTTGTTGCTGCTATATTATTCTTGTTCCCTTTTCTTTTTCTTTGATCTTTTGGATGATTTGAAGGCTGCTTCTTTTACATCTGGATTTTCTTGTTCAGTTCTCATTTCATATGTTGTGAAGATTCCATGCAGTTCATCCATGCTTATTGAGTTCGGATCTGATCTTTCTTCTAGTGCTGATATCTTAGGGTTGAATCTCATAGGAAGAGATCTTAGTACGTTTTGAATAATTACAGATTCTTCGATTTCTTCTCCCAATCCTATGATTGCATTCACTGTTTCGTCAACTCTTAAGAAGTAGGTTGCAATATTCTCATCTTCCTTCATTTTTAGTTGTTCGAACTGACCTCTGTAATTTTGAAATTTTGTTGCTTTGACTTTTGTATCTCCTTCATAAATATTTCGAAGATTGTCCCAAATCTCTTTGGCGAATTTACAATGTGCAACTTTGGTGAATATTGTTTCACTGAGACCATTCAAAATTACATTTGTAGCTTTGGAATTATTCTGACCAAGTTTCATTTCTTTGTCATTTGTTGGTGGAACTATTGGTACTGTGTATCAATCTACAATTGATTTCCAAATTTCAAACCCCTGTTCTTTTATATATGTTTTCATCCTTATGCTCCAAAAAGCATACTTTTGTCCATCAAAGTGGGGTATTCCATTTTTATATGATTTTGTACTCTCCATGATATACCTTTCAGTGGTTAAACTGATTTATGAAGGAACCTTCTCTGATACCAATTGTTGGATTACTGAGAGGGGGGGTGAATCAGTAATAGCATAATTATAATCTTTTTTCTCCAAATAATCCAAGTGTTATATCAATGTAGAATTATTATCCAATAATGAAAAATAAGAAATGAACAATCACACACATACACAGTACACCAATGTTTTATGTGGAAACCCAAATCGGGAGAAAACCATAGAATAATTTATCTTATATGTCTTGAAGAATTACATTCATTGGAAGCACCAACTTCCTTTGTTTTCCAGATGCAACTGGAAGGAGGCTCAAATCCCCTAGTTTCTCAGGCTACAACATGAGGGAAGCTCCAACTCCCCAATTCTCTGGCTACAACCAGAAGGAGGCTACAACCCCCTATGTTCTCCAGCTACAACCGGAAGGTGGCTACAACCACCTGTCCTTGCTCCATCCAACCGCCCCGAAGTAAAAGTAGAATGATGGAACCACTGTCACACTATCACTATGAGATATACCGTTGTAAACATGTACCAATAATTTTTAACCATGCATCAACCATGCATCAATCTATACCTCAACCTGTAATCAACCTGTACCATAAACAAGTGCATCGACCATGCACCAACCTATACCAAACAATCTGTAATCAACCTGTACCATAAACAAGTGCAACCAACAATGTACCAAGTATTTACCAATCATGTGTCAAGTACTCATCAACTATGACTCATCAATATGTACCAACATCATCAACTATACACCTCATGTATGTGTCAGCTCATCAACTACTTGTCTCAAGCATTTACCCAACTTGTACCTCAACCAAAATCCCTCATCAATTTCATCATCCAAATATGATTTGTATCTCTGTAATAGACTTGGTGTATATGATCACATACCTTCAAACCTTTCTTAACTTTAACAACAAGATACTAGCATTTTCATCAAACGTTTCTTTAGTCTCACAAGACTAGTTTTGGATTGGTCAATAACCCTAACTTGAAATAATCATAACTTTGTACCTGTAATGAATAAATATCTAAAACTAATACACAATTTTCTTCAGTGTTTTATGCAATTCCTATAGGTTTCACTACTTGGAACCTCTCATAAAAGGAGTTATGGAAAAAATGGCACACCTTGTTGAATGTTGGCTTATTCTAGAGAGCGACCTTGTAGAGCATGCCCCGCACGGAATATTTATTGAATTGATCTGAAATTGTTACAAAGCATACTAAAAAATGTACTATAACCAACACATTTGGTATTACTGAATTTGGATATGTTATGAAGAAGTTATGGCGTTGTTACCCGAAACACTTGTTTTTTACTAGTTTCAGGACTAGCCACAAACCCTATTTTCCATGGAGTGTAAATCCAAAAATACAACGACCTACAAGATGAATTTTTTACCAAAGATACTTGGATATGTTTCCTCAATGGAATAACAATTTCATGGTCTGAATCATTCTAGAAAAAAAATGTTTTTGCGAAAATGGTGAGATGACCTAAAAAAACCATACCTTAGAAAGCATCATCAAAAGAATTTATCCTTCCTTGAATTTTGGCCTTCTTTTCATCACTTTCCTCAGAAATTAGGCTTATATATCATTTGGTTATCTCAAACACATATAGTTATTAAATATTCTCAAGTGTGTCTTAAATGAGAGAGTCTTGCCTCTTATTTATACTCTCCGAGTAGCTTCCTTAAAAACATCTTCTAGGTCACTTTGCCCACTTTCCTTATTTTAGGGTTAACCCACTTCTAATTTCTCCATTAAATTTATTATTGAATTAATTTATTTTTTATTAGTACACTCATCACTTCACTTTATTATTTACCTTTTAAAATATCTTAAACCACTTTGACTACTTTGACCTTTTGGGGCTTCTAGATGGCATATGAGGGTCCTCCAACTTCATAAGTCCATAACTCTCAAACCGTGAGGAGTTATGTGACGTTCCACATACCACCAGAAATGAAATGACATGTACTATCCATATAGAATAGTATTGCTTGAAAATATATCAAAACTCATACCATTATTCATCAAACAAGCTTGGGTCCATTACCCAAACTTGGGTTCTCCAACTTATCATGGCCATAACTCGCTAACCGTGAGGAGTTATGTGATGTTCCACATACCACCGAAAATGGAATGAAGAGCACTATCCATATAGGATATTTTCACTGAAAAATTAATTGGCATTCATCTCATTCTTCCACAAATAAGCATGGGTTCTCTAACCATACTTCTATGATAACTCAATCCACAAAACCTCTTCTCGTGAGGGATTTCTCCATAAGGGGACCANTTGGAGTTCATCCATTTCTACTTATTATCAACCATGACAAGAAAATAACGAGTCATATTTACATCAAACAATATTGTGTCTATTACCCAACCTTTGTGCTATGGGGCTTTTGATAACCAACCTTAATCAAGTACATTTTGGCGTAGAGAAAATTGTGGCCTTTCTTCAGAAAAAATTTTATTGGCCAAAACTTCGAGAGGACGTCAGCAAGTATATCATATCATGCACTGCATGTGCCATTTCCAAGCCATCCATCAAGAAGCAAGGCTTATACAAGCCTCTTCGTACTCCCAAGAAGCCTTGTGAATCCATCTCAATGGATTACATGTCTGGCCTTATGTCCACCAAGCAAGGAAATGACTGCATATTTGTATTCGTTGATCAGTTTTCAAAGATGGACATCCTCACAACCTATAAGAAGAATATCACAGTTGTAGATACTGCCAAGCTCTTCTTCAAACGAGTGTGGGTCCACTTTGGGATACCACAGACCATCATCTTTGACTGGGACAATAGGTTCCTCAACACATTTTGGTCGAGTCTATATTCACTTTTGGACACCAAGCTCACAAAATCCACTGCTTTCCACCCCCAAACAGACGGCCAAACATAGGTTGTCAATCGAATGATTCTGCACATCCTCTTCATGTACAACTCTAAGAATCCATGTACATGGGACAAGAGTCTTCCCTATGTTCAACATAGTTATAATAGGGATATCCATAGCTCCATCGGCCATATCTCATTTCAGGTGGGCCTAGGATTCCAACCCTTGGGACCCATTTATGTTGCACTTCCTCTTGCCGCCACATAGACAGAATCTTCCCATGATTAGTCTGCAATTGAAAAATCCACCAGATTCATTGAGAGGATTCAGCACATCCGCCAACAGGTCTAGGAGATTTTGGAGAAATCCAATGTCAAGTACAAGCAGTGCCATTATCAACATAGGGTACCACACCAGTTTCAGGTTGGCGAAAAAGTATGGTTACATTTGCAGAAGGAGCATCTCACAATGCCCCATCAAAAGCTCCTCCCACTTCGCTATGGGCCTTAAACTATCACCAAGGTCGTGGGTAGAAATTATTTTTAGCTCAACACTCCACCCTTCTTTGGCTTACACACAAAGTCACAATTTGATGATGTAATGTGTATCTCTCTGAAATACCTTTCCAACAGGCTATCACATGCCTAAAACAGAGGTCGTATGCAAAAGTTACAACCTCGATAAGTTGAGGTACCAACTTACCCATAAGGGGCCACATGACTTTTGACGTTTCACCTCCTAGGGTTAGGTGTTTGGATGTCTAGGGTTTTTCCATTAATGAGTAATATCAAAAAGGACTCTAGAGCCTCATTGTAATTGATTTTTCTCAGATAGATGTGCGCAGCAGCTACATCTCTTCTCAGAGATAGCTACCACCATTCGAGCAAGTTTTTCATTTCTGCAGTTTTACAGTTTCAACCTATTTCATTATTCAATAGAAGATATTGTTCACTGGATATATGTTTCATTCTTCATATCTCCATGTTTATTTTATTCATCATGTTAATCATTTCATTCTACTCCTAAATATGGATTAGATATGGGGACTATCCTCGCAATGAACTATTATTCTATATGATGCACGTTCTAGATTTGGAACGTCGTCCTATCCAACAAGATTTGAAACTACTACTCATAGTCCCAAGCAGTTTCTCCTTCCCTCTATTTGATCTCCTTGATTTATCTAATGCATTGGGATTCTGATTTAGGATTTTGAAACTCCCTAAGTATATCCTGCTTAATCTCAACCAGGGACCTTTCCTATCCCACTGGCATAATAGCCTTATATTTCATGTACCATGTTAGGGCTCTATCCTTGAACGTGGTCTCTAATTGTGCAACTTAAACTGCTTCATCTATAATTCTCTTTATAGAAAACATTGCTTCACAAGTGAACCAGTGTTACTCTGCATCATCCTTACCCATTCCATGGAACTGTGGAAACCTCAGTGTACTGTCTTGATTCACCATCTTCAAACATGAGTTAGTTCCTCTTTGCTGACTACTATTGGATGTAATTTTCCACACCACTATCACTTGGGGTGAAGTATTGTTGACTTCACATTTTTATTTATTTGTCTCGTCACTTCTTTTCTTCTTCTCTTTCTTCGACTCCAATCACTTCAATATTTGTTATGTTTTATTCTTGCTTAAAAATGCACAAGGGGGGTGGTACAAAGGTGGGGTAAATCCATTTTCTTCTTAAACTTCTCGCGAGGTGACCCAAAAATATATCTACTTCTAGTCACACAAGAGCATCCACTACTACCAATTCGTCTCCCTCACCACTAGGGGAGCCTCCATCTTCCACTTTTTATGGAACACCAACATTTTGCGCCCTACTTTCCTATCCTGACTGCACATCACAAATGTGCACTACTTTTTTTGGGTCAATCTGTGCACTACATGTTAGAATATGAAATATTGTGCTCGTTTTACCATTGAAAATACCCTTTTCACCGAACCATAGGCCGAAGCCACCCTCTGAGCACCTTAACCTTGACAGAGAATCATTCCGGAAGCAAACCCTAGGCTAGATAGCCAAACAAAGGGTAGCGCACCTTTCCCCAAGGATAGCACATCAACAAGAGCTAATCAGATAGTCCAAAACCTAATCAATAGATAGTCCAAGACAAATGTGATCTGCTACTTGCAGCAGCTGCAATGGCAACTCTCCTCAAACATGTGCACAAGACTGGGCACTGCAGTGTGCACAAGTTGTTGCTCTGCAATTCTGAAACTACCTGCCAGAATGAGAACTGGCCTCCTGTATTTATACTAATTCTGGCTAACTGCCTGGGCCGACTTCTCATTCTGGGTATCCTTCTTTTCAGTATATTATTATTTCTTCTGGCCGAATTCTTCTCTTGGAGGATAATAACCTAATATAAACTATCTTTTTGAGCCGACAAGTCTTCTAGAGTTATTAGCCAACTCATTAGGGTTTCTTCTTGCTTCTCGGAGTATTTTATTCTCGTTAGGTTTACACATGGAGGTAAATACCTCCCGCAGCTACCATAATATCAACACACCCTCCTAGCTAGGGAGGTATTACAAGTAATGGTCTTGAGAACAAACCATACCATTCACCCAGTAGCATTAACATAGTCGTCTAGACTATCATCATCACCATCAGTGTCATCAGTTGCATCATCTCTCGAAGCCATACTCCATCTGAGTAATCAGACATGATGTTGTATAAGTCACTCACACCATAGAGTGATACAAGAGCCATTCTTCTGTCCTAGAAGAGTAGATGTTCTAAACCATTTTCCGTCTGGGAAATCTCTATCCTTTAATCATTCATATGGTTGATAATCATTTATCAAATTGTTGATAGTATTTAAGGTAATGGGAACAAAATAGAACACAACTGTGTCTATCCATAGTAGTACATAACTACAATCCAGTGGTACACTATCACACCAAGTAGAAAACAAGTACTTGATCAGTAACGTATAGTCACGAACAGTGGAACACATCCACTATAGTAGTATACATCTACTGTCATACAGTCTTCATAACAATCATCTGATATCAAACTGCACAGACACAATGTTATGATATAAACTGAATCATTTGGGCCAATATTTCACTCACATCTGTGAGATCTGAAAGAATATCTTCCCTCAAAGTAGAACATCAATGATGGGCTATCTGCCTTATTCTTCTCAAACAAGGAAGAATGATTGTTCTGATTTCTGAACCTGGACCATTCCTCACACTGGGCCATTCCTCTGACACTAAACAAAGTGTAACCTAGAGAGAATGAATATGCCCTAAAGAATGCATGTCCTTGATTGTTGAGCTTGGACCATTCCCCACCCTGGGCCATTCCTCTAGCACTAAACAAAGTGAAACCTGGAGAGAATGAATACACCCTAAGGAATGACTATCCAGAACATTTCCTCTGTTAACCACAAGAGGAAAATACTATACTGTACCAACCTCCAAAACGGACCATTCCTCATGTTAACCGCAATGAGAAATCGTTGTCTGACAAGGTGGGCCAGTCTTCTTGAGTAACCCTCAAGAAGAGAGACTGCCCTAGAACACTCCCCATGTTAACCACAATGGGAAGTCGTTGTCTATGGTACAATATCAACAATCTGGACCATTTCCCATGTTAACCACAATGGGAAATTGTTGTCCGTAAGAAATCTCAATCCACTTTCCGAACAGGAAAGAATCTACTCATCCTGGACCATTCTTTGAACTGAAAAATGACTATCCATCAATCAATAATATATCAGTTCTCCCTCCCAACCTGGGACTCATCTCTTCTTTTTTCAATAAGGAAGTCGTCTCCATGAGCTCCAGCTTGAGTACGCAAACTCTTTCATCTTGGATAGAAGCTTTAACAAAATGTCTTCTTATCTGCTCATCTATGGAGATATGTATTGGAGAACCACTTTCTCCTTTCTGGATTTCATCACGGATAATGCAATGCTTTATTTCAAATGTACTTTGGTCTAGAACACTGGTTTTCTCTAAAGGCTTCATGCAGCTCTGATCAATAGAGTATATCATTGTTGGAAAACTAGAACATATCCATGTGGCACTTCTTTTGTTATAATGAGATCTGATCTACAAAGTAATCATCTTAGTACAATATCTTTGTTATAGAAAATCTTCACCACTCTTCTGCTGTGAACTAGAGGTTCTCCACCAAGTTGTCTTCTTCTATCTGCATACAAGGGTCTCTTTATGGTATGCCTCAAAGTCTTGAGGTTTCTCTTCATACGCTCTTTATTTAATTTCTCTGGAGAACATTATTTGCATTCATCTGATGTAGAACTCCAACTCATGGATGTTGTGGATGATATAATGACTCATGTAGAGATATGTCTGGTTTACTGGAACAATTAATCATCATAGTCTTCTCCCTCCATCTGGGAGAACCTCTAGTTCTAGATCTCACAATGCTTTCATTCATAAGTATTCCATACACTGTTCTTCATTATGACTTTCACTTCCTCTGCTTGATTGCTTTTATTAAGTTCATATCAGGCTAGCAATCTTGTGATTCTTGATACAATGACTAGTTGTTCTGGATTCTCTTTCTTTCTTTGAATCTTCATGTTCTTCCTCGTGTTTAGCTCTTGGTTCCATGGAGTAGATTCCATGCCCTAAATATTCCATTTCTTTCTTTCATCACAGGATCATGGATGTGGATGGACAACCAGGAATACTTTAAAGCTTCTCTTTGAAGAAGACTTATTCTGAGGTTGAACTGGATACATACTGTCTTTCGTGGCTGCTACCATGGATATATACTTCATCATCTTCAATGGATCATAGGATTAGCTCCCTCCTAGTCCTTGCTTCATGTATGAGTGCATATAATCGGCTTCCTCCATCTAACAGAGTCCATGCTTCCATCTGCATTCTTATTGTCTACTGCAATATATAATTGACTCTCTCTATCTGACAGAGTACACACTTTCGTCTGGTTGTCTTGTACAAAATTGTCATAAGTCTTTCTCCAATTTCCTCTTGATTGCTGACTTCTTTCTGTCTTTGCTTATTCTAAGTCTCTTCATGATGGATTCGGCTTATCTTGCAATAGATTTCACATGATTTGTTTGACGTATTTGATCCTTTCATGTGTATTATCTAATGATGTCCATCCTTATCTTGTTGTTCTTCCATAGGTATAGTTTTTCTTGGAACACATTATCTTCCAGGAGATAGATGTACAAGATATGTATAGAGGCGATGCAAGCAAGATATGTACAAGAAATAAGAAGAGTATTGTTACCTTTAGAAAACGAAGTCTCTTCCATTCTACTTAGTATTCTTTGTAGGTTCCTTTTATTTGGCAATTAATACTTCATGTTTTTCCTTCCTTTTCTTTAGCTAGGGACAATGATTCTTACAGTGACCATACTTTTGACAATTGAAGCATTGTATTTCTGAAATATCTTTCTCCTGATTTGTCTTCTTCTTTGAACCAAACTTCCTTTTGTTCCTGAAGTTCTTGAATATTGTTGTGAAGGCTTGATCATCGTACTTCTTTTGGGGTTTCTCTTTTGCACTGATCCTTGATTCTTCTTGAGCACAACAATTCCAAAGCTCTTCAAATGTCGGATACTCCTTTATTGTGTTCATG
>JASDQU010100135.1:311951-333014 GCA_032191745.1 Picea mariana | reverse complement strand
ATTGAGTCAGAATCATGATGATGATATCTACGCAATGAATCCATTTTTGAGCAATTTCAAACACTTTGATTTTTTATCATTTTTTTGATCCCCTGGATCACTCATCAATCAATCTTAAGAAGAGGTTACAATTCCCTCACCTTTCCAACCTCAATCCATTTATATTTTCTTGGATCTGTGCCTTTGAGACCAACACAAAGGTATTCCACATTCCCTCGTTTTGAAGTTTTTATCCTTCTGTCAAGGATTGTATCGTCATGCAATTCTGAAAGATATTATGGAGAGAAGTCATCTATTGTAGGAATCTGAACATGATCTCCTTGATCATCAATCAAAGGAGTCTCATACAATATCAAATTCTCAACATTAACAACTGCATACATTTGGATATAAGGAGGAAAATCCAAATAGAAGGCATTGTTACCAATCTTTTCAAGAATCTTAAAAGGTCCATATCTAATTGGTTTCATCTTTTTACCTTCTCATTTAAGCCTCTCTTTTCTAATGTAAATCCAAACTTCATCTCCAACTTGGAAACTGTGATCAGCATGATGCTTTTCATGTCTTGTCTTGTACTTGGCTTGCCTCTTTTCCAACTGTTCTTATACCATTTGATGCACCAATTGAATTTTCTCAATGAACTTCTTTTCTCTATCAATGTCATAATGACCATCAATAATAATATCCTTCCCAAAGATAAATCTAAAGGATATTTTGGAAAATAACCAAAACATGCCTCAAATGGAGATGTTTGAGTTGATGAATGCTTAGCCTGGTTATAAGCATGTTGAATGTAGTGTAGGTGCTCATCCCAAAGCTAAGGATTTTTGCTACAATAACCACGAAGAAGATGTAATACTGTTCTATTCACAACTTATGTTTGACCATCAATTTGTGGATGAAATGTTGTGCTCTTTTCCAGCTTGGTGTCCATGAGTGCCCATAATCTTGACCAAAAGTTCCCAATAAATCGATAATCTCGATCATAAATAACGGATTTGGGAAACCCAAAATGTACCCATACATGTTGAAAGAACATTTGTGTTGTTTGTTCAACTGTGATCTTCTTCTTACAAGGCATCAAAATACACATTTTGTTGAAACGATCAACCACAACATAAAGATAATCATGATTCTTTTTAGACATAGGTAATCCTCCTACAAAGTCCATGGAAATGCTTTCCCAAGGACTTGAAGGAACTGAAAGTGGAGTATACAATCCTAACTTTATGTTTCTAGGCTTACTTGTAGCACATAAATAACATCCTCTGACATATCGTGAAACACTTTCATTCGTTTTAGGCCAATAGCAATACCTTTGAAAATTAGCCAATGTCTTGCCTACACCAAAGTGACCAGTAATAAGAGAAGAATGCACTTCCCTTATGATGATGACTCTTTCAGCCTATAGAATACATATCTTTCCAAGATGATACAAAATATTATCATGAACACGGTAATCCAATTCCTCCACTTGGTTAGAATGACACAAAGTTGCATAAACCTCTTTAAAATCAAAATCTAAAGCATATTGTCTAACATAGCTCTCATGCATGGCATAATTATGTTTAATAATAACTGAAGCACTAACAATAGGCCTAGAAATCATCTCAGCAAATTTGTTATAAATTCCTTTCTTATACCTGATAACCAAGTGGAATATTTGTTGTAGAAAACCCATCCATCTGAAGTGTCTTGCTTGTTGAATCTTTGTTTGTGATTGCAAGTATTGCAATGGTTGATGATCTGTGTAAATAATAGTTTATTTTCCCAACAAATAATGTTTCCATTTTTTCACACTTTGCACCAATGCATACAACTTCTTGTCATATGTAGGATAATTAATCACGGCACCATTAAAAGTTTCAAAATGAAAACAAATGGGCTTACCATGTTGCAACAAGACTGCTCCCATGGCATAGTTACTTGCATATGTTTGTATCTCAAATGGTTGTCTTAAATAAGGAAGTCCAAGAACTGGAGATGAACTAATTTTCTCCTTCAATGCATCAAAATATTTTTTTTTCTTGAATCCCCATTGGAAAACTTGTTTAATGCTTGTCATGACATGTAATGGAGCTGCAATTGAAGAGAAGTTAGCAATAAACTTTCTCCAATATTGGGTTTCTCCCAAAAATCTTCTTACCTCTGTTACATTGTTGGGCTTGGTCCAATCCAAAATTACTTTTACCATGGAAGGATCTATCTTTAGTTCTCCTCCTCCAACAATATGTCCCAAGTAAACAAGTGAGATCTTTCCAAACTCACATTTAGACATATTTAAAAACAAATTTTCTTTCTTCAAGACATCTAAAACTTGCTTCACATGCCTAACATGTTCTTCACGAGATTTTCTAAATATCAATATGTCATCCAAGTAGACAATTACACAATCATCAATAAAAGGCCTTAAAACATCATTCATAACTCTCATGAATGTTGTAGGAGCATTGCAAAGCCCAAATGGCATAACCATCCATTCAAACAAACCTTGTTTTTTTTCTAAAGTTGTCTTCCATGTGTCTCCTTCAGCAATCCTAATCTGATAATAACCACTTCTCAAGTCCAATTTAGTGAAATACTTAGCATATTTCAATTGATCAAGCAAATCATCAATTCTAGAAAGAGGGTATTCTTTATCGTAATATTGTTCAAGACTCATAAATCTACACACATGCACCATGTACCAGCTTTCTTTGGTACTAAAACAATTGGTGACCTGCATGGCGATGTGCTTGGCATGATAACCGCTTTGTCAAGAAACACTTGTATTTGTTTTTTAATTTAATCATTCTCCATGACTGACATCTTGTACATACCAATGTTTGGAAGAGGACAATATTGCTGCAATTGGATCTCATGTTGGATACCTCTTTTAAGATGCAATCATTTTGGTTCCTGAAACATATCACATATTCGTTAACAACCTCATATAAATCATATTTTAACTTTGCATCACATCCTTGGAAAGATTATTTTTCAACATTGTCTTTGGGTTTGATCATCAAGAGTACAAACTTCTTACTAGCATTGACTAATCTCTTCATTTGTCCAACATTTACCAGTGATAAATTCAACTTTTTTGTATGTGCTCTAATAATGTACTCAACTCCATTTTTAAAAAAAATTATATTTGTTCTCATGACAATGAAAGATGGCTCTCCTATCATATAAATATGGGCTTCCCAATACAATACCACAAATATCCAATGGAATAACATCAAGCTCTACCTCATCTATAAAGTTTGTAGTGATAGAAAATCTAAGTTTACATATTTTTGTCACATGCAATTTGGCATTGTCACATATCCAACCTAGAGGATATGGTTTAGGGTGAGGTGTAGTTTTCAAATGCAATTTCTTGACAGTGTCTTCAAAAATGAGGTTTGCTTGAGATCTACTATCAAATGGAGTATCTATCTTCGTATTCTTTGAAATTACACTTATGTAGAAAACCTATATTCTTTCTCTTTCATGTTGAGTTTCATTGAGGCGACTACTTGAAGAACTAGTACTGACAATAGATTCCTTAACTTGATAACCCATGGCTATGATTTTTGTTTCATCTCCAGAATCAGATCTTAAATAATGTTGTGTAGTTGCAACAGTCTTTGGTTTCCCTTTGTGGTTGAATTTTTTGGGTCTCATTTCAGGATGAAGCTTCCAAAAATGTTCCTTGACCAAGTTTTGAGGATCCTTGGTCATGTTTTACATAATTTTGGGACTTCGACAAGCTGTCGAAGGCGGAGCGCAAGTCGAAGTAGAGATCGCGGGATCTTGGCCCTTTGTTTTGGGATTTTTGGGTTTAGGGTTTATGTAATGGGTATGGGATGTCGACCTATGGGTATTACCCATGTTTAGGCACATTTTGTAAAGTATAAATAAGTAGCTTGGCGATGTAAGTAAGTAGTGCTAAGTCATTTGTAATCCAGTGAGCTAAGTGCGAATGGTTGTAAATGATCTGTGCATAGTGTGTGTTGAGAACTTGCAGAGCTAAGTGCAAGTGATTGTAAGAAGTCTCTGTGATGTACCAAGCTCGGGGAAGGAGGATCTGGTGAGGTGCACACAGATCTCTTGTCCTATGCAGAGTTGGATTTGTGGCTCTATGCATTGAAAGAAGATAATAAAGAGAAGAAGAGTTGGTGGATGTAGCCCCAGGCTGGGGGTGAACCACGTATATCCTGTGTTGCTATGCTTTGTGCGATGTATTGATGTGTTTATGTGTTTACTTTCTTAAGTGCTTTGATATAAATGAATGATAGATATATATTTTGATGCTTTTTTCTTAATAATATGGATGAATGTTAGATCTAACCTATGTGAATGTGCTTAGTGCTCGAATATACTAGACCCGGGTGAATACTGCAATGCTCTGTGATTAGGGTTTTATCTGCGAAGTAGATATTGGTTAAATACTGATGAACTCTAACTGCTAAGTGCTCTGTTAAGGTGTTGTAATCATAGATCGGTGTCCCAGCTAAGGTTGCAGACATCTAATTCCTACAACCACCCCTACCTCTATCTCGGGTGAGACTTCATCTGCTTCGCAGGTGTTGCCAAAAGGGCCAGTAGTTAGGGTTTTGTTGGTGCACTCTTGAGCATTGAACCTTGGGTCTACCCCTATGCCAAAAAATGGTTTCGTTGTCGGGACCTGAAACTGTGATTGTTGGGAACTAAAGAAAAGAAATCTTTGTGCGTAAATCTGTTGCTTTAGTGCGCAGTAGTTTACTTGACTTGTGAAGCTCTGTGCTAAGAAGAAAAGTCATATATGAAGAAAACGGGTAATATCTTAAAGATTTGTTCTTTGTTAAAGGTAATAATAGTGAAAAGTTATGATTGAAAAATGTAAGATAAGTGGAAATTTTTGTTTCAAAAGTATGGATCTAGGTATGTTTGATAAATTTTGTCCTAACTGGAAAACTGGGGCACAACTAGATGAAATAAGGTTTGATATGAGTAGTTCTGATAGAAATAATGAAATATATATTATTCCTATGCATAGAAAAAATGTTTGGACTAATAAATGGATGCAGGACCCTAGAAAGATTTTTTTGCAGGTTAGCTACTATGATCCTAGTGTGCAGTACAGGAAAGGCTGGGGATCATTTCAAAGAAAAATAAGATTAACCCTTTGTTATAATTGCAGAAGATCGGAACATGTTGCTAAGGAATGCCCTGGTAAAAGACCTAGTTGTCTTTGTTGTCAAGCTATGGATCATGAAGTTTTGGATTGCCCTAGAATGATTGTTAAGGTTGAAAGAATGAATATGAGACAAGAAAACCCTGAGGAAGATCAAGAAACTGAGACCATGACAGAACCCCAGAAAGAATCAGAGAATGTATTGCTACAAATGAAAGAAACCCTGAATGATCACAGAAATATCAACTTATCAGAGATCTTCAAAGAAAAAGAATGCATAGAAACAAGAATAGGAGACTTTGACATTAACTATGTTCTGGATGAGGAAACATAGGTGAATATCATGACAGAAAGAACTTGGGAAATTTTGAGAAATCCTGCTATGATTCCTTCATTATGAGGAATAGGATTATTTAGAGGAAAGTTGATAACCCTATGTGGAAGACTCACCCAGATAGTTATGAGTGCTCATGCAACTATGATAGAGGAAAATTTTGAGGTTGTTAAATTTATTGAGAACAACGCCCCATTTGCTATATTACTAGGAAAAACTTGGATTGAGAAAGATCAGGCTAGAAGAAAAGAAGAGGAAGTATTAAAACAAAAGAAGAGGAAGTCTTAGAACAAAAGAAGCAAGAATTAAAAGATTTCATGACTAGGAGGATAACGCACTTGATTGAAGAACAGGAGAACAGATCAAACTTGTTCAGAACCAAAAAATTGGATGTCGAAGTTGAAAGAACACAAGAAGGCTCATCGAAGAGTAGATCATCTACCCCAAATAGAGAAGAAATATTGGCCTTGAACCCTACGAAGGCCATCAACAATGCAAAGTTACTATGCTAAAAGGAGATAAGAATCAGAATGGAAAGAGGAATATCGAGATGAATATTACAGGGAAGAAGGCTAGAAATATCAGTAAGAAGAGAGCAAAGATAGAAAAGTTGCAGAATGTTCCAGAAGGGACTTCGCAGAAGCAAGGTTTGCAAAACTGGAACTTCATTGAGATATCAGAACAGCGCAACCTGGAACTTCGCCACGGTGAAGCAATATAGTCGTTGAAAGAAATATAACCATTAGTCTGACACCCCAAACAGTTAGAACAATAGTTATGGCCAGAAAGATCGCCATCAGACCATTGGGACCGCACTACAACGGATAGAACCGCATTGATGAAGGCCTCTCATCCGTTGAAAATATATGTTACATCGTTGTCTACTTATTGCATTGATTGTTGCACCGAAAACACTTTTTCGAATTGTATCCTAATCAACTCATTGCTACTGCGTTGTGTTTGTTAAGATCGACACTTGTTCTATTGCTTTGAGAACTCATTCATCCACCTGAGTCATCCGATCTAAGAGTGCATGTCGGATGAGCTCAGCGTTGCAGAGAAAGTCATCAAAGAAGTTCTAATCAACCTTATGGCTAAGAAGGTGATGTTTGTCAGAGCTCAAGCCTCATCAACAAGAGGAGTGCAAGCCTCCCCATTGACTGCTCACGGATCTGGACCATCCCGACCTACAGCAAAGAAAAGAACCAAGCATCGAGATGACTTGTCAAACATGAAGTTAATCCTAACTATCTTGCCCAACTACATCTCACCTTTGGCTGGCGTGGTGAGTCGTGACAATGTCCCAAGAGACTTTGATTACACCATGGTTACTGCGTACCTATTCAACTAGATGGAATTGGATTGTCGCGAAGCTCAGGATCAGGGCTATGAGTTCCACTTTAGCTGGCTCCTGATCCTCATAGATTTTACTGCTAGGGAGATGCCGGAATGTGCAAACTTCCCGAACATTGAGTTGTTCGAACTACTCACTGCAAAGTTCACCACGCTCTGGTACTTGAGCAATATGGGAAAAAATTGGCAATCGAACGCAATATTCCACACGTACTATCTCTATTTGAAGAGGGCTATCAGGGTTATCCCTCGCATGACATCGAACACCTTGCACCGGTTCAGACCTCTCATGAAGTTCTACATAGATCGACATTTCCTTTATATCACTGTATGTGCAGATGATCATAAAGAAGAACTTTAGTCATACTATAATCTCACAGAGGAGGACCTCGACGAGATAACTAAGGACTGGTCAGTAGACCTTCTTATCCCTACTGACCCTATAGAAATGTCTGATCTCGGCCTAATTGGCAGCTCGAAGGCCACTCACAAATAACACGACACACCTGGAACCAGCAGAAGGAAGAAGACCGAAGAAGTACAAAACCTGAGAAGTGCATTAGATGAAACTGCTTCAGTATCACCTAGACAAGGAGGTGACGACGAAGTAGATAGAGAAGAGACCAATGGAAAAGAAGATTAGCAGAAGCAAGGCGAAGTAACACCGCCTAGGGATCCTGTTGACGAGGTTGATCCCTCAAAGAAAAGAAAGGTTTCCCCCTTAAACCTAACTCATGGAAGAATTCAAAAGTGAGAAAAACCATGATGCGAACCATGCTCACGGTCGATGACTTTGACTTCATCATCACAGCTGTAACAGATGCCTCGTAGGACGTCTTATAGAAACATGAAGCCAAGAAGGAGAATATGTACGAAAGAATCGAGGTTGAACTCAGAGGGGTACAACAGGCCCTTCAATCTAGCCGCGCAGTATCCACTGTGCCCCCGCCATCAGAAGCACCAGAGTTGGGAGATGAGCCTACCCAACTCCGCAGACTAGCTGATGCGACTGAAGCTCGCCTTCGTTGCACACAGGAATAAACAGAACATGCCACAAATGCCTTAAAGGAAGTGCAAAAAGTAGTCATAGATCAACGTCGATTTGCACAATAGGAGAAGGTTGCTCTCCAAACAAAGTTTGAAAAGGATAAAACAAAAATCTAGCAAGAGAAAGAGAAATTTCTCGCAGAGCAGCTCGGAGTCAAAGAAGCAGTCAGCAGAGAACTTTACTCTGCGATAGGCTTAGAGAAAAAAATGAAAGAACTAATAGAGGATCAAGTAGCGTAGCTTGCGGAAGCTATCCAGCAGCTTCAACAGAGAATCGCAGATCTAGAGCTACGAACAATGTCCAACACTCCACAGGATATACGAGATCAAAGAGAAGCAACTTCTCGAACTGTGGTTGAGAGAATCAAGGCCCCCACCATGGAATGTAAACAACTAAGTGATCATAGTGCCCTGACTTATGAGTGACTCACTGAGGATCCTGAATTGAAGGCACTAGAGTCACAGCTCCAGGAGGCAAAGCAGCAAGCAGAAACAGTACAGGCGTAGTTGGATCCCCTGTCAACGGTCGAGAGGATGAAGCGATCCCAAGAATAGTGCACTACTCAATAACAGGTCCACACCATTCAGAGAAAATTCATGGAAGTGACTCAGAGGCTCCAAACAATCCAGGATGAGGCTTGCCAACTATTCGCAGAGATTGAAGGTCGAAGAGAAAAACTGGAACAAGTCATCACTATAGTTGAACAACTCTTAGAGGGACCTATCAACGAAGAAATTACCCAAGAGTTAGTCGAGCATGAGGCCTTGGCGCAGCAGCAGGTCGAAGTAGCTCGATCCAAGCTCGAGGCTTTTGAAGCAGAGCTACCCAGACCAGAGTAACTCAGGATGAGTCATAGGTGAGTGTTGGCGGCCTATTGGCCCTTGGCCAAGTTTTGAGGATCCTTGGTCATGTTTGCCCTACTTTTGGGACTTCGACAGGCTGTCGAAGGCGAAGTGCAAGTCGAAGAAGAGATCGCGAGATCTCAGCCCCTTGTTTTTGGATTTTTTGGTTTAGGGTTTATGTAACGGGTATGGGATGTTGACCCATGGGTATTACCCATGTTTAGGCCCCTTTTTTAAACTATAAATAAGTATCTTTGCGATGTAATTATGTAGTGCTAAGTTAGTTGTAATCCAATGATCTAAGTGCGAATGGTTGTAAATTCTCTGTGCGTACTGTGTGTTGAGAACTTGCAGAGCTAAGTGCAAGTGATTGTAAGAAGGCTCTATGTTGTACCAAGATCGGGGAAGGAGAATCTGACGAGGTGCACACGGATCTCTTGTCCTATGCGGAGTTGGTTTTGTGGCTCTATGCATTGAAAGAAGATAATAAAGAGAAGAAGAGTTGGTGGACGTAGCCCCAGGCTGGGGCTGAACCACGTATATCATGTGTTGTTATTCTTTGTGCGATGTATTGATGTGTTTATGTGTTTACTTGTTTAATTTCTTTGATACAAATGAATGATAGATAGATCTGTTGATGTTTTTTGCTTAATAATATGGATGAATGCTAGATCTAACCTATGTGAATGTGCTTAGTGCTCGAATATACTAGACCTAGGTGAATACTACGATGCTCTATGATTAGGGTTTTATCTGCGAAGTAGATACTGATTAAATACTGATGAACTATAACTGCTAAGTTCTTTGTTAAGGTGTTGTAATCACAGATTGGTGTCCCAGCTAAGTTTGCAAACATCTGAGTCATGAAACCACCCCTGCCTCTACCTCGGGTGAGACTTCATCCGCTGCCCAGGTGTTGCCAAAAGGGCCGGTAGTTAGGGTTTTGTTGGTGAGCTCTTGAGCGTTGAACCCTGGGTCTGCCCCTATGCCAGCATTTCCATTTCCTTTGAATTTCTTCTTTCCTTTACAGTCTCCATTATAAAATGGCTTCTTGCTTCCCTCTTGATGATTATTCTTCCCTCTTGCTTCTAAATGAGTTGCCTATACACAAACTTCATCTAGATTTGTAGGGTTAAACATGAGAATTGTGTGTCTCAAATAGTTATGCAATCCTCCAATGTATTTGAGTAAAGTTTCTTGAGAAGACAAATCTATACCCAAAATCAAAGCTCTTTTTCTAAATTCTTGAGTGTAGCTTTGCACTTTTTTTCCTTTATCTTGTCTAAAGTTTTTCCAATCCATGATAGCTTTCTGCACGTATGCTAATAGATAAAATTGTCTTTTAATTGCAACAATAAAATCATTCCAAGAGGATCAAAATTTACCATGCTTCTTCATGTCCTCTTGAGTTTTGGCTTCCCACCAAATGAGTGTTGCACTTTCCATTCTAAGAGAAGCAAGTTGAATCTTCATTTCATCACATTGTTTTCTGTGTATCCTACAATACACTTCAATTTGATGAATCTAATTATCCAATTTCTCTGCATTTTTCTCTCCATTGTACATAGGCAATTCAAACTTAATATCAAGTTTAAGCAAAGGAGTTTATGGAAGAATTTTACCATGTTCTTATGGAAAATTTGGAGGTGGTTGTGAAATGGTAGAAGAAGTGGAAGATGGAGGTGAAGGAGGTGGAGTATCACCATTTCCTCCATTTCCTTTTGGAGTTTTATCACAATTATATTCATTACCTCTTGGAGGATTAGATATTTCTCCTTGAAACCTTACATTCCTTTCTTCAAATAAAACTTTCACCATTTATGTCATGTCATCAAAGGATTTTTTGAAAGTTACCTCTTCTAACGTAGGAATTCCATGACTCTCCTCATGAGACATTCTTGGTGAATGCTTCCTTGAAGCTTGAGGTGAATGTATGGTTCTCCTTATTGAAAGTCGAGAACTTGGCTCTACAAGTTTCCCTTCTGCTCTTGTGAGATTTAACCTTGTAAGCATCAAAAAACAAAACACTTGCAAACAGTCAAACCTTCAAAAACATTTTCTCTGATACCAACTTGATCTGAAAATAAAAAAGATTTGTGTATACAAAATTGCAAGTGAAATATGTATGTGTCTTAGGAAATTGGATCAAATTGCAAGTACATAAACTTAATGAGTTTTTTACTTAAAATGAACAGCATAAATAGACATAAACAACCATCAAAAGTAATCACATAACACAACAAAATGATAAAGGACTTCACCCCTCTCTTGGGCTACATCTCCTGGTCCAACTTCCAATGGACAATTTTCATTATATGATAAAAGTGTTAAAATAAGTTCTTTACAATGCTCAAAATGAAAAATAGATGGCTCCAATGGCTTCAGATTGTCCAAGAACCCCTAGTTGGGCTCTTTCTGCTCCTGCTTTGGCCAAAAAATGGAGAAAATACACTTCCTCGAAGTTTTTTTTCCCAATACTTGTTGTCTCTGCTCTCCAAAATGCACCCAGAATACACAGACTGCCAAAAACCTGGCTTTCGCACACCAAACCTATATCCCCATGCAAATATGGTTAGTGGGTAGATTTTTCACATCATTAGCAGATTTCTAGCACCTACCCCGGAGATATCAGTCACATGGGCCATGTGGCCATGTGCTGGGCTAACCTCCCGCACCTGCCGACTGGCCCCATCCTTTTCCTGCATTGTTGGTCGTATGGCGCATTGCAGATTCGTGACCATGAGATGGGGCTAAGCCCTGGCCCTTTCTCCTGCCGACGAAATCTTAACTCAAACTTAAATATAAGTTTTAATGTATATGGTTAAGAACCAACTAGTAGGTGCGTTGGTGGCCCAGCCTATGTGAAGACTTACCCCCACAGAGCCTATGCCAAAATTTTTACCAAAAAAAGGGGGTGCTACATGGTGGCCCCTGGTTGGGCCACATGGAACCCTTTCATTTTCCCATGACATGCCACATGTCAGAAGTGGATTGCTACATGTATCCATGCACAGTCATCCTACCACGTCACCACCTTCCCAGTTAGCCTATACGGTTGTATGCTCAGTTGCCACATGACCTGTACGAACTATAAAGTCAGCATTTTTTTTACCTGTTTGGGAAAATGGATAGAATGTGATATCTCCCTCATACAAACTTTGTTTGAGCCCATTCAATTTGAGTTGGGATCGTGAGGACAATATCTACGCAATGAATCTATTTTCGAGAAATTTCGAACACTTTGATTTTCGAGCATATTCTTGAGCCCTTGGATCAATAAAATAACAACAATAGATGCATTTTCCATTATTTGCAAGAATGGAAAGTGACTAGTGAGTTTTTCAACCCCAAGGATATGACCAAGAGACATTAATGAAGTCTGGAAGTAGACCTGTCACTATCTTGTTCCCTGGCCCTCATCTGATGATATCCCAGATAAAAATAAGTCATCGAGGGGTATGTTGCTCCCTCAATCTTAGCCATCCACTCATCAATCCTGGGAAACCTCAACTTAATGGTGTGCCTGAGGACTTTGTTGGGAGGTCTCCCTGGTGGAAATACCTCGCAATTCCATTGTAGACTACCACGTGCTAATGAATATCCTTGTATATTATTTCCTATCACTGAGTCGTCTTGTGTCATCCTGTATCTTATAGGCACCACTGTATCCATCACTCTACTGATGTTCCTGAACATGTATCCTAGATAATTCCCATGTCTTCCATGTACCTGTCCACCCAATCCATGGATGCATATAGTTCCTTGTGGCCTAGTTCACAATAAGTGCGCTCAACTATCTCCTCCATAGCTAAGCCTTGCACCTTTAGTAGGATCTCCAACAAAAGCAGCTCATGATCCTCACAATGTAAAATGGGTGGATGGTCAAAGCCCTATCTGTCAAACCTCTCTTCAAGCCCCTGCAACTTTGAATGCTCATTGTGCATAATCGCCACAAGTGTCTCCCCCCTCAAATCATGAGTGTCAACTGTGCCCTCATGTGTCATACATATACAAGATGATGGAATCTCTACTATTTTAAATGAAGAGTGCACCAAACTCGACTGGTGACAAAGCTCCTTAACCTCCCTTTCCTTCTCTTCAGTGAACTTAAGAGTAAGATCCCTATCCATGAAAAAATGAAAGTAATCATATTTCATCTACTCTAGTGCTTCTTTGATGATGCACAACTGGGTACAAGTGATTCCATATACAACTCCCCTTTTCCTCTCCTCCAACTGAGTCTTCCACATAAGGTTTTCAATAAACTTATGAGCACCATCTACCCTCGTCAATACTTGTACAATTTTCTCATCCTTGACCAATAGTCAGTCGTCCAAATCATGCAATGCTAACGGGTCTTTGTTCAATTTAACCATCATGTTGAGGTACAATCACATCCTCATCATCGACATCATAAAGGAGATATGGTGTTGAATCATCATCATGCGTAGGTATTATCATGCTTGAACTACCCTCATCATATTCATCATACACGATTAAAGATGTTGGATCCTCAACATTGGCTTATTGTAAAATATATTCGTCATAAGATGTTACATCCTCATCATTTTTTTATTCATCAAAGGTATTCCCATCCAACACACTAGTGTCATCGGCTTCATAGGGTAGCTCTGATGATTTATTGTAGGTTTTTGTTTGGTATTCCTCTATGCATACATCCTTCTTATGGCTAGATGCATGCTCCTCCACTTGTCTTTCATGCTCATCCTTCTT
Organism: Picea mariana; assembly: GCA_032191745.1. Lineage (NCBI taxonomy): Eukaryota > Viridiplantae > Streptophyta > Pinopsida > Pinales > Pinaceae > Picea > Picea mariana. Next base: position 319,563 of record JASDQU010100135.1, on the reverse strand, counting down.
CACTCCATGCCCTGTGCTTTTAAAATAATCCTCGTCCAAATCCTTGGCCATCTTCCATACTAGAGGGTGTAATAGTTTTTAAAGGGTAAAAATGCATAGATATCCTCACCCAATGTTAGATACTCTTGATAGTACAAAATGTATTTATTTGTTGTTCACTCCCTCAAAAGTTCAGCCACACGTTTCGGATTTATCTTCTTAAGCAACTGCAACATGATTATTACAAAGCTATAGTAATTTAGTAGTTTCTAGCTTACCACTGACGTAGTTATTTCTATTGTAAGTGTTTTGTCAAACAATTGGTGTACAATCTGAAAAACTCCTTAATAAGTGTTGATATGTTTGATGCTTAATTGTTGTTGGTTCTAAGGCTGATTTGGGTCATGTACTTTGTCAAATGGTTCATTGACATACCATGTTTCACTGTAAAAGCCACCCATTTGACTATTGTAGGTTTATTTCTAGTGTAAAAATTTTGTCGAACACTTTGTTGGTATACCCAAGTTCACTTCTAAAACCCTTACTCTTGTTGTTAAGATGATGTGTTTTTTGGTTTATAGTTGAGAGTTTAATGCCAAAGAGGATGTTCATACCATGTGCAAATTATGACAACAAGAAAGGATATAAAAGAGATTAACCCAATATCATATGTATACAAAATTCCGATCTGATTTATGAGTCTAACCTGTTATATATGCTTGCAATTGAATAGGATCAGATCAGGTCCATAGAATGGCTTAACACCCACAATGCCAAAATCGGCCTCCTTAAGACAAACACGGCCCTTAAGAAAACTACAGCAATAATACAACATTCTCATCCATAGAACTCAGCACCAGTGGGTAAGATCAGCCCAACAATATGAGGGTTCAGTCTCAATAGGAAATCTCGGCCCAGTCATAAGATTAATCGGCCCAGCAAAAATAAACTTTATCCATCAATGAAGTCTGTCTTATCTACAACATGAACTTTGCCCAGTACTAATGGAACTCTACCTCGGCAATAAACTCGCCCTCCTGGATGATAGTCTCAGCCCAACAAGCAAGAAAACACTCCCAACCACTGTAAATTCCCCCAGCAACCAAGGAAACACTTCTCAGCCACAAAAAATCCATCCAGTAAAACAAAAGCTTGGGTTCTCACAAGAAGATTCGACCCAGCCAACAGTGAACTCGGCCTCCAAGTGAATTAAAGTTGGCCCAACATCAATGACTTTTCTCAGCTAGAATGTATTTGGTCCAACAAGTCAACAACTCGGCCTATTTGATGAAACTCTACCCAATACAGAGAACTCGACTTCTTCTTCAAGACACAATCCTCACGCTGAGATGGTTCGGTCTAGCCTCGAGAACACGGCCACCATGATCATATTCAGAACCTTTTTCTCAATGGAATTTGACCCAAGTAGAAACTCATCCCTTATGGATAAATACATCCCTCTACCAATGCCATTCATCCAGCAACAAAGAACCATGTCCAATATGATCAAACTCAGCCCAAATCAAGTAAGTACTCTACCTAGCAATCAAGGGTTCAATCCAGCAAAGGAAACTCAGCCCTAAACAAATCAAAATGTAGCCACTAACCAACTTGGATTTGGTATCATTGTTCCCCCTCATGATTGAAAGATCTCCAACTCTTATACCATTGTAATATCCCCAATGGAGCTAGGCAGGGATATTATGAATATCTATACAATTATGTTATTTTTCCACAAATATTTTGATTTCATTCTCATAAAATACTTTAGTCAAACACATTTGCAATTATTCTCAGTACACGTGAAATGGAAAGGTCACCATGGAATTTTATTTATAAATGGAAACCAAAGGACAACAAGCCTCTAATGGTTGCCAAGTTAGTTTTATTACATCAATGAAAAACACACAATAACAAACAAAAACTTGAATGTTTCTACGACCTCCTGAATAGATGAACATCTCTTATAAATTGCATAAGGACTAATTCCAACCTCCAAACCCTCTCCAAGACGATGTCAATCATAAGATGAATCTCAAATGAAGATCTTGAATGGATCCTCCTTCTTTTTCTAGATAGGGTGGATCTTGCACCACCAAAACTAAACTACGATGGAAGGGTTTTGCCAAAACCCTAACAAAAACCTTGGCTCCAAGAGAACTCCAAAGAGATCAATCAAAAACATAATACCAAAGTGAACCGCTACCCCTTCTTTTGTCCTTCTTTTGTGTCCTCTAGAACTTCCCCCTTATTGACTAAATCAAATATGACACTTATTCCCCTTTTACTTTCACTTTAAGATTAAAAGTCATTTTAATAATGTTTAAGTAACTCATTAACTAAAGTTATTTGTTTCCTTAATGTCACTTTAAGAACATAACATACCTTAAATAAGTGACATTAAATAACCCCTTTTACTCCCTTTTTATACACTGACAAGCCACATAAGTCATCTCACTGCAAAACAGGGGAACCCAAAAATGGGGACATGACATCCACTGTGGATGGATGCGATGGAAGAGATGGTGCAAGTAGATGGCCTGAGAGTGCAGCCACTAAGAATGCATGGAATATGAAATATGGTGGGAGTGGATGGTGATGAACCCCCGCGAGATGTAAAAGTGATGGAATAACGCTTGGCCTAGAAACATGTAACCCAAAATTCATGGCAGGGTGCCCAAGGACTAGACTAGTACTATAACTAGAGAATATATCAGCAACCTGCATACATATTAATAATATTGTTATTAGTATCGAATAGTAAAATTCAACAACATAAATACAAAATAATTGAGATTTAAACGATATTTAAATCAACGCATGATACCTGTAAAGTAGGTGACTTGTCCATCCCAAGTGGACATTGTTTGACATCGCCTGGTCCTGTAACTTATAGAAACACAAGAACATTATAAATTTGAGGATGCCAGAAAATAAAGAAATTACTATGGTGAATTTATCAAATGTGACACATACTTGTGCATGTGGTACACCAAATGAGTAGGATACCTCTACTAGCGCATCAGTGGTTGAGACATACACCGATGCATCTTTTGGTGTAGAGCAACTACTAGAGGGGCGTAGCAAATGAAAAACATTATACAATAAAATATAAAAATAAATAACATAATACTATATAAATATATAATGATGAAGAACATAGACATGGTTAAGATACTAACCTCCTCCATGAAGCTCTCGTGTCCATTGGCCTCCATAGGCCCATATCAAGTCTTCCCACAAATCGAGCATCTGTTAAGCTTACATGAACAACTTATATGTCCATGTTCCCTCTCCTCATTACAATCTTCTCTAGAGGTTGAAGTTCTAACCCCTCTATTAATTTCACCAGCAAGCACCTTCTGCTAAGATAGTGGAACAAAACTACCATGTTGCACTAGACTTTGAGTTAATGCTAATAAAGCTACATGTGCCCTCTGCAAGCCCTCTGCAATGGAAGGATACTAGTCATGGGGGTTAGGCCTTCACCTTGGGGGATGAGGACCTAACATGGGTTCACTCATAGCACATTGTCAGCCTTGTGCAAACCCTCGACCTACCCCCTGGAAATCACCAATGTCAAAGTAGTTCACATCGTGATTCAAAACAAATTCTACCCATAATTTTCTCAAAAAATACAAAGGCACCTCCTTGTTATTGCGGGGAGGTTTATCAAAGGCCATGAACCACCTATCCATCCATTTTTCAACAAATTGTGGGTGGATGCACCAATCCATATAAATGCATTTCTTGTTGACATGTGGTTGTTCTCTAGTTCGAGGATTAGTAAAAAGAGATGTCAAATCTTGTTTTGAAATACCCAAGTCTCTAACTTGGTTTCTATCTAGTCTAGTCCTGTAAAACTCGAACATTCTAGCCCTGTATTCACAAATAGTAGTTAATTTCTCTTGGGAAATTGCAATGGATGATACAATGGAATCCAATGAAGTGGTCAAGGATAATCGTCTAGGTTCTCTTGTTCCCCTTAATTCATGGACAAGTGAACTCAAGGTGGTCAACCCCTCATCAATCTATGTGTTTATGTTTGGTGTTGTGGTGGATTAGAGTTTTTTGCACCTTGGATTGCTTCTGTGTGGTTTTCATTATCTATGGGTTCCATCTTAATAATATCTGCTACAATTTAATAAGGCATGGCATACAAATAGGTCAGTTTTTTTTAATTAAAATAGAAAATTACAAAAAACATGCAAATTCATATTTTAAGAAATTAAAAATAATAATAATAATCACGTGCACACACATGCATTATTTTATATTCATAAAAGATTTCCATTTTATATTGTTAACACTATGACAATTTCGCAGATGAATAATATATGATAGAAGAAAAACGTATTATACCATCAACAAGGATGATGAAACGATACAATTATTTCCATTGAAAGATGAAGACCCTAGGGAAGTGTTTCTAGCATTTGCAAAGTTCCTAAGAATGGTTAAAGAAATGAAGAAACATTGTGATGTTGTTTAGAGAAGAGTTGAGTGACGCATACAACACAATGTTGTTCTCCTTCTAGACAAAAAATGAAGAGTATTAAAGTAAAATTTATGAACAAGAAAATAGAAAATATGGAAGTGCACTTATGACAAAGGTATTACAAACAAAAATTTCATTTCAGGAAACTAGAGGAAAGAAAGATTAGAAACAACCCATGAAGGTAGAGTATGATGCAATGATTAAGAACCAAACATGGGAGCTTGTGTCATGTCCTAAATGAATAAGTTATAGGGTTCCAAATGGGTTTATAAGAAAAAATTGAATTCAAATGGGGCCATAAAGAAATTCAAATAAAAAAAGAATATTATTCAAATAATTATTTATCTTGCTTCAAGTTTTAGCTGGCATATTCATCAAATATATGTTAAGAATACATTGTTTGTTGGGAATATCCATGAATAAATATATATGGACCAATGTCTTGCTTTAGTAAATAAAAAAACATCCTCACTTTTTTTACATGTTGAAGACAATCCAATTTTTCATGCTAAAATAAAAAATCAAGCATACCTGCCTTGATTTGGACACGATGGCAAGATATTGCGCTCTGATTCTCCTCTACTCCTCCTCTTTACTTTCTCAATGAAAGGAAAATGTGAGGCGCAATGTGAAAATGGGCACAGATCGCGCCTGTGGTCCCTTAAAAAAGGGCACAACAAAAATGTGTGTGTGTTCTCAGGAACGCACACACACTCTTAAGAACATGCACTCTTTCTTAAGATTGCGCATGTGTTCCTGCCAACATGCTTATGTGGCATGTTAAGTGGAAGTTCAGGTTTTTTCAATCCTCTAACATCAGGAACGCATGTGCGTTCCTAGGAACATGCACACGTTCCTGCAAGTGTGTGTTCTTGCTCACCCCCTTGCCACTTTTACATCCACCAACTTCGTGCACTCAACCATAACCAATAAATATGAATAACACATAAACAACGAATTATTTCTTCATCTCTTATCATTATGTTAAAAATGTGAAGCTCAAATGGAAATAGGGTATATGAAAAATTATAGAATAAGGAAGAGGGAAATGAAATAAAATTTTGTCATGCAGATAGGAAAAGGTTTTCATATGTTGGATAACCACTTGTAAGAAAAGACCCAATAGATGTGGAAGCACCTCTAACCTATGGGATACCATAAGAACATAGTTATGCTTACATGAGAGATGAAGAATTTTGTTTCTAGCATCTTAAATGTCATAGATTTGTTCATACAACTTTAGGATAGCACATCATAGTTTCGGCAAATCACATTCACTCTTATTCTCATAGTGAAAAAAAAATCCTTAATCCTTAATTCGATAGTAAGTGGAAGACTAGATGCATGTTAATTTGCTTGTCAAAACATTTGTATCTCTTATCACATCTTAGAAAAGAGTTCAAAGATATTTATAGAGGAAGAAAATAAGAGTAGGGAAAGAGAGTTTTGATTACAATTTATTAAGGTTATTATTGGTATTGTGGTTGTATGGAACCAACATTGTGAGCAAAAATTTTTGTACATTGTTCAAAAAAATATTTTTGTTTAATTTCAATGTTAACATGTTTAAAACCCAATAACATGTTGGAGGATTGGATATGTGGACATTCAATCTCTTTAAGTCAGTTTATCTTGTCATATCATTCACCCAAGAAGTAATATTCATGGTAATGTTATTTAGATGTATTTATAATACTACTTTCTATTGCTCTATGACTTTGTTAACTTTTTCAAAAACAATTCAAATGTTATTGAAAAAGAAATATGTCTTTAGAGAGAAAGCAATTGTTACAAATATTATTAAAGGATAATTGATATCCTCGTTTGTTTCACTAAGCTTTGAACCTCTTTTATTATATTGTTGAATACTATAGTTTAATCTTTTGCACACGATGTATAGTGTGTATCTTCTGGATTAACTGTATATGAGTTTTCAAAACGTCTAACGTTTATCAACAGGAACAAATAAGATGTATTCAATTCTCATACTCTTTTGGGACAAACTCTTTGGATATGTTTCTATCACCATACACGTACATGAATGAATAAGTTATTTTTTTATCTTTTGACAAAATTATTTATATATATATATATATCATAAAAGATCAAACTAAGAAATGTTTCCATTTGAAATAAAAGAGTATCATCAAAGTTACATTTTAGATTTTATAATTCATTTTCATATATTTGAAATAAAACTGTACATTAAAGTTACATTTTAGATTTCATAATTCATTTTCATATAATGTTGATAGTGAAAATAACACAAGTTGTTTTATATTTGATTAAATATTTACATTATAGTTAAAAATCATACTTCCTTATTTTTTAAATTTTGAAACATTTCGATGAAAAAGATAACAACATCCTAAAAAAAATCTAAAAGAAAAAAATAACAGCATCCAAAAAAAAATCTAAAAGTGATTAAAAAAATGGCCTCTACATATAATTAAATCAATATTTCATTTAAATTAATGTAATTTGGCCAGGAAAGCAATATTCCATTTAAATGAGGAAGATGTGGCTTAAAAATATTACCTCATGCCCCTTCTTTTTATTTTTCACTCCATGAGTAGTGTTATGTATGGAGCTTAAAATTCATTGGGTATTTTTGTTATGGGATTTTGTTCTAGGATGAACGTAGTGTTTTGTTTATAGCTTCAAATTCATTCGGTATTTTTGTTATGGGCTTTTGTTTTAGGATGACTATGAGTTAAAGTTATACATATTAAGCCTATTTTATTTTATGGCGTGCTATTAAGTGGGGATTCCTATAAAAAGCTTGCTTCTTCTTTATCTTTCATTTTTTACTAGATGCAATATATTTTTCACTTCACATCATTTTTATTGGATGTAATAAAGGGATGTACGTTGTAATTAATGGTTACATGTTATATGTTATTTCTAGGTGTCATCATTTCAAGCTTAATTTATGATATGTTGTTATATGATTTGTCATTGTTTTTCTTATAAATCTTGCAAAACATTATATGAACAAACCCACTCTCAATTGAAATTTGATATGGGTGTTTTAAAATAATGTTCTTCAATGCTATTTTTTAATTATATAATAATTAAAAAAAAATGCTTCATTCCTCTTAAGATGTTTCTCAAAAGCTTAGGGTGGGAGGGTGG
>JASDQU010100135.1:277217-303157 GCA_032191745.1 Picea mariana | reverse complement strand
ATCCGGAGTCCAAGGGAGTTCCACCGATGCCTCTGCATCCTCAAGGTCCGAAACCCTGCACACTCAATGAAACTGAGTCAATAGCACCTGTATATAGCAATAGTAAAACATCTTGTCATCAATCATGACACATCATCATCAAGATTAAGTGGTTCATCATCATAAAAATCCAGATCACTTGCGAGCAAGTGTCCTCAAAGAATAAGTTTTGTCAGTGCGCCAGAGTAGGATGTTACACTCAGGGTCCGCTCCCCATGCCGGGCTCTCTTCAACAAATTTCTCAGCCTCTTTGAAATCCTTTAGAAAATTTTAAAATATAGTATCATATAAAATGGTCTTTGTTTTAGTCTTTGCCATGCTTAGCAAGTGTTGTGATGTTCCTATTAACTTGTTCAAAATCATAGAAAATGGACTCACCTAAAATATTCAATGATGATATGTAATGAAATATAAAGTGTGAAGGACTATAAACACAAGTAAGTACATAGAAGACTAATTCAAACATATTTCTAGCAATATGGTCTCTCCTTCTCCTAAAAGTTTTGGAGAATCTACGAAGGGCCTATTTATCACTAAATTGTAAAGTAGGGAACATTCTATGAAAAATGTTTTAATGCACTCTGCTTATAACCACTAGTTTTTTATTACATTTTGTGGTATTCTTTTGATCACTCCCTCGTGACTATGTCAAAAATATCTTTATGGACAATTGCACAAATACCACATTTTAAAATCTCTCCTATATCAACCACTTGTATATCGTCATCATTAAATGCATTCTCTCTATATTCTACTGATGAAACAATTCATCCTCATCTGTGTTCTCTATGGTCAAACATTAATATGCATTTCATTAAATGAATAAGTGCCATGAAAAATGCAATACACTGAATTCAATTATATTATAAATTTCTTTGAAAATTGTAGGGTAAATTGTACCATGGTTGACATGCTCAAATCTATTACAACTAAGACCATTGTATTGAATACAAGTAATCCATATCTAGTTATGGCCTCTCTCTTTTTGTTATAGTCTCTATAAATGATGTAACGCTTTTTATTGAGATTTTCTACTACGTAAAATAGGCTACAATAAGTAACGATTAAAATTATAAATGCATCTCTTCATAAAATAAATACATATTTTTCAATATTTATGTCGAAGGCATATTTTAAGGGATAGATTTTCTCGAATATCGGTCGTTCTCCAATATTGTTTGACCTGCTAAAACCACCTATTAAAATTGCTCGTCCTTTATTCACGTCATTACTGTTCTATCTTCGATTGGTGTTTTGGTGTTCTATATTTGGACATGATGTACATAATAATGAACATCTAATGACATGTTTTGCAATCAAATTAGAATTACATTCTTGTTGTCTCTTCAATCAATAACATCAATGGAATTCCATGCTTGGTTTACCCTCACCACTTGCTTCATATTTAAGGCACAATCTTGTAGGATTGGTTCATATTTAAGACATGATCCCGACATTCCTTTTCTATCTTCGATCAATGTTTTGGACATGATTTTTTAATTACAATTGAACAATTGAAGGACCTGACCATACAAACTTGAAACATATGGGATAATATACATGCTAGGTAGAGTAGACTTCTAGCCTTTATCCTTCCTTACAGGGGATTTTGTGGGTCTCAAATTTCTTGATAAAAATAGCATGCGATATCATTATTTTACCATCATCCTATTCTTGATTGATCCTTGTCACTTGCTTTCAACAATCAAGGCACCCATTTATTACTGAGGTTGCTATTCTTTTATTACTCAGGTAGTTCATCTCCCATGCAAACATCGAGGTGGTCGAATGTGGTGGTTGAGTTCAATCGAATCCATTCCATATATTAAATGCATTATCTCACAGATATGATCCATTAGTTGGAACATAAGAACATGTACTTGAGAAAATTCTACATCCATAGAAACATCTGTTGCTTGAGGTTTATGAAACACCTCAACTATCACACGGTCGGTTTGATTCTTTATCATTCTGGTCTTCCATAGACTAGTAAAATTATTTGTGTTTCATTATATACATTTGCAAATGTCAAAAATTAGTATACTTGGAAGGTTGGGAATAGCCATTGAGTGCGCATAAGAGAAGACACATGGGTTGGATGTGGAGACTCCTTCAGACTATCATATAATATAATAACATTACTTAGAGAGAAAGGTTTCCTCACCTTTTCTCAGGTTTCATATAATGAATCATATTCTATATGGATCCAAGAATGGTTACAAGCCAATTGCATAGGTTTTTCAAATGCTAATGATATTCAATAGGAGGACTATGTTGTCGAGTTGAAGACTAGTCATGTACGAATCATGGAGGAAGAAAATGAATTGAGATGGACCAAAAATCCAATCGAATGTGCTTACTCTCCCAATATTGGATACAAGGTGTTATTTGAAGATGAAATTAGGGAGGATATTGTTTGGTGGTGGATGAGGATTTGGAAATACAAATTCCCATTAAAAATGACATTTTTATGTGGCTATCTTTGAAGAACAAGGTTCTCACCTAGGATAATCTTCAAAAGAGGAATAAATTTGGGCCTGGTTGGTGTTTGCTAGGCAAAGAAAATTATGAGAATATAAACCATATACTTATTCACTTCTCTTATACTAAACAAGTGTAGAAGGAACTAGATGCTTTGGTGGGTTCAAGCAATTTCTGGCAAGGGGAAACAGTCGAAGGTTGTCTCAAAGATTGGAATGGAAATAACAATACTAAGGAATATCAATCTTTTCCTCTCATTACAACCTAGTGTATCTAGTTATCAATGAATCAATGCCTATTTAAGGACTGGAATATTAATCCTCTACAATGTGCCTTGCAATATGTTAGTATACTTAATAGTTGTAAATAGTGTAACCCTGTAAAAAGTCCTAGAATATATGTTGAAGAAGTTATAGATAAAAAAGGGGATTGGTTATACTTTGATGAAGCAACACAAGGAAATCCTTTCATGTGTGGCACAGGTGGAACAATGCACTTATCATACAACCTTTGATTAAAATTTAAAGCGGGGATTGGCTCGGGCTCAAACAAGATAATAGATTTAATGGGACTCCAACTTGCATTTAAATTAGCATGGGATCATGGGGCAAGGAAATTGCAAGTGTTTGAGTATTCCTAAGTCGTCATAAAATGGATGAGAGGTGAATATGCATGTGACAATATTAATCTAAATCATTTTTTTGATGACATCAACATATAGAAAAATATCTTCCATTCCATCTCATTCTAGCATATATACAGGGAACACAACATGGAAGCAAATGGAATTTCAAAACAGGTTCTGGGATTGATTCCAAGTTATTGGAAGATATGGGAAGATCATGAAGTCATTATATTTGATTTCTCAAATCGAAAATCCTTTTTTTAATTACTCATATATAAGATCTTTTTTTCTCTTTTTTTGGACGCAGTAATAAACATCATCTATATATATATTTGGATGTAATTTTGTATATCAGTTTTTTCAGACTGTAGGGAAGAATGGATTTCTCCCCATATGGTATTTGAAATTGTAAGGTGTTTCTAGACTAACTGGAACAGTCAGAAATGATAATGTTAGCTCTAAAAAACAATAGTATGTGAGTTGAACCCTCCTTCCTTGCTGTTGGATGAAATGATTACAAAGCATCTACTGATTGTAATTTTATTTTATAAATGAAATTATGAACTTTTTTCCGCGAAAAAAAAAAATGTTAAAAATTAGTGTAATTTATAGTTTTGTTTAATTCATAGATTTGGATATAATATTGGTATTTACTTGTATCATCCATACTCTACAATCCATGACTTTAGAAATAATCTCATTTCATTTTTATGGTGAATCAAGACTCATACTTATTAATCAAGAATCACACCCGAGCCTCATACTTATTGAGAAAAATGATTGCGTGGTTTTGAAAGTTATGAGAGCACAAACAACTTGTATAAAATTTCAAAATCAAACCAAAACAACCATCATTTAAAATATTGTCGTGAGTTCAAAACCCAAGTCAACCAGAACCTTTGTTGATCACAAGACCAAATAAAACAACTTGTACACATTTGTTATATCTATTCAAATACCTGTTAAAGTCATGGGTTCAAAACTTGATTTCAACTCAGCAAAACAAAGCTTTTGAATGCTGGTCACAAACTTTTTACACAACTATAAACTTGTCTAAAAATAAACCAAGGCTGGGTGGTCATACTGATAAACATTTTTAACCTAGAACTTCAAACAACATAGAAACCATGTTCAATACGACTAGTATGGATCAAAACCATAATTCACTTAAAAAATGAAGGGTTTTCGAAAGCTATCATATCAAACAATAATGAAATTATCCAAGGATTCAAACCCAGAACTCAATACAGTGATGTCAAATGGGTTTATCTTCAACAACCAAAACTGGTAAATGGAAAGTGAGATAATGCGTGAAGTGAGAAAGACACTTAGCATGGAGAAACCATTTCATTTTCATCTTTAAAACATAAATCCTTGAACAATCATTCCATTAATAGTGAAAACAAAGGGAAACAAATCACACACTCAACACCGGTCAAGAACCATAGCCATTACCAAATTATTACTTCACAAAATGCATGCATAAGATGTTCAATAGTATGATATGTACATACCTGACCTTGCTTCCTTTTTTATACCAAGGTAGGGCTATAAACGGTTGCTAAAAATTCCAGGAGCAGGGCTTCAAATCTAGCTCAAGCTCTTCTTCCTCCATAGTCTCAACAGAACCAAAATGAAATGACAAAAGCCCAGGGTAGAATGGGGTGGTATACACGGGACTGTATGATTAATTACCACATCCTTTAAAATTAATGCATGACCAACCCATCACATCGGCTTCCAAAACCATAGCTCACATGCATATGCCAATTTATCACTTCAAACAATACACCATATATTTCATTCCATGAAAACCAATCGCAAGATTGATATCATATTCCATGTCATCTTATAACCATGTGCTTAAAATTCCTTTTACTCATTTCCATCAAACTTGTCACTTCACAATAATGACTAATGAAGTCGACAACCATACAAATAGGCTAAGGTTTATTCTGTTTGAATATGCCATATATATAATGTGCTATGTAAAAAAGAAAATAAACTTCATACCATTAAAAACATATGCACAACTTTACCATATTGCATATTAAAACAAATGCTTCAAACATTTTTTCTCATGGACTTAATACTTATGACCTTTCAAAATATTTAACCTTTTTATTCATAACCCTTGTTGCAACATGGAACTAAATGTAAAGTGGATCCATTGATATGACATAGCCTTTGTGCATATTATGACTTTATATCAAGGTATTTGTACATGTAAGAAAAATTTCATATGTATATATATTATTCATGAAACCATGCTTCCACCCTTCATACCTTGTCTCCATCGTATGTATGTTAAACTTATATAGGTCATATAAACTGTAAATTTCATGAGCACTAAAAGTGATTTTAACTTCTTTTGCATATGCAATCATAGGAGTAGTGCAGATCATATAGTTTTCATATTTCATAAGTGTCGTGTCATCAAAATGTTGAAGAATGAAGAGAAGCATTTATCATTTGCATGCACCAAATGGAAGTGCCACAACCCATATCACCATTTGATCATGCCAAGAAATACACCATAACCTTTGAAGCTTCATCATAAAAACACTAATATGAAAATATGTAAATGTGTTGAGGAAAATGCTTGAAAATAATCGTTCATGTGCTTTCTTCTAGGGTACCCACCTATTAATATTATATCATAAATATATAGATAGGCCTTGCAATCATTTGGAGGCTTTAAATAATATGTGATGAGATTTCAAGTCAACATTTAGAGACTCCATAGGGTAGTCAATTTTCTAATTGGCTAGAACTCATAATTTTTGGTTTTGCTTTGAAACTTGAAATTATTTTTGTTGATCATCTGTTCTTCTCGGGCATTTTAACAGAATTTTCATCAAAATATTCTGATATGCTATTAAAATAATCACTCATGGAGGGTAGAATAGGAAAGAAGAAAATGGGAACAAGTTGTGATCGTCAAGTCTCAACAAGATAATCTAGTAGGTTTGGAAAATACTACATAAGTAGCATTGCAGACACAAGATAATTCATTCATCTCTATTGTTTGTATTTATTCAATTTTTACAAAACAAATTGATGAAAAGTTTTCAATCTAATGATCAGAGAGGTAACTTGATTGATCTATTTTTGACCCAAAAATCAAAATAAAAAATAAATAAGAGAAAATAAAAAACTAAAAAAGAAAAATAAAACTATACAAATTGAAAAATCAAATATGTACAAGAAACACCAAAGATGATGAAAAATTAGCCAGGTTTGACATAATGTTTCAAATGTGAACCATTAGTCATGTAGGAAACAATCTCCCATATGTTTCTTTCAATAAATATGATTTATTCCCAATAACAGAGGCTGTTATATAAGGACCCAACCATAACTTCTGAAACTGTGTATGCTTACCTTTGTTAGCATGAGCAGAATCCCATAGTAAAAAAATTTCATTAGCTGCAAATGTAGTTGATTTTTCCCTCTTGTCAAAATATTTCTTAATAGATTGTTGCCTATTCTTAATATTTTCAAGAGGAAAGCTCATTTTTTCTTCTAGAGCCAATAGAGCATGAATCCTTTGAGGGATATCAGTAGAGTTCAAGTCTTTTTCCAGAATGCTAATCTAAGGGAAGTTAGTTGTGAGTTAGTTCAAGTTCCACATGCATTATTGCTTCTTGGCCATATTAAAATTGAAAGGGAGTATGGCCAGTACTAGTTTTTGTAGTGGTACAGTCTACCCATAATGCATAAGTGAGTAAAGTATGCCACTGGCGAGGTTTATAGTTTATGATCTTCTTAAGGATTTTGACCATATTTTTATTTGTAGATTCAACTTTCCCATTGCGGATAATATATAGATGAAGTGAAATGCTTCACCCCAAATTTGTTAAGTAATTGGGTAAATTTTCCATATATCATTATAAGAAATTATTTCAATTGGAAGACCAAAATGAGAAAATATATTAGATTCCAAAAATGAAATTACATGTTCATCTTGTGCATGTTTGAGAGGTGCAACTTCAATTTGCTTTGTAAAGTAATTTGTTTTTGTCAAGATAAAAATATAATCACCACAAGGTGAAGGATTTATAGGTCCAATGAAATCCAATACCCATTTAGAAAAGGGAAAATCAGGAAGAACTAGTTGTAAGGGCATGGAGAAAAAATTTTATTTGCCAACAATTTTTGAAATTCAATACGAGCCTATAAAAATTTATAAGAATCTTTAAAAACCAAAGACCAATAATAACCAATTCTTAAAAAATTATGATTAGTGGCTTTGACAAAACAATTACCACCAATATGAATATTTGAATTTGCTAACACATGTATTTTTTTAAGATATTTTGGGTTGTTGTATCATCTACACAACACAGTAGTAGTCTGTCAATAGTCCTGCGGAAAAGAGATGTGCTCAAGATTAGATATTTAGAGGTCTCAATTCGAGTCCTTCTACATGTCAAACAATTATCTTAGTTGATGGATAGTTGGTATGGATTTTTGGTTGTCATTGATGTCAACCATTGGAGAGTGATATTGTAGATTGATGTCAACCCTTGGAGAACGTCCAGTAGCACAAAGGTTTTGGGTAACAGACCCAAGGTTGTTTCATGTATAATGGTATGAGTTTTAATATATTTTAAGGTAATACTATTCTATATGGATAGTACATTTCATTCCATTTCCGGTGGTATGTGGAACGTCACATAACTCCTCATAGTTAGAGAGTTACGACCATGTGAAGTTGGAGAACCTAGGTTTGGGTAATGGGCCCAAGTTTCTTTGATGGATAATAGTATAAGTTTTGATATATTTTTAGGTAATACTATTCTATATGGATAGTACATGTTATGTCATTTCTAGTGGTATTTGGAACGTCACATAACTCCTCACAGTTAGAGAGTTATGGCCATGTGAAGTTGGAGAACCCTCATGAGTCATCTAGAAGCCCCAAAAGATCAAAGTAGTCAGGTTTAAGATATTTTTAGAAGGTAAATAATAAATTGAAGTTATGAGTGTACTATAATTCAAAATAAATTATTTAAATAATAAATTTAATGGAGAAATTACTAAGTTGACAAGTGGTTAGAAGTGGGTTAGCCCTAAAATAAAGAAAGTGATTTAAGATGGTTAGAAGGTAACCCCTTGAGGTAAAGTGAAGTGATGAGTGTACTATAAGTCAAAGTGGATACAAAATAAATTATTTAAATAATAAATTTAATGGATAAATTACTAATTGGACAAGTGGTTAGAAGTTGGTTAACCCTAAAATAAGGAAAGTGGGTTAAGATGGTTAAAAGGTAACCCCTTGAGGAAGCTACATGAAAGTATAAATAAGAGGAAATGCTCTCTCATTTTATATTACACTTGAGAATATTGAATATATACATGTGACTAAGGTAACCGAAGGATATCTAAGATGAATTTTAGAGGGAAGGTGAAGTAAAAAAGGCTGAAATTCAAAGGAGGATAAATTCTTTTGATGATGCTTTCTAAGGTATGTTATTTACAGGTCATCTCACCATTTTCACAATAACTATTTTTCTAGAATGATTCAGACAGTGAAATTGATAGGCCATTGAGGAAACATATCCAAGTAGTTGTGGTAAAAATTCCAGCTTGTGGTTAGTTGTATTTTTGGAGTTACACTCTGTGCAAAATAGGGTTTGTGGCTAGTCCTAAAACTAGTCTAAAACAAGTGTTTCAGGTAAAAATATCATAACTTATTCATAACAGATCCAAATTTAGTAAGACCAAATGTGTTGGTTAGAGTACAGTCTTTAGTATTCTTTGTACAAGTTTCAGATTCATACAACAAATATTCCATGTTGGCCACACTCTACAAGTTCGCTCTCTAGAATAAGCCAAAATTCAACAAGGTATGCCATTTTTTCTATAACTCCTTTTCTGAGAGGCTCCAAGTAGTGACACCTGGAGGAATTGCAAAAAACACACTGAAGAACATTGTATACTATTTTCATATCTTTATTCATTACAGTTACATAGTTATGATTATTTCAAGTTAGGGTTGTTGACTAATCCAAAACTAATCATGTGATACTAAATAAAAGTTTGATGAAAATGCTAGTCTCTTGTTGTTAAATTTAAAAAAGGTTTGCAGGTATGTGATCATATAAACCAGGTCTATTATAGAGTTACAAATTATATTTGGATGATGGAATTGATGAGGCCTTTTGGTTGAGGTACATGTTGGGTACATGGTTGAGACAAGTAGTTGATGAGTTGGCACATACATGAGGTGTATAGTTGATGATGTTGGTACATCTTGATGAGTCATAGTTGATACATGATTGGTAAATACTTGGTACATGGTTGGAGGCATTTGTTAGTAGTATTGTTTACACATGGTTTATGGACGATTTAGCATAATTGTATTGGTATATTATTAGAAGCACATATTGATCTTGGTGATGATTATGAGTTGTTGTGTTATGCTTGGTTGATGCATATCTTTGAGAGTTGTCTTGGTGAGTAGATTTGATTTGGTTGATAAGATTGACGAGACAAGTTGTTGTGATAGGTTGCTTGGACAGGTTGTTGTGACATGTTATTTGCACAGGTTTGGTGCATGGTTGATGCACTTGTTCATGGTACAGTTTGAGGTACAGGTTGGTGCATGGTTGATGCACTTATTTATGGTATAAGTTGATAACAGGTTGAGGTACAAGTTGATGCATTGTTGATGCATGGTTCAGGTTATTGGTACAAATTATTTGGTGCAAGTTGATTGGTACAGGTTTACAGAAGTATATCTCATAGTGATAATGTGACAGGGGTTCCATAATTCTACTTATACATCAAGGCAGTTGGACGGGGCAAGGACAGGTGGTTGTATCCACCTTTCGGTTGTAGCCAGAGATCATAGGGGGTTGTATCCTCTTTTTGGTTGTAGCGAGAGAATTGGGGAGTTGTAGCTTCCCTTAGGTTGTAGCCTAAGAAACTAGGGGGTTGGAGCCTCCTTCTAGTTGCAACTGGAAAACAAAGGAAGTTGGTGCTTCCAATGAATGTAATTCTTCAAGACATATAAGAAAAAACATTTTGTGGTTTTCTCCCGCTTTGGGTTTCCACGTAAAAACACTGGTGTACTATGTATGCGTATGATTGTTCATTTGTTCATTGTTTATTTACTCTACAAATATTGGATGATAATGCTACATTGATATAACACTTGCATTATATGGTTAAAAAGGATTAGATTTCTCTATTACTTATCCCCCCCCCCCTCTCAGTAATCCAACAATTGGTATGTTAAGCCCTAAATAGCGGCACATTACCCCTTAATTGGGGCATATTACATTAGTAATGTTACTTTATTTATGTCGGCTTGGGTCCATTAGCTGTAATTGTACCTCCTAGTCTCCTATATATACCAAAGGAGACATTTTCATTTTGAATCATCTTGTGTTTGGAAATTTATGTGGGTATAAGGAGGTTTTTCCTTCGAAGAGGCTTATTATCTGAATTTATCTCTTTCTCAAGGCATTGAGTACTTATTCTGAGGTTTTTCTATGCTATATTGATATTTGGTTCCTAACATATGGTATCAGAGCTCAAGGTCTTGGGGTTTCACGGCTACATCTAAGACACCTTGGAATTTTTGCTATAACATTTTTTCTACAACGCTTGAAAAAAAACATCTTGGATGATATTTACTAGAAGGATAAAGGTACGTTGGGTTAAGATTTCAAATCAAGAGGCCTTATAATTTAGGAGATACAACCTGTGTAAGATAAGGTTCTAGAATCATCATGAATTGAGTCATTGCGTAATTTTCTCTATAAAAATTTCTCTGTAACATTTCAGACCCTAAAATATGGAGGCTATTCACATAAATTAGTAAGGTATTGGTGGTGAAAGGTTCATCTTTTGGGTCATATTACATTTGTAGATACACCCTGTGGAAGATAGGGTATTTGACTAGTCCTATTGAAGAGTATCAAGAAGGTGTTCCAGGTAAAACAATCATAACTTCTACCTAGAGTA
Source organism: Picea mariana (assembly GCA_032191745.1). NCBI lineage: Eukaryota > Viridiplantae > Streptophyta > Pinopsida > Pinales > Pinaceae > Picea > Picea mariana. The sequence continues at coordinate 292,035 of JASDQU010100135.1, read as the reverse complement.
TCCAAATTGAGTGAGACTGATTTCATTGGATAGTGTACATTACGTAGTATTTTTGGTATGAGTTTTAGAATTTTATATCAATTATTTTGTACGGGGCACACTATACAAGTGAGATTTCCTGGAAAGGACAAAAATCAGCAAGTTGTGGGGAAGTTACCGTAAATTCCACTTGGCACATCCAATTTTGAACAAACCTGTGGAATTGTAGAGAATAAATATCAGATAACTACAAAAAAGAAAATTTCATACCCAGAAGGGCCAAAATTTTGGAGATACAACAAAAGAAAGATTGTCTAGCAGAACCACCTCAAAATCAAAGTTTAAAACTGATACTTTGCCAACATGCCACCAAAAAAGGGAACTTCTACACCAAATACGCCTCCAAACAGTCCTACTTGGACTCTTGATGAAGGTGAAGAAATGTGTAGTGTCATAAATTATTCACAAAAGAAGACAGTGAAAAAAGATGAACTACAAGGGATGATGGATGGTTTAAAAAGGGAGATCATGGAAGGATTGAAAAAATTCCTAATAGAGAAGACACCTGAAAGTGAAAATGTATCCCATGAAATTCATGATGAGGATAGAAGGAAGATGAATCAAGAATGGAGAAACTCCAACTTTGGGTTGAAGACTAACCACGTTCCTAAGATCGATATGAGGAAGTTTGATGGAAAGGACCCAATCACATGGATACTTCATATGGAGCAATTCTTTGATCTACATGATGTGCCACATACACAAAAGGTAAGAATTGATTCTGTATATTTAGAACCCAATAAATTTGTGTGGTATCGATGGTTGTGTTCTCTCAAATCACTTGTCACTTAGACAATTTTCACGAAAGAAATGATAGCACACTATGAGGATACAAGGAGCAATACCTTCTTTAGCCAATTGATAAATCTCAAGCAAAAGGGTTCAGTTATAGAGCACATTGAGAACTTCCAAAGATTGAATATAAAGGTAACAAATATTCCAGATGATCACTTGATTGATGTATTCATAGGAACTTTAAGAAATAACATTCAACATGAGGTTCACCTTTGGGAACCCAAATCATTGGAGAATGCATTTAGGGTGGCAAGAAATGTCGAAAGTAAAAATATGGCTATGGAAATTAGAAGGACCACTCCTAACATTTATCGAGAGAATATTGCTCCTTCTAAAACACCTCAACCTACAAGGTTTACACCTCAACAATTGGAGGAAAGAAAGAAAAAGGTTTATGCTTTAATTGTGACAACAAGTACAGTAAGGGACATAAGTGTGGTGAGAAGAAATTATTCTACATAGATTGTGAAGAGGAAGAATAACAAGAAAAAGAACAAGAACAAGAACCATCTCAAGATGAAAATGTAGAAGTGATTTCTTCTAAAGAGTTGACTCCCACGGTATCGTGTAATGCATTGGCTGGAATTAACACTCCTCAAACCCTCAAGATCGAAGGATATATCAAAAAGAAAAAGGTAATAGTCCTAATTGATTATGGTAGTACTCATAATTTCATTCACTATAAATTAGCCAAAGCTCTAAATTGCTTTGTATATCCAACACCAGAGTTTCAAGTAATTATTGAAGATGTTGGAACTATCAATTGCTCAGGAAAATGCAATAAGATCAATCTTACTATGGGGAAATATGTAATTAATAGTCCAATGATAGTTATACCCATGGGTGGTGCTGATGTCGTAGTAGGAATCCAATGGTTACAATCATTAGGAACAATGACTTTTAATTTTCAAGAACTTTTCATGAAATTTTTGTTGGAAGGAAAAGAAATTGAGTTAAGAGGTATCACAGGGAAACCAAGTAAGGTGATAAGCTCTAATGGCATGAAAAAATTATTGAAAAAGGGGCATCAAGGTGTAATTGCATAACTATGCTCACTAGATGTTCAAACATCTAAGCCATATATTCCCCTAGATCTCCAAGGGATCATTTATAATCATTCCAAAGTATTTGAAGATATTCCCAAAGGTCTTCCACCCACTCGAAATCATGATCATGATATTCACCTAATTCTTGGGAGTGTTCCTCCTAATATCAGGCCATACAGACACCCTTATGCCCAGAAGAGTGAAATTGAGCGCATGGTTGAAGAAATGTTAGAGGCTAGCATTATTAGACCAAGCCAAAGTTCTTACTCTGCACCAGTGTTAATGGTATTCAAGAAAGATGGCTCATGGCGTATATGTCCAATTATAGAGAGCTCAACAAGATCACTATTAAAGATAAGTTTCCCATTCCCGTCATTGATGAATTGTTAGATGAACTACATGGAGCAATCCATTTCACAAAGTTATATCTTCATTCAGGGTATCATCAGATTAGAATGAAGGAAGAAGATATCCCAAAAACAACATTCCGAATTCATGAAGGCCATTGTGAATTTCTGGTCATGCATTTTGGCTTTACAAATGCACCTTCCACATTCCAAGGGTTTATGAATTCCATCTTCAAGCCCTTCCTTCGAAAATTTGTGTTGGTATTTTTTGATGATATACTAATCTATAGCAAGTCTTGAGAGGATCATGTGTGACATGTTGACAAGGTGCTACAACTACTAAAGGAGCAAAAACTATATGCCAAACCGTCCAAATGTTTCTTTGAGGTGAAGGAGGTAGAGTATTTGGGTCATATTGTATCTCATGAAGGTGTTAAGGTAGACCCTAATGATATTAATGCCATGATGGACTGGCCGATTCCGAAAACATTGAAGAATCTTAGAGGATTTTTGGGTTTGACAGGTTACTACTGCAAGTTTGTTCATAACTATGGGAGAATAGCAGCACCTTTAACGACACTAAATAAGAAGGATGCATTTTCATGGACTCCAGAGGAAACTAAATCTTTTGAACAACTTAAAGAGGCGATGTGAAAATCTCTTGTCTTGACCACACCAGACCAGGGATGATTTTAAGGATGGAAATTCATTTTAAAATGTAGAAACCTTGGCGAATCTTACTAATCCTTCATATGTCAACTATAAATGTTTGGCGATAGGTTTTTAAAAATATTCAAATTCCTAAGTATTTTGTATAGTTTTTGTAATTTTTTGGCAATTGTTAAGGTAAAATAAATTTATCATATAGAATTTGGGCGAATCATTTTTAAAATAACGAATCTCATTTTTGGAAAAACCATGGAAAATTAGCCCATGAGTGAAATTTAGCCCCTAAAATCATCCCTGCATTACCAGACTTCACAAAAACCCTTATTGTGGAATGTGATGCCTCGGGAAATGGCATTGGTGTTGTCCTAATGCAAGAAGGAAGGCCCCTGGCTTTTGAAAGTCGGCCACTCAAGGGAAAGGACTTACACAAACCAATTTATGAGAAGGAAATGATGGCAATAATACATGCATTGAATAAATGGTGCCCTTACCTAATAGGTAGGCACTTCAAGGTCAAAACAGATCATGATAATCTTAAATACTTCTTGGAACAAAGACTCTCTTCAGAAGAACAACAAAAATAGGTGACCAAGATATTGGGTTATGATTTTGAAATCATTTATAAAAAGGGGAAGAAAAATGTTGTGGCAAATGCACTCTCAAGAAAGGATGAAGATGTTGAGGCCTTTCTCTATGTTATCTCAATCATCCAACCCGATTGGATAATAGAAGCAAGGGATGAATGGAAGAATGGAGAAAATGTGTGGACTTTCATTCAAAGGTTGCAACAGTATTCCAGTGCATCAGATACATTTACATGGAAAATTAATTCACTATGGTACAAATATCGCTTATATTTATTTAAGAACTCCAAAATCAAACAAAAGGTACTATTGGAATTGCACACCTCTCTGGTAGGAGGGCACTTGGGATTTTTGAAAACCTACCATAGGGTCAAGAAGGAATTTTTTTGGGATGGCCTTAAAATTGATGTTCAAAAGTTTGTAGAAGAATGTTTGGATTGCCAACAAAATAAGGTGGAAACAATTAAGACCCCAGGTGTTTTACAACCATTAGCCATCCCAAGTCAGTGTTGGGAGGAGGTTTCCATGGATTTCATCATAGGGTTATCGAAGTCTGAAGGAAAGAGTGTCATCATGGTGATTGTTGATATATTGACCAAGTACGCACACTTTTGTGCACTCTCTCATCCATTCAAAGCAATAACAATTTCCACCACATTCATGGAGACAATTCAAAAGCTACATGGAATCCCAAAGATTGTTGTAAGTGACAGAGATCCCATCTTCACTGGAGATTTTTGGACATAATAATTTTCTTGTTTGGGTACTCAATTGGCTCATAGATCATCCTATCATCCTCAATCTGATGGACAAACCAAGATAGTGAACAAATTTGTAGAAGGCTACCTTCGTTGCTTTGTCTCTAATAAACAAACATAATGGTTCAAATGGTCACCCTTGGCAGAATGGTGGTATAACACTTCCTTTCATACTGCAACAAAAATGACACCATTTATGGCACTCTATGGATACCACCCTCCTTCCATCACTTCTTATCTAAAATAAAAATCTAAGGTTCAAGCAATGGAATATCACATCGAGCATAAAAAACAAGTTCTCCAAATATTAAAGGACAACCTGACCATGGCACATAATCGCATGAAACAACAAGCAGATCAACATCGTAGTGAAAGAAGTTTTGAAGTAGGGGATTGGGTATTTTTAAGACTACAACCATACAAACAAATGTCCTTCAAGCAAGCCAAGAAGAATATTAAATTATCACCAAATTACTATGTCCCTTATAAGGTGTTGCAAAATATTGGTACTATGGCATACAAATTGGAGTTGCCTGCATCTTCACGAGTACACCCAGTTTTCCATGTTTCATGCTTAAAGAAGGTTAGAGGTGACAAGATCCTAGTTCAAACTATATTTCTATAACTTGATGAGGAAGGAGAAATCATATTGGAGCCTGAAGCCATCATTGACACAAGAAGTCGCCAGCTAAGGAATAGATCCATTTCAGAGTATCTCATTAAATGGAGGAAACTACTGGCTGAAGATTCCACTTGGGAAGACGAGTCTTTTATACAGAAGCATCCAGAGTTACTCAATCATTGCGGACAACACTTGTCTCAAGGGGAGGGGCATGCTAAGCCCTAAATAGTGGCACATTACCCCTTAATTGGGGCATATTACATTAGTAATGTTACTTTATTTATGTCGGTTTGGGTCCATTAGTTGTAATTGTACCTCCTAATCTCTTATATATACCAAAGAGACATTTTCATTTTGAATCATCTTGTATTTTGAAATTTATGTGGGTATAAGTAGGTTTCCCCCTCGAAGAGGCTTATTATCCGAATTTCTCTCTTTTTCAAGGCTCCGAGTACTTATTCTGAGGTTTTTCTATGCTATATAGATATTTGGTTCCTAACATGGTATCAAAGCCAGTTCCTTCAGGAAACAATTTAACCACTAGAAGGAGATCATGGATTATTCTGAGAATGGAGTACCAATGTTTAATGGTCATAATGGTTTTAAGTATGAGATGTGGAGCATAAGGATGAATGTATTTTTACAGGCACATGGACATTATATTTGGCTATCATTTGTTACAGGATATGATAGTTCAAAAAGGGAAAAGACTGCAACCAAGAAGGAATTGAAGAAGAATAAAACAATAGAAATGGATTTAAGATGGGAAGGATTACCTAATCCAGTAAGAGAAAGGTTGGTAAATATTCATCAGCAAAAGAACTTTGGGATAAGTTACATGACATATATTCTTCACCCATCGTAGATTTAGAAAATGTCAAAGAAGATGTAGATACAAATCAAGAAGAATTATGTTCACCATGTCAAACATATTCAGAATATGAAGAGTACATAATCACCAAAGGTATGTTGTTTTGCTTCAATTGTGAAAAATGTGGACATATTGAAATAGAATTCCATGAAGGAAATGAGACAAAAAAGTAAATTGAAAAAGAAGACAATTATGAGGCAGAATTGATTAGTGCTTTAGATGAACTAAGATAATAAAACAAGTCACTCAAGAAATAATTGATGAAACAAAAGGAAAGTGTTCACATTTTTGAAGAAGCCCAACATGTCATATATAACTTAAGAACTCAACTAGAAGAAGCGAGAAAGATCGAATAAAATCTTGAATATCAAAAGAAGTGTTTGGAAGCCAACATAGAAGCATAGAAGGAAGAAGCCAAAAGGAGAGAGAATATATTGACGGATCATGTTAAGGAAATAACTAATGATCTAAACCAGCTTGAGTCAGAGTTTAGTCAAGAAGAGAAAGTACTTGAAGAAGAAATAATCACATTAAAAATTCATCTTGAAGAAGCAAAGAGAATAGAAGAAGTCATGAAGTATCATATATTAAAGAAGGAAGAAGTCATGAAGTATCATATATTAAAGAAAGAAGAAGAGGTTTAGAAACTTGAAGAAGAGGTTTTTACATTGAGAAGTAAAATCGTCAATCTCAAAAAGAATATTGAAGAGACAGAAACATCCACATAAGTTACAGAGAATGAAGAGAATCACTCTAGGTTGATAGAAAAGAAGAATGAAGAAAATAGAAAGAGTTATGCAGAAGTACTCAAAGGAAGAAATCATGGTCAACCAGAATCTAAGAAAACTATTGAAGATACATCTTCAAGAAGACCATTTGTGTTCAAGCCACAAAGAAGCTTCAATCATGATCATGATCAGTCAAGGCAAAAATTCAGAAGGACTATACCACAAACAAGATCATTCTCTCCCAGGTATGCAAATTTATTTTATGGTCATTATTTTTATTGTACTAATTTTGGACATAAGGTTGCATATTGTAGGGATTATAAAAGAAATGTTCAAGCAAGAAGTGATTATGTGGCCACATGTAACATTGAGTGTTACAAATGACATAACTATGGACACATAGCTAGTGATTGTAGAAGCATGATCGATACTTCCATGAAAGAGAACACCGATGTCAGATATAATAAAGTGTGGATAAGAAAACAGGAAGAACAAATGAACAAATACCAGGTACCAGAGATCACAATATTTGCAATAAAACGAGATGAAGAGAATTCTATAGAGAAAAAGAAATATGTCAGATACAGAAAGGTTGGAAAATAACTGAAAGAAAGGAAGGACAGGTAAATAAGGAACAAGTTCAAGAGATTGTACTTTCAGGAATTGTAGTGAAAGATGAATCCACAAATAGAAAGAAAGAAGTCAGAGATCAGAGAGATAATGAATCTACCATTGAATATGATGATGAATCTACCAATGAAGATGATGATGAATACACATCAGAGAAGGAATTTTTATGAGGCATCCAAATTAGAGACTCCCAAGTAATATGAATATTAGATAGGGGGAGTCTATGCGATAGGTGTGATAGGCCAAAGAACCATCTTTCGAGTAGCTTGCAGAGTTTGAGAAGACATATTCAGAGTAGTCAGCTAGCAGAAGTACAGTTTGATAGATTAATCAAGACTTCATGATAGTATAGTAATAAATGGGTCAACATTATGGTCAGTTGCGCAACTAGAGTCTTGGAAAGTATGGACAGAGATGGATTTGTAAGACCACTTAGCAGGTTTGGACAGATATATGACAGTGGACGGGAGCATGGATTCATATATTTGTTCAGAGAGTGGTTAAGAGACAAAAGAACATTATCACAATGGATGATAATTACATAGGAAATGGCTCGAACAATGCTAATGGATTCCAAATTGACAGATATTTTTTGGACACATGTAGTGCATACATCAGTTCACATTCAAAACAAAGTAATGCTAGGAAACAACAATTACAAAACTCCCTATGAACTATGGAAAGGAAGCGCAGACAACAACCTCTACATCAAGGTAACTCAAGGTAATATCTTATTAATTGAAATTTATGTTGATGATATTGTTTTGGAAGTACTAATGACAGGTTAAGACATAAATTTGCAAAGTATAAGAAGAATGAATTTGAAATTTCATTACTTGGAGAACTATCCTTCTTTTTGGGTCTTCAGATATGTCAAAGAAACCAAGGAATTTTTATTTCTCAAGCTAAGTATATCATAGAAATGCTAAAGAGGTTCGGAATGGAAGATTGAAAACCAGTTACCACTCCTATGCAAACCAGTTGCAAGTTGAGCAAAGATGATGATTCAAAGTCTACAAACCAGAGGAAATACAGGTCAATTATTGGGATATTACTATATGTGAAAACATCCAGACCAGATGCAATGCAGACAGTTGGACAAGTGGCACGATTTGAAGCATCACCAAAGGAATCAAATGTATTAGCAATGAAGAGGATTTTCAGATATCTCAAAGGAACAAAAGAGTTTAGATTATGGTATCCAAAAGGAAATTATCTATCACTTATTGCCTACACATATGCATATTGGGAAGGTTTCATTGATGACCAATGAAGGACCAGTGGAGCAATGTTCTACTTGGGTGAGTGTTTAGTATCTTGGCCAAGCAAGAAACAATCATCAACATCCTTATCTATAGCCGAGGCAAAGTATATTACAACAAAAACATGTTGTACACAAGTTCTATGGATGAAACAAACTTTGACAGATATACAGGTTGAGTATGATGAGCCCATTCTAATCTATTGTGATAATACAAGCACCATCAATATCTCAAAGAACCCGATGATGCACTCCAAGACAAAGCACATTCCAATCAAGTATCACTTTCTACAGGAACAGGTTGAAGAGAATAACATCAGAGTTGAATATGTGGGAACAAAAGAACAAGTGGCATACATATTTACAAAACCACTTCCATGGGAAGCCCTTGAGTATCTTCGCTAGAGACTAGGAGTAATTTCTACTCCAGAATGAATGCTTTTTAATGCTTATCTTATATGTCTTAGATGTACACGAGGAAGCACCATAAATAGGACAAAGGGGGAGATATTTATTAGATGCAAAGGCAAATGCTTGGAGAGAGAGCATAGAGGCATGTTTCCAAGTGGAGTGATGGTCACAAGGGAATAATGGGACATATGACTTCAGAGTGATACCCTTTGTCAAAGGGGGAGATATTATTCATATGAAGGGCGAGAGAGTAATCAGAGGCTTATAAACACAAAGAAAAATCAAAGTCATGTAGATAGGGGGAATAGCCCCAAGGAGAGTTCATTCATGGGGGAGAAACCCCAAAGGGAGATACCCTTTGACATTGATGTCAAAGGGGGAGAGACAGAAACATTGATGAGGAGTATAAGCATGAATGTTATGATGACCAAGTGTTTCCATCAATGCCAAAGGGGGATATTGTAATAAAGTTGGATTAGGTTGATGGATAGTTGGTTTTCATTGATTTCAACCATTGGAGAGTGATATTGTAGATTGATGTCAACCCTTAGTGATTGATACCAACCCTTGGAAAAAGTTTGGTAGTGAATTCCGGTAGCACAAAGGTTTGGGTAATAGACCCAAGGTTATTTCATGTATAATGGTATGAGTTTTAATATATTTGAAGGTAATACTATTCTATATGTATATTACATGTCATTCCATTTCTGGTGGTATGTGGAACGTCACATAACTCCTCACGGTTAGAGAGTTACAACCATATGAAGTTGGAGAACCCAGGTTTGGGTAATGGACCCAAGTTTGTTTGATGGATAATAGTGTGAGATTTTATATATTTGTAGGTAATACTATTCTATATGGATATTAAATGTCATTCCATTTCCAGTGGTATGTGTAACACTACATAACTCCTCACGGCTAGAGAGTTATGGCCATGTGAAGTTGGAGAACCCTCATGAGTCATCTAGAAGCCCCAAAAGGTCAAAGTAGTCAAAGTGGCTTAAGATATTTTTAGAAGATAAATAATAAATTAAAGTGATGAGTGTACTATAATTTAAAATAAATTATTTAAATAATAAAGTTAATGGATAAATTACTAAGTTGACAAGTGGTTAGAAGTGGGTTAGCCCTAAAATAAGGAAAGTGGTTTAAGATGGTTAGAAGGTAACCCCTTGAGGTAAAGTGAAGTGATGAGTGTACTATAAGTCAAAGTGGATACAAAATAAATTATATAAATAATAAAGTTAATGGATAAATTACTAATTGGTTAGAAGTTGGTTAACCCTAAAATAAGGAAAGTGGGTTAAGATGGTTAAAAGGTAACCCCTTGAGGAAGCTACATGAAAGTATAAATAAGAGGCAAGGCTCTCCCATTTTATATCACACTTGAGAATATTGAATATCTACAGGTGACTAAGGTAACCAAAGGATATCTAAGCCAAATTTAAGAGGGAAGGTGTTGTAAAGAAGGCCGAAATTCAAGGGAGGATAAATTCTTTTGATGATGCTTTCTAAGGTATGTCATTTACAGATCATCTCACCATTTTCACAATAAATTTGTTTCTAGAATGATTCAAACCATTAAATTGATAGGCCATTGAGGAAACATATCAAAGTATTTTTGTTAAAAATTTCATCTTGTGGGTCGTTGTAGTTTTGGAGTTACACTCTGTGTAAAATAGGGTTTGTGGCTAGTCCTAAAACTAGTCTAAAACAAGTGTTTCTGGTCAAAACGTCATAAATTATTCATAAAATATGCAAATTAAGTAATACCAAATTTTTTTGTTAGACATATTCTGTAGTATTTTGTGTACAAATTTTAGATCCATACAACAAATATTCCGTGTGGGGCACGCTCTATAAGTTCGCTCTCTAGAATAAGCCATAATTCAACAAGGTATGCCATTTTTGCTATAACTCCTTTTCTGAGAGGTTCCAAGTAGTGACACCTGGATGAATTGCATAAAACAAACTGAATAACATTGTGTACTATTTTCATATCTTTATTCATTACAGGTACATAGTTATGATTATTTCAAGTTAGGGTTGTTGACTAATCCAAAACTAGTCATGTGAGACTAAAGAAAAGTTTGATGAAAATGCTAGTCTCTTTTTATTAAAGTTAAGGAAGGTTTGCAGGTATGTGATCATATACACCAGGTCTATTACAAAGTTACAAATCAGTTTTGGATGATGAAATTGATGAGGGCTTTTGGTTGAGGTACATTTTGGGTACATGGTTGAGACAAGTAGTTGATGAGTTGGCACATACACGAGGTGTATAGTTGATGATGTTGGTACATCTTGATGAGTCATAGTTGATACATGATTGGTACATACTTGGTACATGGTTGGAGGCACTTGTTAGTAGTATTTTTGACACATGGTTTATGGATGATGTAGCATACTTGTATTGATATATTATTAGAAGCACATATTGATCTTGGTGATGATTATGAATTGTTGTGTTATGCTTGGTTGATGCAAATATTTGAGAGTTGTCTTGGTGATTGATCTTAGTGAGTAGATCTGATTTGGTTGATAATATTGATGAGACATGTTGTTGTGATAGGTTTTTTGGACAGGTTGTTGTGAAATGTTATTTGTACAGGTTTGGTGCATGGTTGATGCACTTGTTCATGGTATAGGTTGAGGTACAGGTTGGTGCATGGTTGATGCACTTATTTATGGTACAGGTTGATAAAAGGTTGAGGTACAGGTTGATGCATGGTTTAGGTTATTGGTACAGGTTGATTGGTACAAGTTTACAGTAGTATATCTCATAGTGATAGTGTGACAATGGTTCCATAATTCTACTTATACGTTAGGGTGGTTGGACGAGGAAAGGACAGGTGGTTGTAGCCACCTTCCGGTTGTAGCCGAAGATCATAGGGGGTTGTCTCCTCTTTCTGGTTGTATCCAGAGAATTGGGGAGTTGTAGCTTCCCTCAGGTTATAGCCTGAGAAACTAGGGGTTGGAGCCTCCTTCTAGTTGCAGCTATAAAACAAAGGAAGTTTTTTGCTTCCAATGAATGCAATTCTTTAAGACATATAAGAAAAAACATTCCATGGTTTTCTCCTGATTTGGGTTTCCATGTAAAAACACTGGTGTACTATGTATGTGTATGATTGTTCATTTGTTCATTGTTTATTTACTCTGCAAATATTGGATGATAATGTTACATTGATATAACACTTGCATTATATGGTTAAAAAGGATTAGATTTCTCTATTATTGATTCACCCCCCCTCTTAGTAATCCAACAATACATTTGTGACACTCAATATTGTTGGGACATCTTTGAAATTGAAAATAGTAGATTATATCTCGATAATAAGGATGTGATTCTAAATCAAGATTAACTTATTCAACTAAAAAAATTGCAAACAAGGAATCCTCATTATTTTCAGAAGAAGCACCTGGATCAGGGTGTTGAGCAAGGTGTAAGGCTAAATMTCGTCCCTTAATATTGTTGGAGGTTGTGATCATGAAATCATGTTCWTGTATCTTAGCAATCCAATGTGCAATCTTTCCAGAGAGATGTGTTTGTAAAACAAAAAAATTTACTACAGGCAAAGGGACGTTTACCTGAGTATGCTTGCCTAAGATAAAGTGATGAATATTTTTAATAGATTTGGCAAGAGCATAAGTATAGTKTTCTATTAAACTGTATTTAAATTCATCATAAGATAATCTCTGGCTCATGTAAGCTATTGGTTTCTCATTATTTGGATCAACTTTCTGAAGAAGAATAACATAAATTGCTTCTTCAACAACATTTCTGTAAATAATGAAATCTTTTTCAAAATTTGGTTTTTCAAAAACATGGGAATAATTGATTGCTTTCTTGATTTCTATGAAATATTTTCCAGTTTCTTCATTCCAAGAAAATGATCGATATTTCTTTAACATATTATGAATATGATTTACCATTCTAGCAAAATCGAGAATGAATCTTCTAACAAAATTTGTCTTACCCATAAAATATTGAATTTATTTTTTTGAAGATAGGGCTTGAAGATTTTGAATTGCGACAACCCTTTATGGATCAATATTGATTCCTAAATAATAAATAATATAAACTAGAAGATTACCTGCAGTAACACTGAAAATAGATTTCATAGGATTCAAAGGCATTCTGAATTTTTTGCAATGAAGGAAAACTCGTCTTAGATGATCAAAGTAATCTTGTCAGTTTCTGGAATAGACCGTTAAATCATCAAGATAGATTTGGATAATTTTACCAATAAGACCTTCATAGGCTATCTGCATATCCTTTTGAAAGGTAGCACCTACATTTATTAAATTGAAAGGCATTCTTTCATAAGAAAAGGTGCCCCGACGTGTGGTGAATGTGGTTTTATACTTGTCGACTCTCTTGACTCGAATCTAATTATAACCTAGAAATCCATCAAGAAGTGAAATAATTTGTGATCCTACTAATTGTTGTAAGATAAGTTCCATGTTAGGAAGAGTAAAATTATCTTTCACACTTTCCCTATTTAATGCACATAAATCAACACACAGTCTTATATCACTATTCTTTTTTTGCATTGGGACAAGGTTAGATACCCATTTAGAATATTTTACAGGAAAAATAATATGGATGCTAATAAGCTTTTCAAGTTCCTTTCTAATAGTAGCTTCTAATGCAGGATTAATAGGCCTTTGTATTTTCCTTAACAGGTTTGATTATTTCTTGATAGGAATAATATATTGGATAATGTTAGGATAAAAACCACACAAATACTCATAATACCAAGCAAAAACATCTTTGAATTCACAGAATAGATCCATGAATTCATATTTTTCTTTCTTTGAACATTGGGCTCCAATATTTAAAATCTTTGGGTCTTCTTGAGTCCTAATGTTCACCGAAATAGTACTTCTAATTTTTATTTTTGATTCCTCCTCTTCTTTTTCCTTTTTGTTCCCAACATCACTGGATGAGAATGATATTTCTAGGGGAGTCAATCCCTTTGGGAACTTGTTATATTCTAGAGAAATAATCTATTTCCGTTTCAATGGTTCATTCTACAAAAATGAACATATACTTTCATCATCAGGAAAAACTTGTCATGATTTTACATTATAAGGAAAATGAGGAAGATATAAAGACATAAATGTATAATCATGCCTTTGAGGAAGTAATTTCCTTGTAAGACTAGCTGCAAAAACAACAATCCTATCAACCATAGAATTCAGGTCTCTCTAGATATGAGTGATGTTAAAAAATAGAAGATTAGATATCAATTGCCAAACTGCTTGTATATACCTTTTTAGCAATTTGTTTGAGGGGGTATAGATTCTTCTAACCAGATTTAAAATAAGATTGAAATCCCCAAAAACAGTAAGATGATAACAACCAATATTGAAAGCATTTTCAATCCCAATAACTAAGGCTTAAAATTATATAACATTGTTAGTACATGAAAATTATAATATATAATAAAAATTATGAATCTTTCCTACAAGTGAATATAGTACTATGCTAGCTCCATGGCCTTCACTTGAAAATGCACCATAAAAATGCATGTGCCACATTCCATCTTCAGGATCTAGAGGTGGTGAAACAAAATCATTATCTTCTTCTGGAAAAATTGAGTATACACCAATTTCTTCTTCAATATAATTGACATGAGCTTGCGAAAGAATTTCTATGTAGGGAGATATCCGTCCTTGTTCAAGGATAAATTCGTGAGTGCGGACACAGACCAATCTCCACAGATCCACCTGGATCTGGAACAAACCGTGACAGAATACTACTCTTTCCCTAGTTTTAGAGTGTTGAATGGACAAAAGAGGAAGAATGATATACTTACTTGTGAACGCTTTCCTTGTCTCTGTTGATCCTCGCTCTGCTATGATGCTCTTGCGTCGTTCAATCACAACAACACAAACCAATCACAACAAAAGCATTAATATGTTCAAAACTCTAAACTATACATGTGATCAAGGAATCATGTAATAAGATAACATCATCATTATGGGAAAGGGACATACTCATGTATTATATTAATTGAAAGAGAAAAATACAACCTGAGCCTTGATGTCGTA
>JASDQU010100135.1:260059-274307 GCA_032191745.1 Picea mariana | reverse complement strand
AAAAACAATAATTAAAAAAAAAATGTTTTTTTTGTAAAAAGGAATAATAAATGGCCCAAAAAAAAATTTATCTCCCAAAAATACTTTTAAAAGGTGAAAAAAAAATTAAAAACATATATAAAAAAACCTCAACTTAAAAAACCTAAAATAAAAACTTTAATACAAAATTTTAAAATATTTAACAAAAAAAACTTTAAAAAACCTTAAAATTATATAAAAAACTTAAAAAATAAAATTTAAATGAAATAACGTTCATAAAATTAAAAAAAAAAATTAATCAAAATCTTTATATTATATAGTTACATATAATATGCAACTATATAATATAAATGTAATTATATAGTTGTATATATATTATTTAGTTGCATATATATGCAACTATATAATATATATGTAATTATATAGTTACATATATATTATTTAGTTGCATATATATGCAACTATATATATAATATAAAGATTTTGAATAAATTTTTTTTAAATTTTATGAACGTTGTTTCATTTAAGTTTTTATTTTTATTTTTTAAGTTTTTTATGCTCCCAAGTTTCAATTAGACAGATAGTATCATTATCACTCGGGATCCAACTTATCATAGGACCTTTGTACCATGGAAAACCATGACAATTCCAAAAAAGGATCCCGAGTATCCCAAATTCCTATTTATTATTATCCTTCTGGTCTCTATCCCTAACAATAAATTTTCGATTTCTAATTATTGCTCATTTTCCTTCTTTCCTAGGTTCTTTTACCTTTTGAACTTCCTTCCTTAATTCAACTTGGTCTTCGGGAATGAGGTCTTCATTGATAAATATTCTTGACCCTTTTAAGTTCGAAGATTTACTACGTATGCTATATATATTCAACTATATAATATATATAGTTGAATATATATGCAACTATATATATATATATATATATATAATATAAAGATTTTATTTTTATTTTTTATTTTTATAAACGTTTTTTCATTTAAATTTTATTTTTTAAGTTTTTTACATAAATTTTAATTTTTTAATGGTAATTTTAAGGTTTTTTTATTAAAATTTTGTATTAAACTTTTTATTTTAGGTTTTTTTGATTTGGGTTTTTTTATATATGTTTTTAATTTTTTTTTTGTGTTTTTCAACTTTTTTAAGTTTTTTGGGCCATAATTGTTTTTTACCTTTTTTTTTTATTTTTTTTCATTTTCTCTTACTTTTTATATACAACTTGAGTGGGTCTAATGGTTAAGAACGTGTGCTTCCTCCTAAGAGGTTACAAGTTCAAATCTAGAGGGGCGGTAGGGTATGTATACCTCTGTAGACTTTACCACTCAAATCGCTATCAAAAAACCACCTAAAAAGGGAGGGGAGGTGCTACCGGTAATACCATTTTTAAAAACGGGGAAGTTGGTAACTGTGTGTTTGTTATCATGATTGATACACTATGAAATTGACTTATATTAGTCATCACTCTAATCAATATTTAAATATTATAGAATTTTAATAATTATAAATTTTTAATTAAATAATCATAATAACCAAGTTAAGTGAATAGTTGTAATAATTAAATTGATAATAACTATAATTAATTAAATAATCAATAATATTGAAATTAAACAAAATAATAAAATATTAATAATACAATTTTTGGTTAATTTTTTTTACTTAATTCCATATTCAATTGCATCTATGGTTACAGGTTATCTTGGTGGATGTGGATGCTAAAATGACATCATCGTGACACTAATACTATGCAAAACAATTTCAATACAATAAAAAAATGCTATATAGATAATTACGTAGAAAAAATGATGCTAAAAAAACACTTAATCAAAGTTATATGATGCGTGGGAGATGTTAAAGCGATGTAAAAGTTTCATTTCTTTATGCTAACATGATGCTAAAAATTTAAAATGCATCACTGCAATGATTCTAACTGTTGGACACAATGGTATGATATTGTCATTGATGTCAACAGAGTGCAGGTGATGAGATCAAATCTCAGAAGAGATAGCACTGTATAAATCATGCAGGAGTAATTTGAACCATCGATCGAAAGTAACTAAATAAGAATCACCGGATCTCGTGGAGAACTTCGGGTGAGTTCTCAACCATTGGATCAAGTAGGAAATAGAAAGCTTCGGGACTTTGGAGCTTCACCACTTCGGCAAATATTTGAGACAAGGAAGAATACATGAAACCCCGAAGTTCTTAAATCTCGTCAGTCATCAAATCTAGGAGAATGAAATCTAATCGTTCAATAGAAATATCACACTAAAGGAAAGAAGGTGGTCAACTCTGGCATTGACCTACTCCGGCGATAAGAAGTTCAGATAAATCAAGAAATCCTGAACTCCGGAACCCCAGAGTTAATAACGAGCATTAGATCAAACATTTGAAGGTATACAGTGGTAGATGTATTCGACGCTTCGACGATAAATGGAGGAATCTAGAAAGGAGCCACAATATCCCGAAGTCCCGGAATCACCAAAATTTCACTATTCATCCGATCAAGAATGAGCTTCGGATAACGAAGATTCCCCTGGATCGTTTGATCATGTGAGGGAAGGAATAGTCATCCTGGCATTGTCCACTCCAGGATTACGAATTTCCCCAAACAACTAAAACTCCTGAATCCATGAAGTGCAAAACCATAATCACRAAATCCCGCCAGTCGTCYGATCTAATAGGAAGATCAAGATCATCAGATCTAATCAACGATCTAGAAAGAGAAACCTGGCACATTCTGGAAGGTGACACATGTCAAGACTCATTTTACATATAAATTTTACGAAATTCATGAATCAAGGTGACACGTGGCAGTCACTCAGCCAGTGCCACATCAACAGATACACATCAACATGCCACGTCACTCTGGGATTACAGCCTCCAGGGATGTCCAGCTTCTCCTACCAACAAAAATGCCAGAAGCATTGAATCCCGAAGTCACGAACTAATGTTGGTCGCTGATCTAAGATCCTCTAAGTTCTCTCATGACTGTTATATCAAGTGTAGTGGAAGGATAGAGTAACCATGAATGATGAAGTAACACTAATCGTTGATGTATTTCGGGAACATTCTTGACCGGTGATCAAGCACAATGGCCAAGTGTTAAAGCTCCACTATGTTGAAAGAGCATGGACCATAGATATCAACTCCTAATTAAGTCACGATCATCGATTTTTTTGAATCCTCTGGATAAGCTAGGATCGTCCATTCAATGAAAGATTAAATATCGATCGTTTGATCTACTAGTGAATAGAGTAAACGCACTTCAGTGACATTTACTCTGGGGAAGTTGTAAGACTGAAAAGGTCAGAAATCATGAAGGTTGAAGTACTGGAGAACCTAGTTCTAGAACTGGTCACACAATAAGGTAAAGAATCTAATAAGGAGTTCAAAGGTACTAGAAGTAAATAAGCCCTCAGACATTTGAATATGGTCCCATGTAGACGAATAAGGGTGGAAGGAGAAAAGAACCTATCTGTAGAATTTGAATCCGGAAATCAACAATCCTGATTAAATAACATACATGGATAAGCGCATGGATCTAGCCATCAGTCATATGAATTTTGGATTGAAGGGAGAACCTATTGATTAAGACTCGAATTCACAACAATTCGAGATCTGTAGACTAATGAACCGATACACAGTCATGATTAAAGAAGAGTTAAATCATGAGCATTATGAATAAAGAAATAAAATTCTTGATGACAAAATACTTAGAATTAATTAAATGAAAGGGTGGAATGGTTCATTATTCAAAGACACAATGGTTCAATGTCATACCTTTTGGAATACTATATAAACAGAAACGTATGGTGAAAGAAAAGTGTCTTTGTAGTCTATATCAAAAGATCAAAATCATAAGAAGAGTCCAAGAAAGAAATATGATGATAATTATGCAGTGAGGGTGGAAGGGAGGAGCAAGAAAGGATTCATATCATTTACTAAGTAAAATGTGAAAACAAGGGAGTTGGTTCTTCCTAGGGTTGGTACTCTAAAACAAGGGAATTGGTTCTTCCTAGGGTTGGTGCCCTAAAACAAGGGAGTTGGTGCTTCCTAGGGTTGGTGCCCTGAAGAAAGGGATTTTTTCTCCAAGAGTTGGAGCTCTAAAGAGGATTGGTGTCCTTCACAATCACAAATTATTCTCTATAAACTTTGTAATTATTTTTAAGT
The DNA here is from genome assembly GCA_032191745.1 of Picea mariana. Lineage (NCBI taxonomy): Eukaryota > Viridiplantae > Streptophyta > Pinopsida > Pinales > Pinaceae > Picea > Picea mariana. The sequence goes on along the minus strand of JASDQU010100135.1, from coordinate 270,146 downwards.
ATATTTATATAATTGGTTTTTAAATAAAAGTCCATTGTTGATCTATTGTCATGATTAAAATAAAAAATTACTAATTGTTTAAAAAGATAATATTGATTCACCCCCCCATCAGTATTTCCAACAATTGGTATCAGAGCATGTGCCTTCAGCACAATCTAATAACTGGAAGGTAGATCCTGAGAAAAATGGATCAGCAACAGGGAATGTCTTCCAAAAAATCACCATTGTTTAAAGGATATGATTATGCTCTCTAGAAAATTAGAATGACAAGCTACCTTATGGCTCTTGGTTTTGATGTTTGGCAATCTGTAGAAAATGGGTACATTGCACCAACTACTCCACCCACAGATACTGCAAGAAAGAAGATTTGCAATAACAAATCAAGAGTAGTCAATGCCATTATAGGAGGATTAACAAGTCCTATATTTGTGAAGGTAATGCATTGTAAGTCATCCAAGGATATCCAGGACAAACTGGAGGTTATATATGAAGGAGACAACAAATTCAAGGAAGCCAAAATACAAAGCTACAGAGCGTGGTTTGAAAATTTGAAGATAAAGAAGAAGAGAACATTGTTGAATATCTTCATAGAGTATATGAGGTATTTAAATCAATCAGAGCATTCAGAGAAGAAATTAAATACAAACCTATTGTACAAAATATCTTAAGGTCCTTACCTATGAGGTATGATGCGAAGATTTTCACAATTAAAGATATACCAGAACTTGAAAAACTCACAGTAGATGAGCTCCATGGAATTCTTAAAGCATATGAGTTGAGGACAGGGAAGGAAAGACCATTAAAAGGAGGAAAAAACTTTCATGCATCTAAAACAAATAATAAGCAGGATCAAAAGACTAATGAAGAGTTATCATATATATTTGATGTAGAAGTTTTCAACTTCATGAAGAAACTCAAGAGAGGGACTGGGAAATACAAAGGAAAGTTTCCTCTAATATGGTTCAACTGTGGAAAAATTGGACACTTTGCCAATAAGTTTCCCTATCCTAAGCAGAAGGAAAGTGATTATGAAAGAACTTTCAAAGATCAGAAGAAGAGAAAACCCAAAGATAAAAGGAATCTATACAAGAAGAAGAAAATTGTCTTTACCCAAGAAGACAGTAGCTCATCTGAAGAAAGTGAAGAAGAGGAGCCATAGATTCTATTTATGGGAATGAAAAATCAAGATGATAATCATTCGGAAGATGAAAAAGAAGTGAACATTGAGGAAGAATTTATCTATGCAATTGAAGAACTAAGACAATTTAAAAAAACAAAACAAGTTACTAAGGGAACAACTTCTAGAGTTTGAAGAAACTATAAAATCAAGAGAAAAAGAGGTTTACAAAATCATTAGTGACTCAAAACAATTGATCATTGAGTTAAGAACCCAACTCCAAGAAACCAAAATAAAAGAATAAATCTTTAATAAAGAACTCAATGAAAAACAACAAACATGTAAGATATTGGAGGATGAAATAATTCAACTAAAAGGGAAACTAGAAAAAGGACGGATTCAGTGTAAGTTTGAAAATAGCTCAAAAATATTGAACAACATTCTTAGCAATTAGACAACATCAAATGATAAGACAGGACTGGGATATGATCCCTCTATAAAATAAAAGAATGATAAACAACCAATCAACAATGAAGGTGCTCTTAAGAACTCCATAAGAAGAGAAGAAAATAAGACAAGGATAATACCATTGAAAACTGACCCAAATAAAATGAAATCTGTAATCCCTACTAAAGAAAAGGATGACAAGAAAAATAGAATCATGAGAAGGAATCCCTCTAACAGAAATAAATATATCTTCCTTGGATATTGTTATTCCTGCAATAATTTTGGACATAAAGCAATACATTGTAAAGCTTATAGAAAATGCAATCCAAGAACTGTTCAAAAATATGAAAATAATAAGAATAATGTGGAAAGAAGAAATTATAACTCCTTCTCTCCCTTATAGGACTACAATGTTGAATTTTACAACTACAACAACTATGTTCATGTAGCTAGTGAATATATATTTTCAAAGTATGACAAAAGGATAAATATTCCCAACAATCAAAAGGTATGGAAAAAAAGAAAATAAAGAAAACATAGTGTAAATTTTCCCTATATGTGAAAAACCAAGGATTCCAGTGGTATATAGACAGTGGATGTTCTAAGAACATGACTGGATATCAAAGAAAATTTCTCAAGTTAAAGAAGAAATAAAAAGGAAAATTCACCTTTGGAGATAATGTGTCAGCCAAGATACTGGGAAAACACACTTTCATCCTAGGGAATAACAAGACCAAAGCGGAAAATGTAATTCTAGTAGAAAATCTCAAGCCTAATCTACTAAGTGTATGTCATACATGTGATCAGGTTCACATAATTACCTTCGATTCTCATAAATGTGAGATCATAAGAAAATATATCAGAAAGCTAGTAGCAGTTGCACCAAGAACATCTAGCAATGTATACATCCTTGGTATGGATGAAGAAGAAAAATGTTTTTTAAGTCAAGAAGATGAAAGCTAGCTATGGAATAGAAGGTTGGGACATTTAATCTTTGACAACTTAATCAAATCCAATAAGAAGGAGTAAGTAAGGGATCTGTCAAAAGTTATTAAGCCTTCAGACTCTATTTGTAAACATTGTCAAATAGGGAAGCAAACAAGAGTTAGTTTCAAAACAAAAGAGAATTCTACAACAAAAACATTGGAACTTATTCACACAGATCTATGTGGACCTACCATAACTAAAAGTATTTATGGAGAACATTATTTTATGTTGATCATTGATGATTACACAAGAATGACCTAGATATACTTTCTAAAAGAAAAATTAGAAGCCTTTGAGAAGTTTAAAACATACAAAGTCCTTGTAGAGAATGAAACAAATCTCAAAATTAAATGTTTGAGATCAGACAATGGAGGAGAATTCACCTCTAAAGAGTTCATTAAATTTTGTGAAAATCATGGTATCAAAAGATAGTTTTTAGCTCTGAGGACTCCTCAACAAAATGGAGTGGTGGAGAGGAAAAACAAAACAGTCCAAGAAACTGCAAGAACCATGTTAAATGAAGCCATTCTTCCAAACAAATATTGGAGATATGCAATTTACACAACAATCCACATACTTAATCGAGCTCAATTGAGACCTAACTATGAAAAAACGCCTTATGAGTTATGGTTTGGCAGGACAACATCTATAAAACACTTTAGAGTTTTTGGAAGTAAATGTTACATTAAGAATGATGAAGATAATTTAGGAAAGTTTGATCCAAGATCTGATAAAGGCATATTTTTAGGTTATTCTCCTAATAAGAAAGCATACAGAGGTTATAATCTTAGACTATTCAAGATAGTGGAAAGCACAATTGTAAATATAGATGATCTATGTTAGATTTGTTTAGCTCGGGAGGTACTACGCGTGTTTTGTCTTGTATGCAGATGTTACCTTAATATTTGCACTACCAAGCACTTGACTTTGTAATAGTTTTATAAAGTTGTTTTCAGTGGTTCTTTTAGTAAAGTGACTTTTTCATAAAGTGTACCTTCTAGTTTTAAAGTGACTTTATTTTCATAAATAACTTATGTAATAAAATGAAATTCACTTTAATTTTAAATGAGAGATTTTGGAGGGAATGGATCATGACCCTTGATCTTGAAAAACACAAGATCTAATCTTGGCCTTTGGATCGAGGATTGGGAAGGTGAAAAGACACTTTTGGGATGAAAAAGTCATTTTCAAATTATAAAAGAATGCATTAGGTAGTGTGCAAGACATGTTGTGAAGCCATCGAGAGGATGTTGAGAGCACATCGAGAGGAGAGTTAGAGAGATTCTAAGCATGCTTGAGAGAGGAAAGTGAGCAGCAAAGAGGGCATGTTTTTCAAGGAAAGTGGGCACAATTCTCGAGAAAATTTTTCTATGATTTTTTGGCCAAAATATTTTTCTGCTGTGGGAGGTCATACTATACGGATCCGTACAGTCGTACGGATTTGGCATGAAAATCGAGAAATTTTGGGCACAAATTTCAAGGCAGATTTATGTTTTCTACTCGTTGTTTTTGGGTCGTACGGAACAGTCTGTACAACTGACTGTGGGACGAAAAATGAGGCAAAAGAGGTCAGACAGCCGTACGGTTTTGGCACGAAAACAAGACAGATTTATGTGGGACAGATTTGGTGCTGTGAGGTATTTTCCTTGGATGGAAATGTAGATTTGTTGCTATTTTATACTTTCCTGAAGCATAATAATAAGATCTCTCTCTTTCTTGTGTTGGGTTTCCCCACATTAGGGTTTTCCCTGGCATTTGCCTAAATTTCTGAGTGTTATTGGGTTGTTGTCCACTGTGTTTTTCCGCTACATATTTTTGCTTAGCAATGTGTATTTCTTCTTATTGAAATTTCTAAATATGGGTTTTTTCATTTCTGAATTTTATGAAGACAGTTATCTCTATGTTGCTAAGTGTTTGACAGAATTTCAATTTTCTAATTTTAGTCATTAAAAATCTACATGGTATCAGACCTTGTGCTCTAAAGTTCACTGGGTAGCATTTTGGCACTTGGGACAGCAAGTGATTTGTTGTTGTATTTTCTTGAAAAAGGCAGAAAAGGTTCTTTGTCAGGTGGAAAAATATGACAAGAATGTTGCTCTTGTGGTAAAGGGAAAGAAGAAGGACATGAGCAAGGTGAGATGCCTTGCATGTCACAAGACTGGCCACTATGCTAGTAAGTGTCTGAACAAGAAGGAGAAGAAGCCGGAACCAAAGGTGTCAGCATTAGTAGAGATTGCAGAGTTTACTAAGAGACATGAGAGGAAGTTTTCTCTCATGACTGGTCCCTTAGGCAGCGGTTGCCTAGTGTTCGAGGACATTAAAGTGTGTTTCATGGACAGTGGAGATTCTTGATATATGACGAGGATGAGGTTAGTGTTCTTAAGTCTTTCAGAAACAGACTCAGACTGTTGTGTGGATGTTGGTACCGGCCCACAACTTGCAGTGAAGGGGGTTGAAAGTGTTAGATTCCAACTAGAGTCGGGAGGATTTCTGGAGGTTGTCAAAGTATTGTATGTTCCAGAGATGATGGTTAACTTACTCTCAGTGTCATCTCTAGAGATTGATAGATTTGGAGTGGCATTCTATTGTGGTCGGTTATGGGAGCTACTCCAGACATAGCAGTGATGCTTGGTGTCGGGTATGAGAGGTTGTACAGGTTGTTGGGTCAACCTGTGTTGGGGTCCAGTGGATTTCTAGAGTCAGATTATGTGTCAGAGGGTTGGCAGGTAGCACGGGAGAGAGAGTTGATACATGGCACTCAGTCTTATTCCGGGACTCTCAAAGGACTCAGCAAGCATGAGTCGACACAAATGGATGCTCAGGAGAGTGTGCAGTCTCCTAGGAGCATGTCTTTAGTTTGTGGTACAACGGAGGTAGCAGCAGAGGCTTCTAGTACAGTGGGAGTAGCGGCTTCATGTTCAGAGGGAGAAGATACTTCTAGTACAGAGGGAGAAGCTATGGAAACTGATGATATGGAGATAGATTCTGGTGGTGATACCAGAAGTACCTCCCTCACTAAGAGGGAGTGTTAGATTTTTTTAGCTCGGGAGGTACTCCGCATGTTTTGTCGTGTATGTGGATGTTAATTTAATATTTGCACTACCAAGCACTTGACTTTGTAATAGTTTTATAAAGTTGTTTTAAGTGGTTCTTTTGGTAAAGTGACTTTTTAATAAAGTGTACCTTCCATTTTTAAAGTGACTTTATTTTCATAAAGCACTTATGTAATAAAGTGAAATTCACTTTAATTTTAAATGAGACATTTTGGAGGGAATGGATCATGACCCTTGATCTTGAAAAACACAAGATCTAATCTTGGCCTTTGGATCTAGGGTTGGGAAGGTGAAAAGACACTTTTGAGGGGGAAAAGTCATTTTTCAGATTATAAAAGAATGCATCGGGTAGTGTGCAAGACATGTTGTGAAGACATTGGGAGGATGTTGAGAGCACATCGAGAGGAGAGTTAGAGAGATTTTCTAAGCATGCTTGAGAGAGGAAAGTGAGCAGCAAAGAGGGAACGTTTTTCGAGGAAAGTGGACACGATTTCGGAGAAATGTCTTCTGTGAATTTTTGGCCCAAATAATTTTTCTGTTGTGGGAGGCCGTACTGTATGGATCCGTGCAGTCCGTACGATTCTATGCAGACCATACAGTCGTACGGATTTGGCACGGAAATCGAGAAATTTTGGGCATGGATTTCGAGGTAGATTTATGTTTTCTATTCGTTGTTTTTGGGTCGTACGAAACAGTCCGTAAAGCTGACTGTGGGCATGAAAAACAAGGCAAAAGAGGTCGGACAGCGGTACGATTTTGGCACGAAAATGAGGTAGATTTTCATGGGATAGATTTGGTGTTGTGAGGTATTTTCCTTGGATGGAAATGTAGATTTGTTTTTGTTTTGTACTTTCCTGAAGCATAATAATAAGATCTCTCTCTCTCTCGTTGGGTTTCCCCACATTGGGTTTTTCCCTAGCATTTGCCTAAATTTCTGAGTGTTATTGGGTTGTTGTCCACTGTGTTTTTCCGCTGCATATTTTTGCTTAGCAATGTGTATTTCTGCTTATGGAAATTTTTGAATTTGGGTTTTTTCATTTATGAAGTTTATGAAGACAATTATCTCTATGTTGCTAAGTGTTTGATAGAATTTCAGTTGGTTGATTTTAGTCATTAAAAATCTACAATCTAAAACTAAAGAAGAGCATATCCCAAGACATATCAAAAATTGATAAAGAATCTCAGCAAGAAGATGATGATAAAGAATGTCATCAAGAAAATGATGATAAACAAACACAAGAAAATGAACTTTATATCGTTGAAGAAGACAATGAAAAAACACCCTTGCAAAAAGATCCATCGAAAAGAGTTCAAAAGAACCATCCTGAGAGTCAGATCATTGGAGATAAAAATGTAGGAGTGGAAACAAGAAGGAAACTTACATTTGACTCAGAATAGGCAATGTTGTCTATGATAGAACCTAAATAGTTTAAAGAATCCGGAAAAAGTAAAGACTGGACAAAGGAAATGAATGAAGACCTTCACCAGATAAAGAGGAACTAGACTTGGGAATTAGTTCCAATACCTAAGGACAAGAATGTGGTAGGAACTAAGTGGATCTTCAAGAACAAACTAAATGAAAATGGAGATATTATAAAGAACAAATCCATATTAGTTTGCAAAGGGTATGCTCAAGTAGAAGGTATTGATTTTGAAGAGACTTTTGCTCCATTATCAAGAATAGAAGTCATCAGAATGTTCTTGGCATTTGCATGCTTCAGAAATTTCAAGATTTATCGGATGGATGTCAATTCAACATTTCTGAATGGAACTCTAGAAGAAGAACTCTGTGTTGAACAACTAGAGGGATTCATGCTAATAGAAAATCAAGATGATGTCTGCAAGATAAAGAAAGCTTTGTATGGTCTTAAGCAAGCCCCAAGAGCATGGTTTTCAAGACTAGATCAATGCCTACAAAAACAAGGATATAAGAGAGGGACTACTAACAACAACTTATATATCAAAATTGAAGATCAAAATATGATTATTGTGGTAGTATATGTCAATGATATCATATTTGGGAGTAATATTACTATAATGAGCAGAAATTTTGCAACTGAAATGAAAGAATAGTTTGAAATGTCTATGCTGGGAGAATTGTCTTTCTTCTTAGGTTTACGAGTCACTTAATCAAAAAAAGGAATATTTATTTCCCAAACCAAATATATCAAGGAAATGTTGAAGAAATTCCAAATGGAAGACAGTAAACCTGTAAGTACTCCAATGGTCACTGGATGTAAACTAAGCCTATATGATGACTCACCAAAAGTAGATCAAACTATGTACATATCAATGATCGAAAGTTTTCTCTATTCAACAACAACTAGACCTGACATCATGAAAGTTATAGGACTAGTGGGAATATTTCAATCTACACCTAGGGAAATTGATCTAAAACCAGTAAAAAGAATATTCAGATATCTTAAAGGGACCTTAGAATTTGGATTATGGTATATAGTGTTGATACTGAGAGGGAGGTGAATCAGTATCAAGTACAATTTAATACTTTTTTCAACTTATACTTAAACCATTCAATTATATCCAATGAGAAATGAACAATAGTATAAGAGTTACACCAATACACCACAATACACCATGCACAATATATGAGAAATAATCAATAGTTATTGTTCAAGGGAAGTAATGGCTTCCAAAGGTAGCTACAGCTTACAAATATAAAGGGAGGGATAAACCTCCAAGAGGAAGATACAATCCTCCAATATCAAGAAAGGGTTGACCTCTCCATCCTTTCCCCTTCCTTCCACCCAAGAATATATGAGAGATAATAAAAGTTTACATTAAATCATCACCATCACCCAACCATCACATAGAGCCTGATAATGCTTCTTGAGACTTCTTCAACTTCTGTAATTCTTCAATTCTTGGAATACTCTGATCTTGTAGATAATATTACTTAATGTATTCTCTGAAACTCCTCCAAGTTTCACTCCTTGAATCCTCCCCAAAAATAAGTTATAGGAAGAATGGTAGACTTGGAGGAGTGAAACTCCTCCAAGTTTCACTCCTTCAATTATGGTTTATTCAGGAGAGCGAACTTGTACAGAATGCCCCGCACTCAATATTTAACATCAGATTCTGAAAATCACATACAAGAAACTAAAGTCCATACTATTTTCAATGAAATTGTTCCCACTTCATTTGGATTCTCTATGAATACGTTATGACTGTTTTACCCGGAACACTTGTTTATTGACTAGCTTCAGGACTAGTCAAAAACCCTATATTCCACAGAGTGTATCTCTATAATTATAGTGAATAAAGAGATGAAACTTTTACCACGGGTAACTTTATATGTCTTCGCAATACCATAGCAATTTCACCATCTAAATCATTCTATAAAAAACTTTATAGAGAAAATGGTAAGATGAACTGTAAATAACATACCTTATAACACATCACCAAAATACTTCATCCTCCCTTGAAATCCGGCCTTATTTACTTTTGATTTCCTCTGAAATTTGACTTGTGTATCAAATGAATGTATAATGATATATATTTATACCATTTATGTCACTTCCTTTTAACATTAGAGCCGACCTAACACTTTCTTATTTTGTAATTTGTTTCTTTAATTATCTTTAGGGCTTACATGTACTTCCTTCTTCAATTCACTTTGTCATATTCAAAAATTTGTTTCTCCTCAACCATGAGGATCCACGTGACGTGCCACCTACCACCGGAAATAACATGATGTATACTATCCATCCATGGGTTTTGTTTCTACATGTATATTTTCCTTCATGTCCAAATACCTTCATCAATCTTGCGTTCCAAAACCAATGACTAGGGTTGACATCAATGACAACAACCAATATTCCAACATACAGAAGATAAAGACTTTACATTAAATGCACACACTAATGCAGATTGGGTTGGTAGTATAGATGACAAGAAAATCACCAGTGTAGGGGCATTTTTTCTAGGAAAATGTCGGGTATCATGGCTAAGTAAGAAACAAGCATCCACATCACTATCCACAAAAGAAGCAAAACACATTGTTGTTGCATCCTGCTGCACACAAGTTCTTTGGATGAAGCAAACATTATAATATTTACAAATAACATATGATGATCCCATTACTATTAATTGTGACAATACTAGTTCCATAAACATCTCTAAAAATCCTTTAATGCACTCTAAAACCAAACGCATCCAAATCAAATACCATTTCTTAAGATTTCAAGTTACTCAAAGAGTGGTTAAAGTAGAGTATGTGGGAAACAAAGAACTGTTGATACTGAGAGGGGGGTGAATCAGTATCAAGTACAATTTAGAACCTTTTTCAATTTATACTTAAACCATTCAACTATATCCAATGAGAAATGAACAATAGTATAAGAGTTACACCAATACACCATGCACAATATATGAGAAATAATCAATAGTTATTGTTCAAGGGAAGTAATGACTTCCAAAGGTAGCTACAGCTTCCAAATGTAAAGGGAGGGATAAACCTCCAAGA